>BLKR01000866.1:40000-388572 GCA_011170035.1 Teleogryllus occipitalis | reverse complement strand
ACTTATTATAGTTACCATGCCTTATGCCTCAACCTCCATACGTCAACACAAATTCGACAACCCAAAACTCCTTTCTATGCAACCAGAAACACCACCCAACAATGAGAAGATATTCTGAGAATTTCAAATTGCCGTGTCGCGGAATTTACATTGTTGTATTGCAACTTGATATCTTCTGAAAGGTTCTAGCAAAAAATCGGGGAAATTCGAATTTGAAAATTTGAAAATTCGAAAAATTGAAAAAAAAAACGTTAACTACACATATAGTACTTGTTTTTCTCAGAACTAATTTATAAGAACAGCTTTCACTTAACAAACAAATCTATCATCAATATTATACTTTTGCAATTTTCGAAAATTCAGAGAGTTTACCGAAAATGGAGCCAGCACCATTTTCTTTAACGTCCTTTGACAAACGAGGGGAAAAAAGTAGAAAACATCCGTCGGCCATCGCACGAATGGTCGTGTCTCACTTTTATTTTGTTTAAATATAAAGAAGTTGAATATTCGAAACAAAATTTGTTGCAGTTAAACTCAGTTTATTGAAATCAAATACATGTCGATAGCAAGACATACCGAAGAAGTAGAAATTTGTTTCCAGTACCTACCCCACGCTTTTCGTATTTTGTGACATGTGCGTGTGAATCCTGCAGATGGCGTGTTGTAGCTGGCCAAGAGAGATGGAGGATTGGGCTTGCTGAGGCTCGTCTAACACGTCCCAAGGGGCACTGAACCTGGGGTTACGATTAGAAAAACCTGCAGATCCTATTTGCAGGTGGCTGAGCTCCTGTCCGAGTTCCTACCAGCGGGCATTAAAGACCGACAAAGCACTGAGGCTCGACTGGCCCTGTAGTGAACAAGATATCAAAGTTTACAAGCAGAAATGCGCCATTGACAAGGTAGCCGCCTGAGAGAAGCTGGAATCACAAGGGAGGTTTTTTGTGTGTTATTTACAATTTGATTTTCTTGCCACTTAGTGGCTTTGACGAGGTAGGTGCGAGTCCACCCTGCCCACCCTAAGGTTATGAGGTAAATACGTGAAGGGCACACGAACCCCTTATCCCATGGCCGAGAGACTTGGGTCACCGCTGGTCGCCAACGTCCGTAGCGGGCTGTCAAGCCAAAGAACAGGAACAGGAGATCGCTATTCTTCTAAGCTTCGTAAGTAAAGATTTGGCCTTGAAACATACTCTGGCAATGTGCGCAGTACCTTTTAGTTTAGGGCTTATGCCGACCCCTAAATAAGTTTGGAGCTGAGTAACTTGTATTCTTTCATCCTTATGTTTAATAATTGGTGGCCTGTCTTTGGAGGATGCTTTACTCCCCTTGCAGTTTTCATAAGATTCGTCATGACTATAAATTTGGTCTTTTCTGAATATATTTCTTAATTGCTAGATTCGCACCGTGTTGCCACCAGCCGCAAATCAACGCCGGCGTTCGCCTCCGCCTCTGCCCTAGATCCGCCCCGTACGATTAGTGCGAGATCATCAGCATAGGCAACAGCTCATGTACTGTTTCTTTCCAGTTCTCTTAAGAGGCTATCAATTATCACATTCCAGAAGGTTGCTCCAGAATTTATTTATTTTTTATTTATTTATTTTACGTCAAAAAAAACAGTTAAAACTGCGTATGACGTGCAATGGGGAAAAGTGAATTGTGTGCACATTTTCAAAATTCTGTGATCCCTACACTAAGTCATATACTACTTAAATTTTGAAGAAAAAAAAGAAAAAGAAAAAAAACTCCCATGTAATAAAATCTACTTTCAATGATAAATAAGCAATAAATTTTGGCTCTTATTCATGTTGTCCTTCGGAATAATTCTTCCTGCCGCGACAACATGGAAACGATCATTTGAATAATTGTATTTCCCACTGAATTCTAGAAGACGTGCACAGAAAATGAAGTTACATTTATGTCCAGAAGCAAAACAAGGGGCCATCTCAGCATTTGCTCCATGGATCAGGGAAACTGGACGAAAAACCTGATCGAGATGGGGGTCATTGACCCGGAGGCTGTAGTACAATAGTTGTTACAGGTTGTTTATACACATTTATACAGTCCAAATGGTAAATAATGCATTATGTATCATTGTTAAAATTAATGTTACTTTTCTTGTGATGCTCAGTATAGTCTCTAATTGTATAGAAACAGTTATGCAGCAGAAACGATTTCACTTGGGATTTAAACTTTTCTATTGAATTTAATCGTTTAATGTCATCTGGCAAAGTGTTGTAAAATAATGTACATGTATTGAATGTGATTTTTTTGTAATGTGCTGTTGATACTGTCACCAGATGAATATATCTACGTCGAGTGTTATAGTAATAGACTTCGGCATTTTCTGAAAATATATTCCCGCCCTTAAGCAAGTCATTTTTGACAAAACCACTGATTCGTAAATAAACAGACAAGGTAATGGTAAAATTCCTAGATTAATGAAGAGAGGCTTACAAGAATCACGTGGGTGGGATTTGGTTATTATTCGAACAATTCGTTTTTGTAATCTAAAAGTCTGGGAGCTATAAGATGCATTTCCCCAGAATATTATGCCATATCTCAGGCGGGAATGAACATTCGCGAAATATACACAACGAGCAGTATGAAGGCTGAGTGAATTTGCAAGAATTCTGAACGCGTAGCATAATGAACTTAATTTTGTGTTCAATTCATTTAAATGGTCGTTCCATTTAAGGTTTGACTGAATTGAGAGACCTAAACATTTTGTTGCCTTAACATCACCCAATGGTACACCGTTCATTGGATCATTCGAATTCGATCATTGTGGTTATCCCTTTGACAATTGATGTGCAAGAACGTACTCGAGCTTCTTCTATAATTGCTTCTCTATTTTTGAAGAAACTTCAGTACAATAAGTGGGGAATTTTGGGGAATTATCCAATGACTTAGTAATATCATACGTAATTTTAACACGCGTTTTAAGTTGTGCTTTGTTGTTCATTATTTCACTGCCCTCTTTGAAGCAATGCTTAGTGAAGTATAACTCTAAATGCAGCCGGGATTGTTATTCGGGATTTGTAGAAAAAATCATGTCTGCTTGTTGAGCTAGCTGTACCACGCGATCAAAGCGTCCTAACAAAGGACGCAGAGAAACGTCTTAAGCACAAGAGTTTGGAAATCGTGATGAGCCGAATGTGCAGCGTAAAAGAATATGTCCCGATAATTATGGGTGCTCTGGAATTTATTCCGCAAAATTAGTTTAAGAACTTTTCTAAACTCCCATGCCAATCAAAAGACTGGGAGGTGTAAGATATTGCTTTATTTTGAACAGCCCACATTTTGCGCAAAATGTTGTAGAGGCACCGACATTCCTTAGATCTGCTCCTTAGGAAGCTGGTTGCAACCCGGGGTAGACTTTATAATCAACAGCCCCATAACATCTTTAGTCGTGAATTAGATGAATAATAATAATAATAATGATAATAAAAATAATAATAGTCCTGATCCGATGGCCGAGATCGCTAAAGCAATAGTGCAGTGGCGGTCTCGAGCCAGAGGATCACGGGTTCGAGTCCCGCCTTGGGCATGATTGTGTTGTGTGTGTATTGCAGATTCCCCCATAGAAGAAGTAACGTGCACTTCCCCCGATTCAGTCTGAGCCCCGGTAGGATGCACGCGTTTCGCGTGGCCCAATGATGGCCGATTCGCAGAAAAAAGATAAAAGTAAGAAATGGGGTAATGAAAAGTGCATCAGCCGATCTGACGGCCGAGATTGCTAAGGCAGTGGTGTAGCGATCTCGGACCGAAGGGTCGCGGGTTACAGTCCCGTCTCGTCCTTTCACCCCTTATCATCACCATATCGTTTCATCTTCATAGTTACCATAACGATAACTCCAATAGTGGTCGCTAATGACCTAGATGTTGATGCGACCCCCCCCCCAAAAAAAAAGCGGACCCGAGAGGGCAATATACAAAAATAGTCAATAAGAGAGTGGCGATAGCTTCTACATCTCATCCGCCCGTTGACATTCCCGCGGTGGACCTGATAAGCTGAGGATCTTAAGCCGATCAATGTATAGTGATCATAGCGGAAAGACGAAATCGGAGGAATCGTGGGAAAGCGGAAGTATACCATAGCCAGCTCCAGGAGATAACACACTCTGGGTTTCGTAA
The DNA here is from genome assembly GCA_011170035.1 of Teleogryllus occipitalis. Lineage (NCBI taxonomy): Eukaryota > Metazoa > Arthropoda > Insecta > Orthoptera > Gryllidae > Teleogryllus > Teleogryllus occipitalis. The sequence continues at coordinate 384,438 of BLKR01000866.1, read as the reverse complement.
TGCTGCTACGATGACAGCTTCATGAGATCTCAGGCCGGGCCGGGCCAGGGCCTCCTCCCTCGGAACGCAACCGGTGAGGGTTCTTGGAAACCGCCCGAACGGGGCAATTTTCACGCCAATCAATCGAGACACAGGTCAGAGCAAAACAATGCGGGGAGGAGGACAACGAAAAAATCTTATATTTGAACCCGTTAAGGATACCACGGCAACTCTAAAACTAAGTTGGTCCCACGGGTAGTATTTATAATTCCGTAAAAATGCAAAGGCATCCCTACCCCCCAAAAAAAACAGTGTGTCTAGCGACTCTATAGTTTATTATGAGGTTTAGGCTTGAATAGAGGGGATGCGCATTTGTTTCTTTTTTCTCTAATCCCACTCCTTTCAATAATATTACCAATAATTTTTCGGAAGAATCCTATGCGCACTACTGTTTACACATTTTTTTCGCTACTACTTTTTCCTTCAGAAAATACAACTACGCTCAAATTAAACTTAAAAATGTGTACTTTCATCTGATTGGAGTATGTTTTTTGTTAACATATAATTTAAGTATCGGAAATATTATTGGAATTTTTAACACAAATGTTCAATTAGGTCGACTTTTAAATTAGTTTTTTTTACTTCCCGGCGCACTCTCAACACCGTATCCCATCACATCAGGAGTTCCACAGGGTTCGAGTCTCTCTCCAACCCTATTCAATATCTACAGATCTGACTAACCAACCACACCATCAACATACATTGCCAGCAATATACTCCACAAACTGAGACATAGAAACAGCAATAGAGAATCTACAAAATCATCCCACCGTATTTTCCGATTGAGCACACAAATGGCATATTGAGATAAATGCAAGCACGAGTGAAGGAAAAATATTCACTCTTCGAAGACGCCTCGACCCACCCACACTCACGCGTCAAAACCGTAACAGAGCATGGATTCCTGCGAACGCCACGGCAAAATACCTAGGAGTATTCTTGGACAGACGACTCGCATGGATATCAAATGTCATGCACAGAATTGCACTTGCCACTAGAAGAACACATCACTTACATCCCTTCCTTAAGAAATCATCCCCACTCTAGTTGCATCCATCCATCTCTACCAAATAATGATACGACCTGTATTATGTTATGCATCTCCAGTCTGAACCGCAGCATTCAAACTCAAAATTAACAAAATACAAACGTTCGAAAATAAATACTTAATGAAAGCACCCTGGTTTATCCAAAACTCTCAACTCCATCAATAACTCGGTATCATCCCATCACTGTACATTTCTCCGTTCTATCTGCAAAATTCTATAACAAAATTTCTCGAATACCGTCTGCTACTTGCATCAAACTAGGGAAACAGAGCCCTCATCGTACACCTTTGAAAAGGAAATTACCTAGAGAATTTTTTACCCTCCTTAAGCAGACTGGAAACGATTAGCCTTTCCGCGCAATATGAAGTGCTTCTGGAATGAAATAACCACGATAAAAAAATCATGTCAACTTGCTGTATAAAAAAATTCAACTACTATATCACTCGATCACGTTTGCTTAGGGACACAGGCCAAGCACGAATACATTTTTAAAAAATCATTGAGAATACCAATTGAGTAAAAAGTAAAAAAGCGAGAAAGTAAAAAGAGAATTTATATTGGCATTTTCGGTAGAAAATTATAATTAAAATTAAATTAATTATGTTTCATATCGTTCATTCAGTTTTTCTCGTGTCCCGTAGTTGCTGTGGAAACTATATATTTCATTAAATTCGAGCAGAAATTACGCAAAAACTATTCGTATTTTTTCAAAACATCGTACTTGACCTTTTTAAAGAGCTATTTTTTACAACAGACTTTGAGACAAAAATCTTCATATTCAATTTTGTAGTTTTAAAAAAATGCTTGGAGTTTACGAAAAATTGGGGATTTCAACGAAAATTAGACCTGCGCCATCCTCTTAAATGTCCTTTGTACTATTCAACGACAAAATTTAATAAAAAAAATTGGAGCCATTTTTTTGGCAAAATTTGAATACGTCCAAGGGGCTTCATGTAAAGTACCCCCAAAATTAAAATATCGGTTTCAAATCCCAGGGACCGCGATATCAGTCAGAACGATTGATGAAGATGAATTTTGGAGAAAATCGGCGGAACGGTTTATGCGCTAAGTTGGTGCAGTCACACAGACAGACGGACTTTGCCGTCGATTTTTCTGTATGAAGGATGCACAAAACATGGAATCTGGCTACAGTATGTGTTAGAGGATTTTTTTACTACACACACACACACACACACACACACACACACACATATATATATATATATATATATATATATATATATATATAGCAACTGGATTTATCCACTTTTTCGTTACCAGGGCCTGGCAATAAGAGTTTTTGTGTTGAAAATTCGCCGTTTTCCGGCACACGATTACAATACGTTCTCTTCTTACGTTAGTAAGTGTGAGCAAGTAAAATGCGGATGAAACACTTCACTTTTTATGAATAATTTCAAAGCATCATCACAACTTGAGAGTTCTGCCGCGTGATTCACTTGTTGCATGTAGAAATAACAATCAGTGTTGCCATCCTCATGGAAGAAAATTATGTCATGGAGCGAAAATTGCCCTGGAACCTGGGATTTAATCAACGCCACATATAAAGATTTATTTAGGTGGCGTTGATTTAATTCTCCGTCTACCCACTAAGATCGCAGCACTAAAAGATGCAAAAACAAGGTTTTGGAAATTTCTTCAAATTTTCTGACCGGATCTAAAAAAAAAAAAAAAAAAAAAAAAATCCGTTTCCTACCAGGAGACCAAGACGCGTTGCACGGCTTATGTCTCGATTGAGGCGCGGAAAGTGATCTGTATGTGTCGCTTCTCTTAAAAACAATTGAAAATCAAAATGAATGGAAAGATTTTGCATGTAAGAAATGTCGATTCCTCCGTTACAAAGATGGTTACAGAATGGAAGGATAGTTACCAGTTTGTTATTGAAAGAACAGTTGAGGATGTCCTGGAATATCTTATTTTTGTTGTTTTGTACTTACAAAGATTATGTGAATCAGAAATGACAGATCATTACCAACAAATATTGGCTAACACTTGACAGATCAAACTTAGATATAATACAATCACTAGTGAATTAATTTGTAAAAAAAAATCATCGATTCGGATACCTTACTGCAACACAAAAGGCCTGCATCTAAACGACGCTAAATAAAATTTGACGCCTGGAGTTATCCCTGTCCAGTGTGATGTTTTTTACAGTCTTTGGTACTTCAAGAAGCAATTCAATGAATACACTGAATTAATAATTAAGCCACCCTGAATCTTTTTGTGCTACGTCGAACAGTAATGGCGTTAACAGTAATAAACAACGATCTCAGAGAATAGAAATACCTTACTGGATTGATGGAACATTACGTACGCACCTTTCCGACTATTTGCCCATTGCACGTGGAGTTCCTCAAGGATCGATTTTAGGCCCTATTCTGTTCCTACTTTACGTAAACGATATGCCCTCGACGATTCGAAACGGAAGAACAGTTCTCTTTGCAGATGATGCGAATATCCTTTACAATAAAGAAACCGTAAATAGTACAATATCAGATGTTTCAAATTGGTTTCGAAATAACAAATCAATAGTAAACGAAAAGAAAACGGTTTTAATGCAGTTTTCCATTTCAAATAAACAATTCTGTGCTCCATTGAAAATGAACGGTGTACCATTGACTGATGCTGAGGCAACAAAATTTTTAGGTCTCTCAATTCAGTCAAACCTTAAATGGAACGTCCATTTAAATGAATTGAACACAAAATTAAGTTCATTATGCTACGCGTTCAGAATTCTTGCAAATTCAGTCAGCCTTCATACTGCTCGTTGTGTATATTTCGCGAATGTTCATTCCCGCCTGAGATATGGCATAATATTCTGGGGAAATGCATCTTATAGCTCCCAGACTTTTAGATTACAAAAACGAATTGTACGAATAATAACCAAATCCCACCCACGTGATTCTTGTAAGCCTCTCTTCATTAATCTAGGAATTTTACCATTACCTTGTCTGTTGATTTACGAATCAGTGGTTTTTGTCAAAAATGACTTGCTTAAGGGCGGGAATATATTTTCAGAAAATGCCGAAGTCTATTACTATAACACTCGACGTAGATATCATATTCATCTGGTGACAGTATCAACAGCACATTACAAAAAAATCACATTCAATACATGTACATTATTTTACAACACTTTGCCAGATGACATTAAACGATTAAATTCAATAGAAAAGTTTAAATCCCAAGTGAAATCGTTTCTGCTGCATAACTGTTTCTATACAATTAGAGACTATACTGAGCATCACAAGAAAAGTAACATTAATTTTAACAATGATACATAATGCATTATTTACCATTTGGACTGTATAAATGTGTATAAACAACCTGTAACAACTATTGTACTGCAGCCTCCGGGTCAATAAGCCCCATCTCGATCAGGTTTTTCGTCCAGTTTCCCTGATCCATTGAGCAAATGCTGGTATGGCCCCTTGTTTTGCTTCTGGACATAAATGTAACTTCATTTTCTGTGCACGTCTTCTAGAATTCAATGGGAAATACAATTATTTAAATGATCGTTTCCATGTTGTCGCGGCAGGAAGTATTATTCCGAAGGACAACATGATAAGAGCCAAAATTTATTGCTTATTTATCCTTGAAAATAGATTTTATTAATGAGAGTTTTTTTAATTTTCAAAATTCATGTAGTATATGACTCAGTGTAGGGATCACAGAGTTTTGAAAATGTGTACAGAATTCACTTTTCCCCATTGCACGTCATACGTAGTTTCAACTGTTTTTGACGTAAAATAAATAAATAAATAAATAAATTGCTTTTTCTGAATGCCTGAAACATGGCACGAATTCAATTCACCTTTTTCAGTGTAAACTCATAACATTCCTCACGAACGTGACACCTGCACATTTCTCTTAAGCATCCTTTACGCTATACAAGGACAAAAATTAATCAAAAAAATGTCTCAAAGACTGCTCCAAATGTCTTGATTAATTTTTGTCATTGGATATCGTAAATAGACCCTTAGTAGAAATGAGTGGGTGTCAAATAACTAATTTTTCAAAAATTGCAAAGCAGCAATTTTTCTTGCTACAACTACAAAATTGAAGAAAGTGTTTTTTTAAATAAAATCTGTTCTTAAAAGACATCTTAAAATAAGGTCGTGTTCGTTTTTTCGAAAATATGAGTAGTTTTCAAGTAAATTTACGAGTTACATAAGTAACTAAAAAATATTTTTTCATTTTTTCTCTACAACCGCTTTACATTTTTTCTTTTCATTTTCTCCTGATATGTATCATTGGACGGAAAATATATGGTACAAGTTCCATTTTTGGCGAACTCTCTCCGCATTTTGGAAAATTGCAAAAAGTTAATATTTCAAAGCTAAAAAATTGAATATAGCGATTTTGCCTTGAAGAAACTAGTCGTGTTAAAACGATTTTCACGTAAAACTACGCGGAAAGTACTCAAATTTACGAAAAATTGTACATGACTCTACTTCAAAATCTATCTTTACGGAACAGATTTCATTGAGGGAGAAAATCTCTATCTTTAATATTTTAGTTGTAGGAAGACGCCGAAAAAATGTTGAACTTTTGCAATTTTCGAAAAATCAGGGTTTTCAACGAACACGAGACCTACACTATTCTCTTAAACATCCTTCATACTGTCCAACCACAAAATTTAGTCAAAAACGATGAAGCCATTTGTTTGAAAATTTTGAAGGTCCCAGAGGCTTCATGTAAAACACCAAAATTCAACCTCCAAAATTGAAATATGAGTATCAAATTCAAGGGGCGCGACATCAGCCAGTTCGATTGGAGGAATTTTAAAGAATTTCGGCTGAACGATTTACCCATTAGCCTTGTTCACAGACGTACAGACACAGACAGACAGACAGACGTTTTGCCGTCATTCAATTTTTCGGTATCAAGGACCCACAAAAGATGGATTCTGGCTACACCGCATGTTAGAGGTTGTTTATTTTCCTAAATTTAGCAACTGGATTTATCAGATTTTTCGTTACCAGGGTCCCGTAATAAGGGTCTTTCTGCCGAAAATTCGCCATTTTTTCCCGTAGCATTACATAACTTTCTCTATATTCCGTAGGGAGTGAATAAAAATCATGTCTAAAGAACGGCCTCGTACATTTTTTTGGAAAAGAAACGTGTAGATTTCGCGTAATTTTTGTCTGAAATTTATGCAATTAAAAAAAAATTAAAAACCGCTTCCAAGTTTTTTATCAAATTTTCTCCTCGTTCGTAACAACGGACGGTAAAAAATGTTTTTTTTACCATTTTTGTCGAACTATCCGTGTTTTCGATAATTGCAAAAATTGCGCTTTGGAAAAATTGGATCGAGACAATTACGTTTTTAAGTGTCAGCCCGGGTTATCAAAACGTTCGCCGCGTTTCTACCCCTACATAGCGTAATGCTATAGCTGTCAGCAAGTCAAGTCGGAGGTCGAGTCTCGGTGCGGAAAGAACTGTCTTCTGGTTGAAAACACTTTTGCGTGATTATATAATAGTGTAATATAGCGGAGCAGTTAGAAAAAGTGTGAGAAAGTATGTGCTGTTGTAGGGCCAATAATTATTTTCTCCTATACGCACGGAGGAATAAACGTAGTATAGCGTAAGTTATGTAATGCTGTGGAAAATCGATTTCGAAATATCAACGGAAGTTCACGTTTTGGGTATCCCTGATACCGGTTTTTTTGTTTGTTTTTTTCAAAGAACCATCCATCTCTCTGTCGTTTTTAAAAAACACTAGTGTCTAAACTATTCCTAGGATTTTTTTCCAAAATGAATATTGCCCGATTGATCTGGCTCGACTCGAAACTGTGCGATTTTGAAAAACATTCTTTAAATTTTGAGGTTACTCTACATGAAGCCCGTGGAACATTTTCAAAATTTTCTCACAAGTGACGTCAAATTTTTCTTTAAATTTATTGCAACAATAGATTAAAATACACTTATAAAAATGGCATAGGTCCGTTTTCACTGTTAACTCTCAATTTTCGAAAATTGCAAAATTTTGAATTTTTGCGTCGTCTTTCTACAACTACAAAATTGAAGATAGAGATTTCTTTCTTCAAATTAAATTTATAATCCATAAATATTTTTTCATTAAGGCAATGGATATTTTTTTGAATGTTTTTGTTGTTTTCGCGCAATATTGCATTTAATACGTGCAATATAAAAAAATTAAAAGCAAGAATTTTTAAAAAAAGACTTCAAATTTTTTCTTAAAACTTTTGGTAGGGGTAGTGCCAAATGTAAAGAATAAGATGACATAAACGCCATTTTATCTAATCTTTTATTTCTTCAAAAATTCCACAAATGAAATATTTCTGGCTTGTCTCTCACGTCGTTAATATTTATATTACCGGCGGTTTGTAAACATTATTTCATTTATTAGTACATCTGCTTGAAATGATGTCTTATAATGATTCTCGAAAAATCATTTCTGTTCTGTGAAAATGTGCTTAAATTTCCGCATTTTCAGAAACGCTCAAACGCAATTTTCTCGAAAATAGACCAATTTTTTTCTTTAATTTTTTTGCACGGAGAAATGGAGTGAATAATGACGTAAATGCAGTCGCTTTCAACAATTCTTTTGTATTTTCAAAAATTACGCAAATGTTTTTTTAAGATACATCTCACGATGTTAATATTTATATTACATACGATTTGTATACATTATTGCATTTGTGAATCAATGTGCTTTATACGATTTCCAATAAAGTTTCTCGAAAACAAAAATTTTCTCTAAAAATGAGCGAAATTTGAATTTTGCTCTTACTGAAACACTGAAAAGACGTTTTCTCAAAAACATCTCCCAATTCAACAAAAGTTGCCAAACAGGATGGTGTTTTACTCTTCTATAATATCCCCAAAATTATATAGTTTGGGCGACGAAACAGCTGGGAAGAGTGTGAGGCAAAATCTAAACGCTAGCCCCGAGCAAAGCAATGAGAAAAGTGACTAGTACGAGAAAGACCGTGCCACTGGTATGGGAGTGCTGCGGAGGCCTGCCCGCGAGAGCCGCGCTGCCCCGCGCCGCCACCACGTGGCAGACGGAGCGCGGGCGAAATAATCGAAAATTTCTTTTCTGTGCTTTGCGGTTTTATGAACATTTGTTAATCATATTGGGGAAGAGCTCCTCTCGAAGGTACGCCTTCGGAGAAAAGTAGGCTTTGCTATCACTTCCAAAAATGCCTGGCCTTGTGGAGTCTGTGGGTCCTTTTGGTGTTACCGAACTGCGCCACAGCTCGGGAGGGAGTATTCTCTGAAGGGGCGTTCATTCGAGGGCCAAGCAGCGATCGCACAACGCGAACTCAAGTATCAACGAAGGAAATTACTGAGGACTCCTCCTAACGTCTTCTCACGCAATGCCATAATTCGTATTGCTAATAACAGTAGGCTTCACTCACTAACGAAAGAAAGAAAGAAGGAAAGAAAGAAGGAAAGAAGGAAAGAAGGAAAGAAGGAAAGAAAGAAAGAAAGAAAGAAAGAAAGAAAGAAAGAAAGAAGGAAAGAAAGAAAGAACGAAAGAAAGAACGAAAGAAAGAAGGGAAAAAAGAAGGAAAGAAAGAAGGAAAGAAAGAAAAAGAAGAAAAGAAAGAAGAAAAGAAAGAAAGAAAGAAAGAAGGAAAGAGGAAAGAAAGAAAGACGGAAAGAAAGAAAGACGGAAAGAAAGAATTTTTAATTGGCTCCATCATGTCTTCCGATATCCCTAGAAGCTTGCACTGCCCCCGGAGTGTATTTTGAGTTTCGTGGCGCATTACGTGCCACAGTCGTCCACTTACAATTAGGGCGTAGTGCACGGCAGCAGCGCGCGGCGCGGTTCCAGTCGGGAGCGCAAGCTGGTGCGGGCAGAGCGGGGGGGGGGAGGTGCTGTGCGCCCGTGGCAGACGGCACTTCCTCGCAGAGGAGTTCGCACCGCCGCCCGCTTACAAGAGAGGGCCGTGGACGAGGAAGGGAACGTCGCCAGCGGTCGCAGGTTCGTTCGTTAGGGGCGTTCGTGTGTATTGATCGAAGAAAGGACGTAAAAGTGCAGGCGGCGGGTGGCGTTCCCGTGCAGGCAGCGCCCGCCTCGTCGTCCTCGCCACGTGGGCGTCCGCCGCCGCCGCCGCCGCCGCCAGCGGAGCGAGGGGCCCCCGGGCGAGCGGGCTGCGGGCCGCGCGTCGCCCCTCGGCATCGCCATCGCGCCGCTTGCAGAGCAGGCCCGTTGGCGAGCGCGCCAGATAAGAGCGCGCCCGAAGCCCGGCCGCGACGAGGCGAGGCGAGGCGGACGAGGCGGCGCGGTGCGGCGCGGCGCAGCGCCACTCGCCCTCGAGGTCGTAACGATCGGACAGCGCCTCCGCCTCGACCGGTGCTGCTCCTAGCGGCGGCGGCGGCGGCGGCGGCGGCGCGGGCGCGCAGGGCACGTGCTGGCAGTTGCCGCCGCCGAGTGGAATCGTCGACAGCGTCGCGCCGCCTCGAGGGGAGGACCGCGCGGCCGCCGCCGCCGCCGCCGTCGCGGCCAGCTGCGGAGGATTTAGCGCGGTGAGTGAGCGGGCGCCGGAGGGGCCGTGGCACGGCCGCGTTGCGACGCGCGTCGCCGTGGGGCCGCGGCAGCCGCCGTCGCGGGCGTCGCATCGCGTCGCGTAGCGCCGGCAGGCCGAGGCCGCCGCCGCCGCCCCGCCGTCGCAGGCGGTCGCTCTCGCCCAAGAGCAAGATGGCGCCGCCAGCTGCGCGCCGCACCTGGCGCCGCTGAGGCCGCGCCCGCCCCCGCGCCCGAAGGCCCCGCCCCTCCCTGCCCCGCCCCGCCCCGTCCGGCCCCCGGCCCCTGCTCGCACAGGCGGACGGACGGGCGAGGCCGCGGCCGCCGCCGGGCGGAGGCGCAGGCGGAGGACCTCGCCTGTGAAATCCAGCGCGGCTTATCGTGTGCACCTTATCAGCGCTGCTTGCGTGCGCTGCGCCGCCGCCGCCGCCGTCGTCTGCAGCGGCCACTCAGGTGGGGCAGTGCGGCGCGGAGCGGGGCGGGCGCGAGGGGCAACGCGGGGAGGGGCGGGGCGGGGTGGAGCGGGGCGGCGCGGCGCGGGGCGGCGCGGCGCGGGTGGGGCCGCCCGCGCCAGGACGGGGCGTAGGGGGCGACCTGCCACCGCGCTGCTGTGGCTACCGCAGGAGGCGGCGGCGGCGGCGGCGGCGTTTCCGCGACGGCCACTAGACCGCGCGCGCGCCGCCGCCGCGAGGCGCGACGAAACCCGAACCCCAGGCGGCGGAAGAGGCGACGCGGCGCAAGCTGGCGGTGCGGCGCGCGGACGGGCTGCGTCGCGTGGCGGGGCGGGGCGTGGCGGGGCGAGGGACTGCGCCGCGTGAGTGACGCGGGAGGGGAGGGACCTGCCGCCACGTCGGTGGCGTCGCCGCCCGCGCCCTCCGCCTATTTCTGCGCGCCTTCCTTTGCGCGCGCGGCGCGGGCGGCGAGGGGGCGGGGCGGGGCCGGGCCGGGCCGGGCTGCGGCTGGGGCTGGCGAGCGCCCAGCGCCAGGAGAGCGCGGCGCGAGACTCGCCGACTCCGACGCGGCGCGACGCCCCACGAAATAGACCAGCGCCCCTCGAGGCCTCGCGGCCCCGCCCCGCCCCGCCCCGCGCCGCCCGCCTTCCTCCTGGCGCGCCTGGGCCCCGCCGCTTGCCCAACCGCCCCCGCCGCCTGCGCGCCCGTCTTCGCCCTCTGGATCGCCTGCCCCTCCGCCCGGCCGCCTCGCGCTTAGAACCACCGAATCGACTGCGCTTGTCCCTTCCGTTCGTATTTACGTTTGTGTTGCGCGTCTGTGCTCCTGCCCTGCGGTTCGTCTTCTCCTTTGCGTTCTTTTTACATCCTCCTGGCTTCTCTTCGTCTCCTATTCTGGCGTCGGTCGCTACTTTTTCTTCGCCCTCCTCCGCGTGCGTCCGTGCTGCTTCGGCGCTGCTGCCGCTTTTGCGCTCCTTTGCCCTCTGCCCCCGCCGCCTCTTCGACGACAACATATCAAATGGGGCCAACTTCATTTATATGAAAGTTCATTCCATTCGCGAAGTAGATGCCAAAATACATTTATTTTTTTGAGATACGTTATTGCTTGTTCTTGCCTTCGATGTACACTGCATAGACTACCTGGACCAGGGGATCGTAGTTAGGAGGAAAATATGAGAATAGCTGAATGATGCCAAACGTTCTCTCATGGAGGCAATTATGAAAGAGAATTTTCAGAGGAAAATACGAAAAAGAGTTTAATTAACATTTCGTTCATGAGTAAATAAACATATCGTGAAAATTAGATAAAAATAAAATCCTGTATGTCACCAGTCAATCATTCGATTTGTTTATAGTTTCGAGATATTCTCTGAAGTTTTGAAAATTGCAAATGTTTGAAAACATTTCTCAGCGTCTTCCAACTACTACAATATTAAAGATATTTTTCTTAATAAATAAACGTTGAGCTATTTTTTAAAAAAAGGCGTCTTTTGTTTCTGAAGGGCGGCGAGTACCCCGCTCACAAAAGCAACGAACTAAAGATTTTTGCATATTGACAAAAACTTGCCTACAATTAATCTCAAGACAACACACCTAGGGCGGAGCGGAAATTCACCACCTTGCGTAAGGTAACTTCTGATGCTATGACAACACATACTCTCACAATATTTGTAGCGGGTATGCAACATTATACTATATGGTTGCAACTATCAAAGGGTGTCCACTCAGCAAAATGTATTTCTCCGAGCTGAGATTGGAACTCCGTCAGGTTCGTCTCATTGTCACAGACGGTCAATGACATAATCAGACACTGACGTAGAGAGTCAGAAACTGTCATAGACAGTCACTCACAAAAACAGTTGGACTGTCATTCACAGACCGAAAGACACTGTCATAGACAGACAGACAGACAGCCACTATCGTAGACAGACAGCCACTGTCGTAGAAAGACAGACCGACAGCCACTATCGTACACAGTCATACACAGTTTTGTGGCTGTTGAAACCGAGAAATTGGTTTAAGGGAAATCGTTTGTCCGTTCGTCCATCCGTCCATACGTCTATCTGTGATCAAGCTAGCTGCTAGTTGCTAGCGGCTAAACCTAAATAGAATTTTCGCCAAAATTGATAATCCCCCGAAGGATCTGGCCTATGTGGCGGCCACTCGAATTTTGAACGGGTATTTAAATGTTTTAAGCACCATACATGAAGCCTCGAAGGCATTTTTACTTTATACCCAAATATGGTTCCAAAGTCTTGGATTATTTTTTTTCGGATAGATAAAATTTACTTTCACTTATAAAAATGGCTCAGGTCTGATCGTTAATGAATTCGAAAATTAATGAAATTTTTTTCGGCGTTTTCCAACTACAATATTGAAGATAGATTTTTTTCAGAATTAAATTTATTCACAATAATTAGATCTTTAAATGAAGTCATGTACAATTTTTTTCAAGATGATTAGTTATCGCATAAGTTTGCTCGAATTAATGGCAATTTTAAAACAAGTTTTGCTAAAAAAAGTCTTAAATTGTTTTCAGAGACAGGGGCTCGAGGCACGTGAGTCAAAGTACTTTGGTTTGAAACACACGTAAGACATCACTGCTTTCCATTGTGTTTGAGGAATTCGAAACCTTTTTCGAGATCAATGGCCCGAGTTTGGGCCAGAGAATATGATGGGAGAATATGTAAAAGTGCACAGGACCACGATAGGACTAGGCGGTGATTTGGGGCGAGCGAAGTTGCTCTTTACCACCTCCAAGAGGAATGGTAGATGGCGCGTAAGGTAGTCTTTTAGACATCGAAGAGAGTAGGATGGTTACTAGTTCGAGAAAGCATAAACCATTTTCACCACTAGTTCAAAACGTAACATTGACATTCTGCGGGGGGGGGGGGAGGCAGCAAAGCGCCTTGAGGCCCTCCACCTTGAGTGCACGACCGCCCATGTATGGCAAAAATAATATTTCTCACTTTGGAATATATTATCGCAATTATTCGTACATCCCACAAGAACTACATTCTTTTCTCAAATGTACTTATTATTATTAATTAGTTTACACTTCTTCAGCAAGATAGACATTCTAATTAGTCTCGGACAAATGCAGCTGGCCTTCACAAATCTAAGAAAGGAGAAAGAATTCATTTTTGTCATTAAGTTAGTTTTAGAATTTTCGCACCACGTGGCAAGTCTCTAGGATTAAAGTTTGAGATGGTTGTGCTGATACTTTGGTAATTCTAATTTTCTAAGAGCAAAACAAACCGATCGATCACAACTCCTATGGCTCAGATAATTATGGGTATTATTTCAAACATATACATTTGATATTCATGTTAAATTTCTGCAGCAAAATTACTATTGCTTGAAAAATGTGCGGAGTGATTTTGATATTGTCATTTTGTAAACTTATGAGCACAAAACACAGATCCAAGAATGACTTCCTCCGCATCGGAAGCTCCTTCCGCCTTTGTTGGTGGTCGAGGGGATGGCAAGAGTAGGTGGACGTGACACATCCCCTGATGTATTCAAACTGGAGCAGTTGGTGGAAGGAATGTGTTTAAAGAGTCGCGTTCCCATCCTTCTAATCTTGCTTATTGATTAGATGAAATGTTTGCAGTATTCCTGTGGATACACTCAATAGGATGTTTCGGAGGGCGAGTGTGCGGCGAGTACAAGAGGACAGGCGAGTACGTGTGGGGAGGCGAGTGCGAAAGCGAGTGCGAGTAGGGAGGCGAGTGCGAGTAGGGAGGCGAGTGCGAGTAGGGAGGCGAGTGCGAGTAGGGAGGCGAGTGCGAGTAGGGAGGCGAGTGCGAGTAGGGAGGCGAGTGCGAGTAGGGAGGCGAGTGCGAGTAGGGAGGCGAGTGCGAGTGGGGAGGGAGTGCGAGTGGGTAGGTGAGTACGAAGGCGAGTGCGAGTGGGGAGGCGCGTGCGAGTAGGGAGGCGAGTGCGAGTGGGGAGGCGAGGGCAAGTGCGAGTAGGGAGGCGAGTGCGTGTTGGAGGCGAGTGCGAGTGGGGAAAGGTGAGTGAGTGGGAAGGTGAGGCGAGTGGGAAGGCCGCGTGAGTGCGAGTGGAGCTGGTGAGTGCGAGTGGGAGGCGAGCAAAGGAGTGCGAATGCGAGTGGGGGAGGCGAGTGCGTGTGGGGAGGCGAGGGTGAGTGGAAGGGACGAGTGCGGAGTGAATGCGAATGCGAGTGGGGAGGCAGCGTGGGCGAGTGCGAGACGCGTGCGAGTGCGTGTGGGGAGGCGATCATGAGGTGCCGGGGAGGCGCGTGCGAGTGCGAGTGGGAAGGTGGAGGAAGGCGAGCGGAGTGGAGGCGCGGCGGAGTGGGGAGGTGCGTGCGAGTGGAGGCGAGTGCGAGGGGGAGGCGAGTGCGAGTGGGGAGGGGAGTGGCGAGGGGGAGGCGAGTGCGAAGGCGTGAGTGCGAGTGGGGAGGTGCGTGCGAGTAGGGAGGCAAGTGCGAGTGCGAGTGGGGAGGCGAGTGCGAGTGGGTAGGTGAGTACATAGGCGAGTGCGAGTGGGGAGGCCAGGAAAAGTGCGAGTGGGGAGGTGAGTGCGAATGCGAGTGGGGAGGCGAGTGCGAGTGAGTGTGCGTGTGGGGAAGCGTGTGCGTGTGAGGAGGCGAGTGCGTGTGGGGAGGCGAGTGCGAGTGCGTGTGGGGAGGCGAGCGCGAGTGGGGAGGCGAGCGCGAGTAGGGCGGCGAGTGCGAGTAGGGCGGCGAGTGCGAGTGGGGAGGGGAGTGCGATTGCGAAGGCGAGGACAAGAGGGCAGGCGAGTGCGAGTGTGGAGGCGAGTGTGAGTAGGTGGGCGAGTGGTAGTTGGCTGGCGAGGTCGGGGGCGGGGGCGGGGGCGAGAGCGGGGCGGGCGGGGCTGCGCCCACCTGGTGGCCGCCGTGCCGCGCCGCCGTCGTGGGCAGCGCGCGCCCATCGATTGGCGCCGCCCGCGCGCCCTGGAAGACCCAGGCCAGGCCACGCCAGGCCACGCCAGCCCCCAGGCCAGCCCCCAGGCCAGCCCCCAGGCCAGCCCCCAGGCCAGCCCCCAGGCCGCCGCGCCGGCCACGCTGCGCTGCTGGCTTCCAGTCGTCCTAGCCTTCGCCAGGTGTTCGAGAAACAGTGATTTCGCAGCTCCTTCATGAGTTGCATTGCTAGGGCCATGGAGCGGGGAGGGCGATGGCAATGGCCTGTGGCGGGCGACACGCGAGTTACGGCACTAGTTTTGAAATAAATTATTGCGTTAATTTACGAATGAAATATGAATTGTGTTAAACAATTACAATAATATATAAACCTTTGAGTTCCATAAGGTATTTCACTCATTATTCATATGAAACAATCCGAGAAGACATAGCGTTACTACCATGTTTATTGGCACAATCTTTGAATAAAATTGGAAGTTTTCAAAATTATTCATTGTGATGATTTACGTATGAATGTAAGTTGTGTTGAAAGGTTGAAACCATTGAATTCAATAATCTAGTTCTCTTAGAATTCATGTAAAAACCTTCCGGAAGGTCAAAGCTTTTAAGAAATGATTCTAGGCAACGTTATTTATTGAAATTGTAGAGTTCAAAAATTATCGTGCAGGTCATTTATTTCAAATTATGAGACTTTTGTGCCCTCTTAGAAACAGACCTACACATTTCCAAGTGAGTTACCTTCACAAATAATTTTTCAGGCAGTGAATGAATTAAAAAACAGCCCAAATACGGATTAGATTCAACTGTTTTCGAATGCTATTTAATGTAGGAGAAACGCTATTTTTAACACTAAATTGGGCTACATGAAGGAGAAGAGTCTTAAGAGTATATGATTACTTTAAACTGCACACCAATCGAGTGTGGAGGTACGTTATTTTGAAAATAAGTTCAATTTTTCTAATATTCTTTCTACAGAGAATCATTTAGCTAACATCTGAGGGAGTTTTGTATTATTTGTATTTTTATGAAAATAACTATGATTATGTAGAAAATCACCGATGTTAGACTTCTCTGGCGTCGAAGAGCATGTTAGGAGTCCGTGTTTGACAACGTTAATTCCAACTGAGTGGCTTCTCCATCCGAATTTTCTTTTGGTCGCGAAAAGAGGAAAAGATACTCGTCGCAATACAATAGTAATTTATTATACTAGACGATAAAGTATCCTTATCGAAGCGTGTAATATTTTATTTAGTAAAATATGAAATTAAAAATTGTCAGGATACGTGACGACAAATAGTTTGCAGCGCTGCCGCCAGGGGCGCATATGCCTCTGCCCAGGAGAAAAGAAAACAAATTGTATCACACGTTAAAGAGGCTCTGTAGCAGCTTATTATGTGCACATTAAGAAGCATTTTTACCCGTCTGAATAAAATATTAGTACATTATGAAACGATGATGTAATGGTGGGTATTAATACACGAGTGTGATACTACGATACGAGCGAGGTACGAGCGAGTATCGTAAACTTCACACGAGTGTATTAATACCCATTACATCTAGTTTCATACAGTAATTTTTCTACGACTTATAACTTCTATAAGTTAAACTTTTACATTCAATCGTTTCGTAGCAGTTGACATGCAGGATTCAGCCAAGGCCACATAGCGGACAGCTCGCTACCCTTGCCTCAGATGGCTTTGGTGCTCCAGTCAGCATGCGAGAGAGTACAAAAGTTGCAGTAATAATTCCGACTCACCATTTTCGCTTTTTCTCTTTTATCTCGAAGTGCCAACACCACTTCTGATTCACTAGACATTTTAAACTAAAAAATTGGCCGGCTTTTAAAGGTAACCACACGGCAGCAACATACCTGTATATCACAAAATCATTTCTATTCAGATCTATCTATCGTTCAGATCTATACGTCAGTCAAATGTTCCCTCCAATAACTAGCACGGCGCTAGTCAAATAGGATCAAAGTAAAATTACGGTCCATTTTACTTTAAATAATATTCCACGTAAAAATGACTAATAATAAAAGAAATTAAAACTGACGAGCATAATACAATATTAAATGCAGTTTTAATGTACACAATCGAACGAAACATTTACTAGGAAGATACTCAATGATTAATTGTAAATACTTAGTTTATAAACTTCTCTGTGATTGGTCAAGAACGTGTATCATAATGAAATCTGTATCATAATGAGTATCATTATGCAACGGGTTGCAGCCATCAAATGAGAGAATTATACAATGGAAGTAGAAAAAATAATTAACGAAACAAGTGGATAAAAAGAGGTATAATGACACGATGGTATTTCCAAAAAAACGTGCCATGATTGGAGTGAGATTTTATTTACCACGAGTGCAATTATACCCCTTTATCCACGTGTTACGTTCAATATTTGTTAGTTTCCTTTTAAGAATAGTTTAAATTTTGAGAAATTTAAACTCATCTTTACCATTCGAGACATACAATTGATGACGTCGTATTGCTTCTGATAAAGACCTATTACAGTGGGCCTTGCATTGTGTAAGTACTTATGATCACCATAGTGTCTTAGAAGATAAAGAAAAGTTTGCAAATGGAAGTTATTGAACATTTTCTGGATAAAATATTAGAAGAAGCTGACAAAGACATGAAAGACATTACTTCTCACGAAAAGTTTAAACAGTTATGAGAGAGATGATGCATGAAACATGTATAAATATTGCATACTAAAAAACGAATCACTTCTGACTCAGAATTGATTCTGACGCACTTTTTTTTTTAGAACGGGCGACGTTTATATTTTTTACATTTGTAATTTCTAAGACCAAATGTTTTACTTGTAAAACATTTAATTTATTAATGATAAATATTTTATGTTGTTCCGTTAGTCAGCTAGTGTCCAACTAACATTTACTTCCCCAATTTTGTTTTGTTCATTCATTGTTTATATGTAGTTGATGTACGTACGAAATATGTCATGGATATTTATGTTCATATTTCATGTCCGATTGGAAATACCGTGACCACATCTATGTTGTGACTAAATCAAACGTCTTGATCCATTTTCTGAATTCTAATTGGTAGTTTTGAAGTTTTAATTGCATGGTGGAGTTTTAATTGCATACGTGATATAAAATGTATTAATAAACAATGATTTTTCATGGAGTTAATGAGTGCATTTCATTGACTAAACTAAAAAATATGTTTGAATTCGTATTGGTGAAATTTTCGAGAAGTTTGCAAGAATTTCATGCTTGTTCCACTCAACACAGCCGTTCGCCATGAAATAACAATCGTGTTAGTTTATATTCATATGTAATATTGAGAACGTGTTCTACTGTCATTAGGCCCAATGGATTATGTTAGCGCTGACGAACCTCGATTTTCCTTGTGTGATACTTGTTTTTACTTTCTCTTATTCCTACGTATATACGGAATAATATACGTGGTATTGAAAAAGTTATACGATAAAGCTGCGTGTAATCGATTCAGAGATTTTAACGGAAATACATGTTTTGGGGTCCCCTGATACCCAAAAAAGTTTGTATTCTTAATACGCCCCCCGTCCGTCCGTCCAGGTATGAAAACACTGGCGACTAAATTATTGGTAGGTTTATTTTCCAAAATGAATATTCTCTGGTCCATCTGACCTGACTCAAAGCTCTGCGGTTTTGAAAAAAATATTTAAATTTTGGGCGTTTTGGTAAAAAATCTGAATATTGACACGAAGCCCCTGGTACATTTTCAAAATGTTCTCCAAAATGGCTCAATTTTTTTCTTTAAAATTATTGTAAGAATAGAGTAAAATACGCTTATAAAGATGGCACTGGTCCGATTTTCACTTTTAAGTGACATTCGAAAGTTACACAAGTTTGAATTTTCTTTGGCGTCTTCTTACGGCTTCAATACTGAAAAGAGCGATTTTTTTTTCAAATGAAATTTGGTCTGCTCAATTAGTTCTTTTATTAAAGTCTTGTACGGTTTTTTGAAACTTTTAGTAGTGTTCGAACAATTTTGAATAAGCAGAATTAAAGTGTAATATTTTTTTAAAATATTAAAATCGCAAAAGTTTCTCAAAAGTAGATTTCTTATTTTTGTACGAACAGCGCTAAGTGTACTGTATTAAATGGGATAATCACCATTTTTGCTGGATTGTTTTGTTTTATCAAACTAATGGTGCTACAACAGCACATACTGTCTCGTGTTATTAGAAACAGCTACGTAATAATGAAATACTGCGTTTTCTCTGCTACTAACACCTCAGCTGTTACTTGAAAACGTCAAATTCAACAAATTCAAACAAAACGCCTGTGATGCATATCTGCATTCATTTTGATAGTCTGGAGCATCAGCATTCATGTCTTTCTTTGACAAATAAAACAATCAGGAATACATTTGACTGTTACAGTACTTCTAGCAAATTACCTGTATATAGAAGCGAGCAACGCATTGTTGCCAGCGCAACGTTGACAAAAAGTTGTGCATTCGCTTGGCGAATAAGATCAATTCTTGGCAAAAATGCTTATTTGCATCTGTATTCAGATTTCAACTTGTTTATCGATTAGTCATAGTACATCATACACCGTTGATACATAAATCTGTTACTAATAAATTAATTAAATTACTAATATTCTACGATTTGTAATCTTAAGTTAATTTTTTATCGCCTTTTCATGTATTGACACCGCCTCAAACGAAGCACAGGAAAATAAAACTTTAAGGTAGTATGTTCGTTAGATCGACCTCAGAATACTTTAAATAAAAGTAAAATCTCTGTTCAAGACGGTAAGAAACAGTTTGGTTCTTGTCGGACAATGAAAAAAAAAAGAAGTTTAAACAGCGCTCAACACCCCTTAAGGGGCTTGGAGACGCGTTGCGTCAAGGTGTAGACGCAACAAATTAAAAAAAAAAGTAGAGGCTCTTATGGAAAAACTTTCGCGGGCACAGTTTTCTTTAAGATACTGAAGTTACACGGTTAATTTACCTTTTCTTTTACTCAATACGCAGTAAATTGTTTTAGGAATCATATAATATTAAATGTAACATACCTCACCGGGTATTCTGAAGACTAACTTATGAAAAAAAGAAAAAAGAAAAAAAAAAAAAAAAAAAAAAAAAACTGCTGCGAAATTCATCGCAAACGGAAATACTCTCTCGGCCTTGGAGTTACACTGTACAAATCATGCTATTGTTAGCACTTTCTCTTAGGGCACGAGAGAAAACCGCGACAAAAGATATGATTATCAAATAGGTTTCGAATCATCGATTGCGGCATTGTTGCACCAATTTCAATTAATTTTGGCAGATGGCTTGAAAGATATACATCAATACATTGAGAATACAAATTGTATAATAGAAAAAAGTGTAAGTGTGAGAAAGTAAAACTATAATTAATATTGGCATTTACAATAGTAAATAATAATTAAAATTAATTATTTTTCATATTGTCCATTCAATTTTTCTCGTGGCCCTTTAAGGGTGTATTGGTTAACATCTGTATAAATTTCATTAATTTCAAACAAAAATGACGCCAAAACTACTCTTTTCTTAAAAAATTGTTCAGAAACATTTTTCAAGACCTAATTGTGTACAACACACATTACCTATCTTCAATTTTGTAGTTTTAGTTTTTTAATTCTCGAAAAATCGAGCGATACCCGGAAATGGGACTAGCACCATATTTTAACCTCCTCTTATTACATAAGTGGAGAAAATTTAAAGAAAAAAATTTGAGCGTTTTTTTGAGAAAAAAATGCGTAAATTTCAAGTGAAAATTACGCAAAAACTACTCTTTTTTTTTTCCAAAACATTGTACACGATCTTTTTTAAACAGATAATTTTGTTCAGCATTCTTTGATGCAAAAATATCTATCTTCAAATCTTGTTTAAAAAATTTTGTTTGCAATTTTCGTTAAAATCAGGGATTTCAACGAAAATAAGTCGTGCACCATTCTCTTAACCAATATTCAACAACACAATTTAATCAAATTTTGAGCCTTTTGGTGAAAATCTTGAATATTTCCGTGGAGCATCATGTAAAGTACCCTTCAAAATTAAAATATCGCTTTCAGATTCCAGGGACCGCAACATCAGCCAGAATGGGGAATATCAATTTTGGAGAAAATCAGCTGAATGGTTTATGCGCTAGCGTTGTGCACAGACAGACGTTTTGCCGAAAATCGGTTTTTGGTATGAAGGACGCACAAAACATGGCTTCTGGCTACAGCAAGTGTTAGAGGAATTCTTTCAATATTTAACAATTGGGTTTATCCTCTTTTTCGTTACCAGAGCCCGGGAATAAGAGTTTTTGTGTCGAAAATTCGCCGTTTTCCGGCGCCCGATTGCAATACTTTATCTTCTTACGTTATTAAGTGCGAGGAAGTAAAATTAGAAAATGTATTTTTTATATACTTCTTACGTCGTTATAATATTTACATTCCCGTTGGTTTGTATTCTTTATTGAATTTGTGAGTACCAGTACTTAAACGATTTCCATTGAAATTTCTCGAAAATTCAAAATTATTTTATGAAAATGAACTTCAGGATGCGCATTTTTTGAAACGTTCGAACAAATTTTCTCAAAACCTGTCTCTAATTGTTAAAAGAACATTTGTATGTATAACCTGGTTTTACTCTTTTATAAGATTCTTAAAGTCATATTTCAGTTCTACCATTAGGGGGCCGAAAAATTGAGAAATCGTGAGAAAACGACCATTAGGCAGCAATAGGCAGTTGGAAAGAAATTTGGGCAAAACCAAAAAGCTAACTCAGACTACAGGGAGAGTAAGAGAACCAAGTAGTTCGAGAAAATCTATGCCATTTAGTTGCAACACTAGTTTTCATAACTTTCAAATTGTGTCTCGTCTCATTTGTTATGCCACGAAACTGTTTTGTAAATTTAAGTTAGTGTTTGATATGACTCTATAACAATAGCGCGAAATTAACTCTAATACATCTTCTTAGAGCATAGCTCTTGAAGGAAAGACGCATTAAAACAAAATACTGTTGAATTTGATTGAATTTTTTTCTACAGTTCCTAATTTTATAAATAGTTTACAAACCCACTGTAAAATTATCATAAATGAAACATTTTTATCACGGGTGCACTTGTATCCCGCTTTGTATTCACTTTAAAGTGAAACTTGTTGCTGAAAATTACTGGTCATGGGATGGTATCAGGCTGGTACCATCTTCAATATAGACGAAAACATTCCCAAGTGTCCCTCCGATTTTCCACAGTTTTGGATTTTCCGGAAGAGATGAAAATGTGCGTTTTTCTTTATTGCGGTCAAACTCTTTAAAGGGATAGAATCACAGTCCCAACGCGCGCGTGCAGAAGCAACATTAAAATTACGTTTATGTGAAAAAATGGCAAAAAATGAACAATACAGTATTTTCCGTGTAACTAGATTAAACCGTCGTGCCATTTAGCTCCTGGGTGTGTAGATTCTGCAGTCTCCGGTGTGATGTACACTCATCGTCATAAAAAAAAACGCTGCACCCCGAAGGACCCTACTGTTCCAGTGCAAACTAGGTGGATATTTTGCACACCATTCGCGAAGCCAATGATTTCGTTTTCACGGTCGGCCGCGCATTGGAGGGGGGTCGGGGTAAGGGCATGACGTCGCGCCCACCGGCCGAGATAAGAGGGCCTCAGACGGCCATTGCGACATCGGATAGCGTACCTCCACGAACACTGCCTAGGCGACGCGTTCGACAGCCGGTTGCTCAGTCAGACATGTTCATGCCCCATCGTGGGTCTGCGGGAGGCTGGTTGGTCCTGTTGCCGTATTACCGCTACATCGGTTGTACGGACACCACCATCGCCCGCTGTTGGCGGAAATATATTGAGGAAGGCACGCACGCACGACATGCAGGATCTGGACGTCAATCACGCACCAAGCGGCCGGCTGCTCTGATCGGTGGTTCCGATCAACACCAGGCGAATATCGGAGCAGTACCTTACCAAACGGGCGACGGACCGCGTGCGATCTTGCCTTCCTCTTCCTTGTCCTATCCACTCTCCTCACACACGTACTTACACTAACATGCACTACACTACCACATATTCCGGCAGACCGGTCGGGAGCTTAGAGCTTGTCCCGGCTGGGGCGGTGCCCCGCTGGAGGGACAGTCCTGGTTAGGAGGAAACCCCACTAGCCGACGGTAGGATGGCGCCGGATCTCGCCATCCAGCGGGGGAAGATTGCCGCCATCTCCCGCGAAAAAAACTGCACTACACTAACGGGACTAATGACCAAAGCAGTTGACGCGCCCGGAAACACGAAAAATCAATCAATCAAAAGCCACGCACCACGAGGAGAGAGGACCGACGGAATGTCTATCATGCGCGAACAGATCTAACGACGATAGGTGCTATTCATCGGGCTGTGCAGCGTGCACTGTCACATCCTGTAAGAGCCAGTCCCATTGGCAGGCGGTTGCACAACGCGGGGCTCGCCGCACGCCAACGCCGCCACTCGCACCCCAGCAACGCCGCTACGGACTCACTCGCCTGGGGCCAAGCAGACTGGCGGCGGGTCATCGCTTCCGCCTCGATGGCGACGACCACCGGGTCCGTCTGGGAGCGCCACGACGAGCGGTTTGTGCTAGCCCATCGCACGCCCCGTCAACCAGGTGTGATGGTGTGGGGCCCCTT
The DNA here is from genome assembly GCA_011170035.1 of Teleogryllus occipitalis. Taxonomy (NCBI): domain Eukaryota; kingdom Metazoa; phylum Arthropoda; class Insecta; order Orthoptera; family Gryllidae; genus Teleogryllus; species Teleogryllus occipitalis. The sequence goes on along the minus strand of BLKR01000866.1, from coordinate 360,817 downwards.
CCCCGTTAGTGTTCCTCGGGGTTCTGTGACAGCCGCACGGTACGTTGAGGAGATTCTGCACCCGGTGGCTCAGCCGTTCCTTAACGCCCAAGCCCATGTCCAATTTCAACACGACAGCGCGCGTCCGCATACTGCAACCATCTCCTGAGCATGCCTTGCAGCCGTGGATACTCAGCCATGGCCAGCCGCGTCGCCAGACCTCACTCGCTCGAGAATGTTTGGGGTGCTATGGAGCCTGCGATCAGGACCCCACCCCTACTCACCAATCTGCGAGAACTGCGCGCTCAGGTGCGAGATGCATGGGATTGACTAGCACGGGACTCCATTCTAGAACTATACACTCCATGCCTAGACGCGTGTATTCTCCAACATGGCGGACACACCCCATACGAACATGTATCGTCTACGGCCGTGTAGCGCAATAAATGTTTGTAAAAAATGTGAAATTGTAATCGATTCGCATGCGTCGTGCCCTCTACCTGCCTGCCAACTGCAATCCGCCTCGTCCTTATGGGTGCAGCTTTTTTTAGGACGATGAGCGTATTTGTTGGAAATGCATTTATCTTATCCGATCGCCTTTATTATATACATTTATTTTGATCTAAAACAGATACAAAATCAAAGTAACTTAAGCTTAACTTATTTCTAGTTACATGCAATATTATTTGTCTTTGATTCGTTGTATCATCTGTTCACCTATTTACTAAACATGGACTGCTAAAGTTCTATAGCTCTTCGCATTTCGCCCCGAGGAAGGGCGCAGAATGGCGGTCAAAACGTTTGCACCGTTGCCTAGGACGCGGCGTCGCATGGACATCTAAGCAGTTATTGACTCCAACCGCGGGAGGCTATGCGCTCATCTGCTGAAGTTCTAGTTTGCAGCTTTTAGGTCCGTTCAGTTTTTGATATTTAAATTAATACCTCTATGTACATAATTTGGTACTTGTGTTGCTTTCGATTGATTGATTAGTGATACTGGGCATGTCAACGGCTAAAATAATTAGTCCCGTAAGTGTAGTGATGTTTTTGTTGCTGGAGGTGATCTTCCCCCGCTGAATGGCCAGATCCGGCGATGACCTACCTGGCGGCTTGCGGGTTTCTTCATCTAGGGATCTCCCACCAGCGGGGCGTCGCTTCAGCCGGGACAAGCTCTAAGCTCCCGACCGGTCTCCCGACATGTGTGGTAGTGTAGTACACAAAAGTGTGTGTAAGGGGTAAGGATATGACAGGGAAAGATCGCGTGCGGTCCGGGGCTGGTTTGTTAGGATACTGCTCCGGCTTTCGCCTGGTATTGATGGAAGAAACCGCGGAAAACTCCCGATTAGAGCAGCTGACCTAGAATACTCCTCCAGACAGCACCTGAATTCGACCTATCTTTATGTAGCTAGTGTCGAAAATCCTTCCACTGTCGGGTCGCGAACCCTAGGACTTCCCGGCCCGGAGGAACCACAGTAACATCAGTTGATGCCCTGATCCACTTCAGCCGTTCTTGGTTTCGAGCACTCTTCATCATTTTCACTTATTTGCAATAATTACAGATCTTACCCCATCCCACATTACTCGGCAAAGCCTAGTAATGAAGCCCAGATGGATGAAGGATTGCATTGAACTGAATGTCAAAATGCATTTTGAGATACGTTTTGAATCGCAACCACGCTATTTTCCATTCTTGGCTCCTGAAAAGTATTCGTGCCAAATTCGGGAGTAATCACAACGCACTTTTCCCCCTTAAATCCAGAAAGGGGTGTACAATCGCACGCTGAAGCGGCGCGAGGCGATGAATAGTGAAAATAAGTTTGCCAGATTTTTTGCATCAAATAACCGAGAATTATATTATGTTTATATTCTTCACTACTTATTACTATTTCATGCTTTTATTTTTACTGAATTCTCCCTTTTATAAACATCTTTGCAAGTAACAAATATTTTTAAATCGCAAATTCTTTCCTTGTTTTTGTTTTGTGTCGTGTTATTAAATCATTCAGTTTGCTAAACCTACATTATTGCTAAATACAATTAATAAATTGTATTTAGCAATAATGTGAAATAAATTAACAAGTCTCTATAAGTTAATAATTCTCTCTTACGGACGGACAGCACTTTTAATTGACAAGAATATTTCTTTGTTAAACCTTCTAATTTGAACGTAGAAAGTTAATGCTTTTTTTATCACCCTGAAGTAAACAGGATTCCAAAATCAAGTTACTTTTAATTCAATTTTTAAAATTTTACTCTCAATTGAGAATTTAAAATTGGACTGATGTATTATTTCATTTTAATGGATCCTTTCTTTGCCTTAAAGTGAAAATGGGAATTAATATAGCTAAATATGTGACAATAACTGTCAACTAGTGCCTTACAAAGATTGTCATGGGTCAGGAATCCAGTGACATGCCGTCACTCCATAGCATTTGTACAACCCTTACTTTTAAACTTGGAGCCAATTTCTCTGAACGCAGTGTCCGCGAGCTCTAGTGACCTTGTTACCTCGCCCGCGACCTTGATGTGTCTGTTGCAGAGGTTCTACTGCTTATGTGGCGCATCCAAGTACATGCACTCACTTTTATGTAACAAGAGCACAAAGCGGAGCTATACAATGTGAGGGACATCAATAGACTAATCATATCTTCGGAACCGTTGGGGATATCATGGAAAAAATAATTTGGTTCCATGGGTAGTGTCTCTAATGTGTTTAAATTTCGTATTGATAGATTAAGTAACTTTTGAGTTAAATCGGCTCGAACAGATGGAAGTAATATGACGCGGAGTTATTTTAGTAATCGATTAAGTAAGTTGAAAATAGATTTAAAGCTGCAAATTCGAAAATCAGACAAAAATTTCAGATTTGTTTACCTGAATGGAAATATTGATGTGAAGGAATATATAGTCCTGGGTAAAATATGTAGTTATAACAATATAGGCATACACAAAAATGTGTAAAATAAAACAGGATTTAATGCATTCAAATGTGTTGCAAACTCTGAAAATATTATTGATTGCAGCCATCTTTTACCAGAAAAAAGTATGCTTAAATGTAAATTTTTCCTTACTCATTATTATATCCAATGCAGGAAAGATTCCCTAGCAATAGTTTGATACCGGCTGCAGTGGCTCACGGCATCAGTTGACGTCACCGCAGTGCCCTTAACCGAGAGGACATGTGGTTCGAGTCCCGACGGTGGCGGTATCCTATTCTCACCCCCTTACTTATATACATTTACACGCATTACGTTAACACACATGTCGGGAGCTTGTGGGAGATACGAGAAAACCTCGGGAGCCGTCCTGTAGTTCAGCACCGGATCTCGACATCCAGCTGGGGAAGATCATCGCCATCTCCAGCGATAAAATTCTGAACAAAACCTACGGGTATAATGCCCTTAGCAGTTGAAGCGCCCGAAAACTCTAATCAGTCAATTGACATGATATGTATTAATTCTTACAATGTTATGTTTAATGACAATTCCGGAACAAAGTCTTTTAGCGACACTCATGAAATCAGTGTATATTGATTTGGGAATATTGATTTCGAGATTTCAACGGCAATATGTTTTGGGGTTTCCCTGATACCGAAAATGTCTTGGAATGAGGTGATGATGTCAGGGCCTTAAAGAGGGAAAGTGTAGTCGTGCATAGAAGACGATCGACGAGGCCAAAGTTCAGCAAAAGAAAGTGCAGAAACTCTGACATTGTTAGTACAGTAAAATCTGTCTAAACAAGAACCTGTACAAGCTGGAAAACTGCCTTAACCGGGAAATTTATCCGGTCCGTGAAGTTAAATGGAATTAAAATATAGCGTAAAACGGAATCTGTCCAACGCGGAAACGGAACGGTTTTTCATGTCCTACAGGGGAGGAAATCCTTTATAAAACGGAATTCCTGGGAATTGACAAAGCGACGCGAGATATTGTTAATGAAATGAATGCATCTGCCAAGTCTGTTTTAAATTCTCAATCCCAGTGACATGCGTTTTAGTCATGGCTGTCGCAGAGTGGAGAGGACTTCAACTGTCAGCGTAGAATTCGACGTAGGAAGTCCCTTGCCTCTCGTTGCGTAGGCCATACGGGAATTCTCTCCATCCCGACTCCCTGAGCGTGGGAAAGTGTATGGGTATGGGTTTTATTCTCGCATCTCCCTGCCTGACTTGAAAATCATAACTCCTCGGCCAGAAACACACTGCTCAAGGCCATGCGAGAGTATCAGAAAATCATAGTACTCTGGGCTGTGACGCATGTTGCGTTGAAAGAGTCGGCAAGCAGTCCAACTGCAGTCACTAGGTCATGAGGTGTCTGTTTTTTTTTGAGTTTCAGAACCAGTTTAACAATGGTTGAAAAAAAAACTCTAACTTTAGATGAAGAGGTCAAACTTATAGAAGCAAGAGAAACTCAGAAGCTGTCAATGAATGTTTAATATTCATTTATTGGTGATTTCCATCCACCAATAAATAACCATAAATATGTTATATGTTTATATTAATTATAATTAAGTCGCGTAATTTACTAGTTTCAGGACGGAAATATCAATATTACAAGTGTCATAAAATGGACAACCCTTAATAAAACGGAAACTTCCCTAAACCGGATTGTTTTGTGTCCCGCTCAATTCCGGCTTAAACAGATTTTACTGTATAAATATATCCAGTGCCCTGCACCCAATAATTTCGTTGACAACAAGCGTTCCTTCTTTATCGGTAGTCTCATCAATGGATACTTCTTTAATTTCATCTCTTATTTTCTGTACAGTTTCATTCAGATGGCTGAAGCATACGTCTTCCTAAGTGTTGACTCATCCGGTATTGCATGTTGAGTATATTTCTCAAGGAAGCATTGATTCTTCAGTTGGCAGAGAGGTATGCCAGCAGAGATGAGGGAGCGGCACTGATCCATGTTGAACTCTGACATTACAGCCGATGTTGTGGGTTAGTTAGAAACAATTCTCTCTGTTTGGAACTTCGTTGTTTGTTAGCCTGATGTTTACTGGTTTGAATATGTTGTTACACCAAGAACTTTTGTGTCGACGACACTGTACAGACACACACATTACAACATAATATTTTATTGTCAGTTGATAAACCTTCATCATTAAATTCTGAAATGTAACTTTTTAATTTTACACTGGATGACTGTGCTACTTTTGACATTTTACACTGGCGTAAAAGAGATAACCAAATCAACACGTATTCTGACTGGATTGTAACTAACAATCAGGAGCTCTAAGTTGAATTCTGATGTCCAAGAGTCTGTGACGTCATGCGATTTCCGAGTGGCAGCCTGAGAGGGTAGGAGAGGGGGTAGTGTGGATACTGAAACGAAGTGCGTTTCCCACAGACCATCCACGTCTCAAGGTCATCTGTCAAACAAATGCAATAGTCGATCGCTTTCTGCGGCCCTCTTCGCCTCCCGGGACACTCAGACAGGGCCTCAGGGTCGGAGAGTGTATCTATTCTTCACACACATTAAAACATTCACCGTTTCTTAACTTGCTTTACCGTTGTCAATTCTCTTTAATAAAAAAAAACTAATGTTTAAGGAATGTTTAAGCTCTTTTAATTGAGATGAATTTTTAATATTTAATGAAATTTCACTGTTAAGCTTAATATGCTATAACGACTGATTTTATAAGAAATATGTAAAATATATCGACTTTTATTGAAATACGTACCAAAACCCCAAATATGGGAAAATATGGAAACATAAAAGTAGCATTTTTCAACTCTATGCATTGTGAAACATAAAGATAATGTAAATTAGTATCGATATTAGCTTATTTAGTCAATATGTATTTACATAGAAATCCGTTCCCTGATAATGAATGTTGTCAGTGCATATGATGTGTACCTCTTATATGCAAATTTTTATATATTTTTTCTTTAGCAGTACTGTAATTTTATAGTTTCAAATAGTTTATTCACTGCGTTTCCTACAAATTTCATAAATCAGATTTTTTGTTTACAATTTTTTTAAATTACAAAATATCATTAGATGTTAGAGAAAAGCGAATTTCAGATCTATTAAGCATTAGCTCAAATGAATTTAAATCCACCTTCAGAACCAAAAGTGTCGAATTTTTTCGCTACCTGTGTTATTTTACCAGGGTTTTTTTTCGGAGTGTTTTATCCAGCCGATAGCCGGTTACCCTTTTCGTCCCGATGGGACCCATTTTCGACCATACACGAGCATTCACGAACACACTTGCGGGCTCCTCTGATCAGCAGAACGTGAGGTCCCTCCGCAACGACACATACGTGAGAGACGAGGGACAAACAACCATGTCCAAGGCGGGACTCGCACCCGCGACCCTTCGGACCGAAGCACTGAGTCAGTACACGCTCTTAGCCAGCTACTTTACAAGGTCTTGGCAACGGGGTCACGCGGCGCGATGGCCCATGGAAGAGCCGTTGTCGCTCAGGGCCTCTGATCGGAAGGGGCTAGGGTTCGAGGCCTGCCGGCGCATTTGTGACTAGCTATCCATTAGATCGAATTCAGCCTTTGCTGTCTGGAGGAGAATTCTAGCGGCCGGTTACTCTGATCGGTAGTGTTCCGTGTTATTCCGATGAATACTAGGCGAATGCCGGAGCTGTACCCTGACGTCACTTTACGTTATTTTATGTTAACGTTTCGTTGCATTAGGCCTCATTCATAATGCAAAATCAATCGTAACGTAATGCCATAAACTTAACAGTAAAATGTTCAGATAAAAACTACCATTCACCATGACGAACGTAAGTTTCGCCTGAACCAATTAGAATTCAACGTATTGAAGATTTGATCGATTTGTTTCTAGCTTTTTCTTGGACGTTCCTATCGATTTAAGCCTTTTGTATATGCGAGTAATTGGTGTATTTGTGCTCGCTTTTCCTTTATTTTATAAAGAAGGGTTTTCTAGTACCAAATTCAGGAGTAATTCGTCGAACGTATACATGGGTTTTTCTAACATGGCGGCTGAGGGTAGTATCTCCACGATGGAATTCGACACGACTCTTTGTGTCTTTCATAGTCCAGCCGCAAGATGACGCATGATCGCGACCGCATCAAGCAGTGCTGCAGATCAAGCGACCCTAGTGGTAGGACTGAGAATGACTCAAAAAGTCGTGTCAAATTCCATCTTGGAGATACTACCCTCAGCCGCCACGATAGAAAAAAGCAAGTATAATTCTTTTATTCGCCATGTCAGGTTAAAGTTGCCAGAAAAATGGTCCAAATTCTTACTTTGAATTCTCTACTCGTACCGTCCGCAAACCAGTTCACAATAATGAAATGACATAACCACAGACAACTTATAATGGCAAGTACTTAACCACAGACATGTACCTTAACACAATCTGATATCGATCTTTCATTTGCTTCTCGCGGATTTTGTTGTGCATTTGTTATTTTCATGCTGCTCTCTGAGTGGTCTTTGGTAGACTTCGGACGTTATACGTCATAGCTTGGTGCTTGTGCACTCTTAAGTTTACGGATTTACATCTACGTTTACGACAGGCCGTTGTGAATGGTCTTGCTTAATTACTCGTTTCCAGGTTTTGCGGCAACATTACGTTTATGTTTAAGTTTGCATTGTGATGAAGCCTAATGTTACTTTACGTTACGTTAATATAAAGTAACTAACGTTACACACACACAAATACCTGCAGTACACTTGCTCACGTATAAGGAACTTAGAGCCTGTTACAGGGGGAGGCGGTGTTTCATTAGAGACATACCCGAAGTATTGGTTGGTTGGTTGTTAATAATCCGGGCGCGTCGACTACTGAGGTCATTAGTCCCGTAAGTGTAATGCATGTTTTTCTTCGGGAGGTGGCGGTGTTCTTTCCCCGCTGGGTGGCGAGATCAAGCGCCGACTTACCGTCGGCTAGCGGGGTTTTCCCCAACCAGATATATCTCACCAGTGGGGGACCGCCCCAGCCAGGACAAGCTCACGACCGGTCTCCCGGCATGTGTGGTAATATAGTGCATGTTCGTGTAAGTGTGTGAGGTTAGGACAAGGAAGAGGAAGGAAAGATCGCGCGCGATCCGTGGTCCGTTTATTAGGATACTGGTCCTGCATTCGCCTGGTGTTGATCGGAGAAACCACGGAGAACTACCGATCGGAGCAGCCGGCCGCTAGGATTCTCCTCCATACAGCGATTGAATTCGACCTAGTTGTCTAGATGTGTCTAAAATCCTGCCGCCGTGGGGAGTGGGAACATAGGACCTCCCGGTCAGAGTCACTGCAATGACATCAGTTGATGCCCTGAGCCACCGCTCCCGGTCCGACGTGTTGATCGGCGCCTGTTCTCTCGTTCCAGTGGGTGAGGAAGACGGCCACATCGCAACTGCACCATGGTGATGCGAGTAATGACGCGGAAACACTAAACTGCCCGCTCAAACTGTTCGTTGCCCCCCCCCCCCTCGTTCCGTGGAGCGCGGCGCGCTGCGCTGTAGTTCACTCACAGCGAGGGGCCCGGCCCGGAAAACTCCCAGAATTGAAGCCCCCACATACACAGACTAAACAATACATGTACAGAAGAATGTTAAAGTATTCCCTGCCAGTCACTAGTTATCCGGTCCAGGAAAAAAACTATTTTTTTTCTCACCGGTTTTATGCTATTTTTCTGAATTCGAATTTGAGGTTTACCACCTCAAAATATGTCGTATGTGTTGACAAAGAAAGTTGCAAAAAATCTTAAACGTTTTGCACTGCTTTCAGGATTTTCGATTACGCCTTGACAACTGCGTGAAATAAACTTCGTAAAAAAGGTAGACCAAATGCTCTAAAAAATGTATGTATTAACTTTAATTTTTCCACAACACAATTCAGTAGACGCTAGAGCAAGCTAAAAAACGGCTCTCGAAAATGGCGCTACGGCGCTCTGGCTAAAACGGTATGTCATGGGAAATGACTAATATGGAACTACTAATGGCTAAATCGGGGACTACATGGGTAAAGCGAGAACTACCTGAACTACATGGTTAATACGGGAACTACATCATGCTTTAAAACATTTATGGCAAATGAATTATTTGCTTTGTTGAATGGTGGACTTTCCGTTAATCGCAGAAACATTCTGTACAATGCAATATGTTTACATTACGAGCAATATGTCCTGTCAAGTGACAAATTATGTCAAATAAGCAATAAAACTAAAGCTATGTTACAAAAGTATAGGATCTGAAATATAGCTTCCTTTATAAATATTTCGTAAAGTAAGTTTTAATTTAAAAAGAAATAGAGCATCACTAGAGAATTATTCCGGGAAATGGCACATTCTTCCAGGCGCAAACCTCAAATTCTATTTCAGCCAAGAAAGCATTTAGAACCGATGAGAAAAAAACTTTAGAAATTTTTTCGTGAATCGGTATTTTGGTGCACCCGTTGACTGGACTAATCATTAGTTGAGAGATAACGTGAGGTCTACATACTGAATACTGAATTCTTCAAACCTATTGATGTACCAGTAAATGAAATAATCAGTACTTTATGTATTATAAACTGCATATTAACCAGATTATCTTCGTTTTTTTAAAATTTTGTCTACAGTTTCACATAACTTAGGGATCATGAATTGAGATAGAAAACATTTATTTAATATGTAGACATCTGTAGTTTATAAAACATACTGATTCAGAAATATATTCATTTTTAGATCCGTTATCTTTTTAAAAAATTCTCTCTAACATCGGAAACTTTTCAATATCATAGTTTTAACAGGACAATTTGTCTTTCTGAGGAAAGACATCTATATTAGTTCCTGTGTGGATGCAATTGCAACATTGTCTTTATCTCTAGCATTGTCTATCATTTTAGCCTTCCTCATAAATACTATCTCTTGTATTTCAATCATCTTTGTCAAACTTCCAAATACAGCATATTTGTACTCAGAAGCCGGCTGTATTTCAATTGATACGGAAACTACATTCGTCTTAAAAGTATGCGGCGGAAATACAATTGTGGTTGTCGGATATGAAGTTTTCTTATCGAGGTTTCACAAGCCAATGTCGCAATAAATCCTTATTATTTAAAGGAAATGTGCCAATTACAAGGAAGAAGAAATACCTTTATTACATTTTGAACAATACATCATCATCATCATTATAGTTTCTTTACAATATGAGTCACCATTAACAAGAAATTTTGAAACCAGAAAATGGAAATAAGTATCAAGTTATTAGTTACTTGTAATACGATGTTTTATTTTGTAAATTCAACACAGTTTATAGCTGCGATTTATAGCAATTCATTCTGATCTTCGAACGCTCGAGATTGACGTCAACACGAAGAAAAATGAGAGAATCGGGTTCTTAAACGCTCGTTTCGTCTCGATCTTAAGTACCGAGAGGTGGCTCAGGGCATCAACTGATGTCACTGCAGTGCTGACGGGGAGGTCGTACTTTCGAGACCCGACGGTGGCACTTCGACACTGGCTAGATAGCTAGGTCGGGTTCAGTCGCTGTCTGCTGTGATCGATAGTTTTCCGTGATTTCTCCGATCAATACCAAACGAATGCCGGAGCAGTGCCTTAAAAAACGGGACACGGACCGCGCGCGATCTTTCTTTTCTCTTTTTTGTCCTATCTTTACCCGTTACTTACATGCACTTACACTAACATGCTCTACACTAACCCACATGCCGGGAGACCGGTCGGGATCGAGCTTGTTCAGCCTGAGGCGGTGCCCCGCTGGTGAGAGATACCTGGGTGGGGAAACCTCGCTAGCTGATGGTACGTCGGCGCTGGATCTCGCCATTCAGCGGGAGAAGATCACCGCCACCTTGCGCGATAAAAAACACGCACTTCACTTACGGGACTAATGCCCGTAGCAGTTGACCGGAATCTCTAATCCATCAATGGGCCATTCGCGTTATTCGTTTGCGATATTGCGAGTGGCGTGACAGCGCGTGGATAGTGTGTGTGTGTGTGTGTGTGTGTGTGTGTGTGTGTGTGTGTGTGTGTGTGTGTGTGCGTGTGCGCGCGCGCTCAGTGCGTGCAGTTGCCTGAATGCGTTGGGCGACGCGTGTGTTGCAGGAGGAGCCGGCGGTCGCTTGCGATGTCTTCGGGCGACCCGCCCGCGCCCGCCGCCACCGAGTCGCCCACCCCAGCCCCCGCCCCTGCGCCCGCCCCCGCGCCCGCGCCGTCACCCGCGCCGTCGCCCGCGCCCGTGCCGTCGCCCGCGGCCGCGCTGCCGCAGTGCAAGATCAAGCGCAACTACACGTGCGCGCTGTGCGGCAGCTACTTCACGCAGAACCCGCGCTCCTACCTCTACCACCTGCGCGACGCGCACGCGCAGCGCCTGCGCGTGTACGAGTGCCCGCGCTGCCTGTACGCGTCGCGCCACAGCCAGAAGCTGCAGCGCCACCTGCACATGGTGCACGCGCTGGGCCCGCGCCCGCCCTCGCCCGCCCACGCGCCCGCGCACGCGCAGCAGGTGAGCGCACGCACCCCCACGCCCACGCCCTAGCCCAAGCCCAAGCCCAAGCCCAAGCCCAAGCCCAAGCCCAAGCCCAAGCCCAAGCCCAAGCCCAATCCCAAGCCCAAGCCCAAGCCCAAGCCCAAGCCCAAGCCCAAGCCCACGCCTGCGCCCGCGCTCGCGCCCGCGACCACGCTCCAGATGTCCGCCAGCCACAACCCTCTATGAAAGGCCACGCATTGCACGCGATCTGCGCTTTCTTCTCTCCCATTACTCTCTTTCTATATGTCTCTCTCTCTCTCTCTTTCTGTATGTCTCTCTTTCTGTATGTCTCTCTTTCTGTATGTCTCTCTTTCTGTATGTCTCTCTTTCTGTATGTCTCTCTCTCTGTATGTCTCTCTCTCTGTATGTCTCTCTCTCTGTATGTCTCTCTCTCTGTATGTCTCTCTCTCTGTATGTCTCTCTCTCTCTCTGTATTTCTCTCTCTCTCTCTGTATCTCTCTCTCTGTATTTCTCTCTCTGTATTTCTCTCTCTCTCTGTATTTCTCTCTCTCTCTGTATTCTCTCTCTCTCTGTATTTCTCTCTCTCTCTCTGTATTTCTCTCTCTCTCTCTGTGTTTCTCTCTCTCTCTCTGTATTTCTCTCTCTCTCTCTGTATTTCTCTCTCTCTCTCTCTCTGTATTTCTCTCTCGCTCTTTCTCCATTTCTCTCTCTCTTTCTCCATTTCTCTCTCTCTTTTTCCATTTCTTTTCGCTAAGTCTGTCTCTTTCTCTTCCTCTATTTCTCTCTTTTCTCTCGTTTTCTTTCTCCCTCTTTCTCTCTCTTTCTCTACGTCTTTCTCTTCATCTATTTCTCTCTCTTTCTCTAAATCTTTCTCCATTTCTCTTTTCTCTCTTTCTCTCTCTCTTTCTCTAAATCTCTTTGTTCCTCTATTACTCTCTCTTTTCTCTATTTCTCTCTCTCTCTCTCTCTTACACACATGCACATATACCTACATATACGTACACATATACGTACGTGCACTGCACTCCCACACACATCATTAGACCAGGCGGGAGCTTCGAGCATGTCCTTGCTGGAACTTGTCTTGCTGGTTCCTGGAAATCCCTGGCAAGCGACATGTAAATCGGCGATGGATTTATTTATTTATTTATTTATTTATTTATTTATTTATTTATTTATTTATTTATTTAGTCAAAAACTGTATGTGACGTATGGGGGAGAAATCATCTGCGCACGCTTTCTTGAGTTTCAGAATCCCTTCCCAACAATTTAACTATTAATAGTTGAAAGATTAATAATAATAATAATAATAATAATAATAATAATAATAATAATAATAATAATAATAATAACAACAAATTTAAAAAAGCGAGAGATTAACATTTCAAAAACTAGATATTTTCGTTGCCAAATTATAGAAAACTTATTTTTAACGGTAGAGAAACGAACAGACTTGATTTTTCTGTATTGTTTACAAAATAGAAACTCACCCTAAGCTCTACTACCACTACAACCAAAGGAAAGTTCAACAAAACGTGCGCATAGTGAAGTTACATTTAGTAAGTTTGGATCTCATCAATCACGAGACAGGAACACCGCCTTCTCTTGATATAAAACATTAACGACCTATCGAACTAAAACATTAACGCGGCAAATGGGCACAACTGTTGATGCAACCGAAAACAATCGAATATCGCTCTGACATATTGACGGCCAACAAGGTATATTAATATATAAGTTAAATATTTCTAATTTGCAAGTTCTAAATGAAAAGAAATTTGAAACATACGTCTCTTTGTTCATTTCATCCTCGGGCGCAGTACGTAAAAAATGATGTAATTAATTAAATTAAATAACAAAAGAAATTAAAAGTGTGTGGTCGCAATTCTTCTTATCGGAGGTTCTTTCCGACTTCGGTCACAACCCAGACCACAATATGGCGCTGTATAGCTTAATCCGAACGCTCCCAGAAGAGTTGCTCTGAAGAGTTCATTCTTTAAGGGTATTATCAGGTGACGTATTAAAGAAAATTTGTACATTTGTAAGCTCCGATTCAACAACATACCTTCCTCATTTGTAGATTTATTTGAGAATGTAATTTTCTATTTGAAATTATCCTACAAAAGGAGATTATCCCATTAGCACTATAGTGTATGGTACCCTAACAAAATTATCCTCTACAACGATAATTATCATATGGGGGCAGCAATGGCAAGGCTGACGAAAACCTTTTCCACCGAGTGATCCAAGCCCCGCACTTCACACTGTAAATAACGGCGTACGGGCGATATACGGGGATATCTGGCGATCAGTCATCAACTGGGTGACGTGTAGATTAGTAGAGAGAAAGTATTGTAATGCCGCGGAAAAAGTTATTTCTACAAACTTATTGCCGGGTACTGGTAATAAAAAAGTGAATAAGTCTTGTTCCTAAATGTAGAAGATTACTTCCTCTAATTCATTTTATAGTTAGAATTCATTTTTTCTAGAATTTGGTGGGTTCTAGACACCGAAAAATCGATTGACGACAAAACGTGTGTTAGTCCGTCGGTATGTCAACTACGCTAGCGGCTAAACTTTAAGCAGCATTTTCACCAAAATTGATATTCCCCGGTCTATGTGATTTGTCGCGACCCCTTGAATTTGAAAGCGGTATTTTTATTTTTTTTGGGGGGGGTGGTAAGTACTATACATGAAGTCTCAATAATATTTTCAAAATTTTCTCAAACATCGCTCCATTTTTTTATTTATTTTTCTTTTTAATGATAGAGAAAAAACTCATATACAAATGGCGTAGATCGCATTTTCGTTGCACTCTCAGAATTTTCGAAAATTGGAAAGTTCAACATTTTTTTCGACGTCTTCCTACAAATACAATAGTGAAGTTTGATTTTTTCCCTTAATGAAATCTGTTTACCAAAAACATATTTAAATGAAGTCATGTTTAACTTTTTGAAAATAAGAGCAGTTTTTGCATGAAACAGGCAATTTTAAACTAATTTAAAATAATTTTCTCAAAAAGGCTCCAAATTTTTCTTTAAATTTTTACTTTCCCGCTACGGAGCTACGGGGTTTCCTGCTAGGCAGAAAGCTATGCAATGCTGTGCGAAAAAAGGCGAATTTTCGGCAGAAAACAATTATTACTGGGCCCTGGTAACGAAAAAGTGGATAAATCAGATACTAAATTTAGAAAAAAGACATCATAATACATGGTGTAGCCTGAATCCATGTTTTGTGGGTCCTCGATACCGAAGAATCGAATGACGGCAAAACGTCTGTCCGTCTGTGAACAATGCTGACGGCTAAACCGATTTTCTCCAAATTTCACATTCCCCAATCGATCTGTCTGATGTTGCGGCTTCTTGAATTTGAAACCCCTTATTTTTAATTTAGGGGGTACTTTACATGAAGCCCCTGGAACATTTTAAAATTTAAAAAAAATGGCCCCATCGTCTTGTATTAAATTTTGTTGTAGAATAGTGTGAAGATCGTTTAAGATAATGATACAGGATTCACGTTGTTTAAAACCCTGATTTTTCGAAAATTGCTAAGGTTCAAATTTTTTTCGGCGTCTTTCTACAACTAAAATTATGAGAATAGAGATTTTTTCCTTAATAAAATGTGTTTCCTAAAGATAGATTTTTGATAAGATTTTGATTTCCTAACGATAGATCATGTACAAGTTTTCGAAAATTTGAGTTCTTTTCGCGTAATTTTGCGTGAAAATATGGGCGGGAAAGTACGTGCTGTCTCAGCACCAATGTATGTAGCAATGAACGGTAAAGAAAAGATGTTGATCTCATATTCAGCGAACTCTCTGTATTTGCAAAAATTGCAAATGAATAATTAACATTACAATAGTAGAATATTGATGGTACCGTAGTTTTGTTAACTGAAAGCTGTTCTAAAAATCACTTATGTAAAATAAGTCGTGTATTTCGTTTAAATGTGAGCACTTCAGCGTAAATTTGCTGATTTTCGAAATTGAAAATTTGAGTCTTCCGCGCTTCTTTTTCTAGTACCTTTAAGGTGTAATCGTGTCTCGACAGGGCAGTTCTCGCAATAACTTCTCACTGATGAACAACGACATGGACGAGAGAACAAAAGGAGGCTTTATTTATTGAACGTGAATGTTACGATGTCTGTATGTTAAAAAAATGGAATTTTCAAATTTATTAAAGTCGGGAAGAATACACACGCACATATTACATATAGATATAGATATATAGATATAGATATATAGTACATACATATAGATACGTACACACATATAGGTAGTACAGAATATAAGACGGTCATCACATAATGTCACCGTAGTTATTTCACTCTTCACACAGTGAGACGAAGCTTAAATGTGAATTTGTAATATAGTATTTGCTTTAAAAGAACCAATTGGGTACAAATATTTCGATTATGTTCCAGATATATGTAAATAGGCTATAGATTTATAACCTTAATTTTATGCAGACATAGGGCAATATATTGGTAGGCCTTCACTACTGGATGTTTAATTTAACTATGAAATTATCTCTGCTTGTCTGTGTGCCGCAAATATTTTTACGGTTGATATTTATCTGCATTTGTTTCTTTTGTGAAAGTAAGAAAGGCTGACGATAACAAAGTGCTACCGTTCCTGAATATCGAAATAATTGCAGATATGCATCGCAGGCACTCCGTTTAAATTTATTTTTAATTCATCAAGTGATGGCAGAAGTGTTAGCAGGGCAGAAATTGCATTACGTTATTCTTCCCAATAATGCGAGAACCTATGTGCCGCTGTAGCTCCTCTAGTTTATTTAAATTGTCTCCTCGTATGTATCAGAGGGCGGTCAAGAAACTGGAGCTGGTCTCATTTTTTGCGAACCCTCTGTAAGGTAACCTTCAAAAATTTAACATTCCAATATTGAAATTTTTGTCTGGTATAAAATTTGTTGTTAAAAATCAGTTCCTTAAAAAAGGTCAAGTACAATTTGTTGAAAAAAAACGAATTGTAATATTTGTTTGATGTTCATGCAATTTATTCAAAAAAACATTTTCCCAAAAAGCGCTAAAATTTTTTCTGTAATTTTTTCACGGATAGAGAATATTTTTTTCACGGAACGAGGGATGTCGGTCTCATTTTCGTTGAAATCTGAATTTTCGACAATTGCGAAAGTTGCAACTGAGAAAAAAATGTAGTGTTGAAGAACCACTAGTTACATCAGTGCTCACTCAACTACAAAACTATCTCGAAGCCTTAAAAGCGGGCATTACGAGTTTATTTAAGCCGTGTTGAAAGTAAATAGTGCGTGCTCTGTGATTTTTTAGGACCGTCAACTGTCCGTTGGGCCATGCATGCGGATGGCCTCACCTGATCTTATCTTAATATTGGAGACCATTCATTTCAGTGGAGCAGAATCGTAGGATGTACTGATCGGCAGTTTTCCGTGTTTTCTCCGATCAACAACGGGCGAATACCGAAGCAGAAACTTAACAAACGGTCCACGGACCGCGCGCGATCTGTCCTTCCTCTTCCTTGTCCTATCCTCACCTCTTACACACACACTTACGTTAACATGCACTACACTACCACACGTACCGGGAGCTTAGAGCTTATCCCGGCTGGGGCGGTGCTCCGCTGGTGGGAGATACCCGGTTGGGGGAAAACATGCAGGTAGACGCATGGTATCACCAACCAGCGGAGTAAGATCACCGCCACCCACCGCACTCACAGGACTAATAGCTGTTGATCGCTGACGCGAGTGGTGCTGAAGTGTGTGTGTGTGTGTGGTTGGCTGCGCAGGTTGAAGCGGAGATGGAGGCGGAGGACAGCGAGCAGCTGGCGGAGGAGCTGGCGCTGGGCGCGGACGGCGCGCTGGTCATCGCCGAGGACGCCGACGAGGGCGAGGTCGAGGTCGAGGGCGACGCCGAGGTCGAGGTCGAGGGCGAGGCGGAGGGCGAGCTCGAGGCCGCGGGGGCGGGGCCGGGCGCGGAGGGCGGCGGCGGCAACGACTTCCGCTGCGGCGTGTGTCCGTTCCGCGCGGCCAGCCGGCCGCTGCTGGCGCGCCACGAGGCGCTGGCGCACCTCAAGAAGAAGTTCTTCCGCTGCGGCAAGTGCAGCTACGCCACGCACCTGCGCGCGCGCTTCACCAAGCACGTCAAGTACCACTCCATGCCCATGATCAAATGCGCGCAGTGCGACTTCCGCACGCCCTACAAGTGGAACCTGGACCGCCACTGCCGCAACCACGGCGCGGCGGGCGCGTTCCGCTGCGGGCGCTGCTCCTTCACGGCCGACATCAAGCAGAGCCTGACGGTGCACGAGATGAACCACCACGCGCCCGCGTCGGGCCCCGCGCCGCCCAACCGACGCCGCCTCAAGGTGGGCGCGTCCGACTCGCTGCAGGCCGAGGAGCGCGAGCTGCTGGCGCGCCAGGGACACGCGCAGGTACGCATCTGGCACCCCCCACCACCACCACACCGCCTCTCCCGCCGTTTCTCCACGCCTTCCTCTCCTCGCACGTACACGTCGCCTATCTCGGGGTTTTCGTCGGTTTTCCTGGCGTCATCGTCCTCTTTCTCGCGTCCTCGGCCCCTTTCTTGAAGTCTCCCTCGGCTTTGTCGACGACATCGTCGGCATTGTCGAAATCTTCGTCGTCTTTGTCGATGATTTCGTCGTCTTTGTCAATGTCTTCATCGGCTTTGTCGACGCCTTCGTCGGCTTTGTCGACGTCTTCGTCGGTTTTGTCGACGTCTTCTTCGGCTTTGTCGACATCATCTTCGGGATTCTTGAAGTCTTCTTCGGCTTTGTCGACGTCGTCCTCAGCTTAGTCGACGTCTTCTTCGGCTTTCTCGACGTCTTCTTCGGCTTTGTCGACGTCTTCTTCGGCTTTGTCGACGTCTTCTTCGGCTTTGTCGACGTCTTCTTCGGCTTTGTCGACGTCTTCTTCGGCTTTGTCGACGTCTTCTTCGGCTTTGTCGACGTCTTCTTCGGCTTTGTCGACGTCTTCTTCGGCTTTGTCGACGTCTTCTTCGGCTTTGTCGACGTCTTCTTCGGCTTTGTCGACGTCTTCTTCGGCTTTGTCGACGTCTTCTTCGGCTTTGTCGACGTCTTCTTCGGCTTTGTCGACGTCTTCTTCGGCTTTGTCGACGTCTTCTTCGGCTTTGTCGACGTCTTCTTCGGCTTTGTCGTCGTCTTCTCCGGCTTTGTCGACGTCTTCTCCGGCTTTGTCGACGTCTTCTTCGGCTTTGTCGACGTCTTCTTCGGCTTTGTCGACGTCTTCTTCGGCTTTGTCGACGTCTTCTTCGGCTTTGTCGACGTCTTCTTCGGCTTTGTCGACGTCTTCTTCGGCTTTGTCGACGTCTTCTTCGGCTTTGTCGACGTCTTCTTCGGCTTTGTCGACGTCTTCTTCGGCTTTGTCGACGTCTTCTTCGGCTTTGTCGTCGTCGGCTTTGTCGACGTCTTCTCGGCTTTGTCGACGTCTTCTTCGGCTTTGTCGACGTCTTCTTCGGCTTTGTCGACGTCTTCTTCGGCTTTGTCGACGTCTTCTTCGGCTTTGTCGACGTCTTCTTCGGCTTTGTCGACGTCTTCTTCGGCTTTGTCGACGTCTTCTTCGGCTTTGTCGACGTCGTCTTCGGCTTTGTCGACGTCGTCTTCGGCTTTGTCGACGTCTTCTTCGGCTTTGTCGACGTCTTCTTCGGCTTTGTCGACGTCTTCTTCGGCTTTGTCGACGTCTTCTTCGGCTTTGTCGGCGTCGCACCTTCGGCGGTCGATATTCTTCGGCTTTGTCGACGTCTTCTTCGGCTTTGTCAGCGTCTTCTTCGGCAGTCGACGTCTTCTTCGGCGCGGTCGACGTCTTCTTCGGCTTTGTCGACGTCTTCTTCGGCTTTGTCGACGTCTTCTTCGGCTTTGTCGACGTCGTCTTCGGCTTTGTCGACGTCGTCTTCGGCTTTGTCGACGTCTTCTTCGGCTTTGTCGACGTCTTCTTCGGCTTTGTCGACGTCTTCTTCGGCTTTGTCGACGTCTTCTTCGGCTTTGTCGACGTCTTCTTCGGCTTTGTCGACGTCTTCTTCGGCTTTGTCGACGTCTTCTTCGGCTTGGTCGACGTCTTCTTCGGCTTTGTCGACGTCTTCTTCGGCTTTGTCGACGTCTTCTTCGGCTTGGTCGACGTCTTCTTCGGCTTGGTCGACGTCTTCTTCGGCTTGGTCGACGTCTTCTTCGGCTTGGTCGACGTCTTCTTCGGCTTTGTCGACGTCTTCTTCGGCTTTGTCGACGTCTTCTTCGGCTTTGTCGACGTCTTCGTCCGGTTCCTCCACGTCTTCGTCCTCTTTGTCGACGTCTCCCTCGGCATTGTCGACGTTATCCTCGGCTTTGTCGGCGTCTTCGGCTTTATCGACGTCTTCGCCGGCTTTTCGACGTCTTCGTCGCCTTTCTCGACGTCTTCGTCGCCTTTCTCGACGTCTTCGTCGCCTTTCTCGACGTCTTCGTCGCCTTTCTCGACGTCTTCGTCGCCTTTCTCGACGTCTTCGTCGCCTTTCTCGACGTCTTCGTCCGCTTTCTCGACGTCTTCGTCCGCTTTCTCGACGTCTTCGTCCGCTTTCTCGACGTCTTCGTCCCCTTTCTCGACGTCTTCGTCCGCTTTCTCGACGTCTTCGTCCGCTTTCTCGACGTCTTCGTCCGCTTTCTCGACGTCTTCGTCCGCTTTCTCGACGTCTTCGTCCCCTCTCTCGACGTCTTCGTCCCCTTTCTCGACGTCTTCGTCCCCTTTCTCGACGTCTTCGTCCCCTTTCTCGACGTCTTCGTCCCCTTTCTCGACGTCTTCGTCCCCTTTCTCGACGTCTTCGTCCCCTTTCTCGACGTCTTCGTCGCCTTTCTCGACGTCTTCGTCCCCTTTCTCGACGTCTTCGTCCCCTTTCTCGACGTCTTCGTCCCCTTTCTCGACGTCTTCGTCCCCTTTCTCGACGTCTTCGTCCCCTTTCTCGACGTCTTCGTCCCCTTTCTCGACGTCTTCGTCCCCTTTCTCGACGTCTTCGTCCCCTTTCTCGACGTCTTCGTCCCCTTTCTCGACGTCTTCGTCGCCTTTCTCGACGTCTTCGTCCCCTTTCTCGACGTCTTCGTCCCCTTTCTCGACGTCTTCGTCCCCTTTCTCGACGTCTTCGTCCCCTTTCTCGACGTCTTCGTCCCCTTTCTCGACGTCTTCGTCCCCTTTCTCGACGTCTTCGTCCCCTTTCTCGCCGTCTTCGTCCCCTTTCTCGCCGTCTTCGTCCTCTTTCTCGCCGTCTTCGTCCTCTTTCTCGCCGTCTTCGTCCTCTTTCTCGCCGTCTTCGTCCTCTTTCTCGCCGTCTTCGTCCTCTTTCTCGCCGTCTTCGCCCTCTTTCTCGCCGTCTTCGCCCTCTTTCTCGCCGTCTTCGCCCTCTTTCTCGCCGTCTTCGCCCTCTTTCTCGCCGTCTTCGCCCTCTTTCTCGCCGTCTTCGTCCTCTTTCTCGCCGTCTTCGTCCTCTTTCTCGCCGTCTTCGTCCTCTTTCTCGCCGTCTTCGTCCTCTTTCTCGCCGTCTTCGTCCTCTTTCTCGCCGTCTTCCTCCTCTTTCTCGCCGTCTTCGTCCTCTTTCTCGCCGTCTTCGTCCTCTTTCTCGCCGTCTTCGTCCTCTTTCTCGCCGTCTTCGTCCTCTTTCTCGCCGTCTTCGTCCTCTTTCTCGCCGTCTTCGTCCTCTTTCTCGCCGTCTTCCTCCTCTTTCCCGCCGTCTTCCTCCTCTTTCTCGCCGTCTTCCTCCTCTTTCTCGCCGTCTTCCTCCTCTTTCTCGCCGTCTTCCTCCTCTTTCTCGCCGTCTTCCTCCTCTTTCTCGCCGTCTTCCTCCTCTTTTTCGCCGTCTTCTTCCTCCTCGACGTGTTCGTCGACTTTCTCGACGTCTTCGTCGGCATAGTCGACGTCTTCGTCGGCTTTCTCGACGTCTTCGTCGGCTTTCTCGGCGTGTTCGTCGGCTTTCTCGGCGTCTTCGTCGACTTTCTCGGCGTCTTCGTCGACTTTCTCGACGTCTTCGTCGACTTTCTCGGCGTCTTCGTCGACTTTGTCGACGTCTTGTCGACATTCTCGGCGTCTTCGTCGACTTTCTTTGCGTCTTCGTCGACTTTCTCGACATTTTTTCGGTTTACTCGACGTTTTCGTGGGTTTACTCGACGTTTCCTTCGGTTTACTCGACGTTTCCTTCGGTTTACTCGACGTTTCCATCGGTTTACTCGACGTCTTCGTAGGCGTAGTCGACGTGTTCGTCGGCTTTGTCGACGTCTTCGTCGGCATTGTCGACGTTTTCGTTTTTTGTAGCGACGACTTGGTTGCTAGTTGCGAAGTCTTCGACCGCCTTTCCTGATGCCCTCCCGGCCACAAATTCCTGCTGTATTTTTCTTATCAGTGCCTCGACTTACGAGGAGGCCTGTGTTGACCCTACTGTTCTCATCACTAGTATGCTATGCAGTATATTATGGGTGTTCTGTGCCTATGTTAGATATTAATATAATTAATATTAATATTGGTTATATTAATTGAATTATTTCCTTAAAAATTGTCAATGTTAGTCCCCAGCTTGGCTTCTGTGCAACTGTTTAAATTGATTTTCTTTGCGATGGAAGCCGCATTCCTTTGGTAACGACGGAATTAGTCTCTCGAAATAAGACACTGCAACATCTGATAAGGATTAGGATTGCGATAAATTTTGCGCTGTGACTCTTTCACTGACAGAACTGGCCATACAGAAGTTTCATCATGTTTGTGCAGGGAAAGAGGATACTGTGACGTGTCTTTTCACGAGATTTTCTAAGAACGTTCTTTTTAAAACATGATTATATCATAATGACAAAAGTTGTTGGAAAACAGGTTTTTACAAAATATCATTTTAACTATTATTGAAGTAAATATTTCTATGGAATGTATTTTTATAGTTTCACTTGTGGTTTATCTTTAATATAAAAATTGAGTTGTTTTTAAGTGTAATCGCGATTTTTAATGTCTCCCGCCTTATGAGTTCAAGGCAGCAATCCTTCTGTTGCGGGCAGATCCTCGTATTTTCACACAGGTCTGCACGATTACGCAAGTATGCACACTAGTCGCTATCCCCGAACCCAAAAGAGTTTTTCTACTGTTTTTCCTCTCTCGATACCCTCTATTTACTCGTCTCTTTCTCTCTCTCTCTGACGTGTGACACTTCCTCTCTCGCAGTTGCTTTTAAACGTGGTTTATTCCTTCCCCTCCCCTCGTCTTCCATTTCTTCGGTGTTCCTAATTACATTTATTTTGATATTTTATAAATATCCTATTTTGTAGTCAAATGTTTTTTATCGTAGCATATTCATTGGAAGTAAATACATTTTAAAATTTACGATCATTGCCTAGTAATCAGATTGAAAATAATATTTAAATTTTCATACCCTGTAAACTGCAGAATTTGATGTATAAACGTAAAGTAACTTTTTCACTTTAACTTTGTGCTTCCAAATCCCAGTCAAGATGTTTCCAGATTTTTATTTTGAATGTCTATTCGCTTCGTGTGTATCAACTTTATCAATATCTTATCAGTCGATACGTGACAGGGAAAATTTCTCAGAATGATATCGATATTTTTTTACATTATCGATTTGCTTGACAAGATTTAAAATTTGGAAAGAGAGATGTATGTACCATAGAAGTTATCTAATGTTGGTTCTAGAATCTGTAACTGTGTGCATTATTGTCTCAAAAAAGACCAATAAAGAGGAACATAATGTGTTTTTAACATGCCGTGCGTGAAACGCTCTTCGTGAAACGTTCCTCGCTACGCTTGGGCGACAAATTCTCGTGCGTGGATCACGTGTTTCGCGCCCTTGTTATGTAAACTATTTGAATGGATTCAGTTCAGTAGTTTTGTTTTCATGAATCGAAAAAAAGTTTCTACACCAATTCAACTTCAATTATTTCAGTTCAATTATTTAGTTTCAATTTTTAGTGCCAGCCATTCTTCTCATTTGAAGGTGCTCTACCGGTTTAAGAGCTGCTTGCAGATGTCGAATTTTTGATTATTTGTACTTTTTTATCTGCATATCAACATTAATATTAATTATTAGGAGCTATTATAACAGGCTTAGAAATTATTTTTTAAATTGTTTCTATTATTACGCAAAGAACCATTTACCAAAAACTATATTAAAAATGTTGTTTCCTAAAGTGTCTCAAAAATTAAAATGTTACAAGTAGCCGCTAACTTACCACACTACTACTGAAATCCTGTAGGAATCAAACTACTATTTAATATAATTCATTTAGAGGATTATATTTCAGTTTATTTACAAGGTTGTTTGTGTATTTATACAGTTTAAAAATATGTATTTATTTTGAGTGGCATCAACATCTAGGTTATTAGCGACTACATAAATACAGTATATTACAATTTATTGTAATCAAATAGGGTTTTTGCAATATTATGATTCCATCGTTATGAATACAAAATCATACTGTACATTTACATTAAAAACACATAAATGATAATTGATCTTCCTGAGGAGGGAGAGATTACATTATTAAATATTGTCAAAAAACACATTTTCGAAATTTTATTACATTATTTTGGTATTTATCGTCAGTTAGAATAGAATTAAATCTTTTTGTATCAAAATATTGGGGTCTGACGTAATTGTATTTGGGACATTCCTGGAGGATGTGATCAATGTTCAGCAGGCAATTGCAAGAGGTACATAACCGATTAGGGTTTTTTTATTGTTGTTTTTTCTCCAGTACATGGCTATGAGAAAATCTGTTATGGCCTGCTCTAATACGTGAAAGAGTTACTTGTTCTCAACGTGAGAGATTTGCATACACTTAGATTGCAAAAAATTTACCGATTTTCTTATGAGTTGTGCTTGCTTTGAGATTATCCCATTGATATGACCACATATTATTCATGACTTTGACAGTAAACTTCAGGTAGCCGCAATAGCGTAAGACATTTTGTTATTAAGCGTTAAAAAAAAATGCATGCATGACGTCTTTGGAGGTGCGCGAATGACGCTGGGGCGTGTTATAGACGCTGTTTTCCTTGATGCGGATGATCTCATTTTAATGATTTCTTCTTTTCGGGGCCTCTCCTCAGGGGCGCCCTGAGAAAAGCAGGTGCTGGGGCAGTTGCTCCACGAGGCTCCTCACTTCGAACAAAACATTGCCGTCTTCCCCAATTCATGAATAGAATTCATTTCTCCATACATCAGAAATAAATTATGGCGTAACATTTGGATTAGAGATGAATACATTTTTCATTTCTTTTGAATGAAAAAAATTCGGGACTCCAATTAGGTCAGGGTCTGGGGAAAGGTACCCCAGCTACCCCCCCTTCTGGTCGACCCTGCCTCTCTCTATATTATGTAGGAGAGTCTTGACAGCAGGTCAATTGGAATTTTATTACAAAATATATGTTAATGCCAAAGTTTATGTTTATTTCATACTGCTATTGTGTAGAGGTGCTTTGGAGCAGGACGTGTGTCTCTTTCTTTCTTTCTTTTCTTTCTTTTCTTTCTTTTCTTTTCTTTCTTTTCTTTCTTTTCTTTCTTTTCTTTCTTTTCTTTCTTTTCTTTCTTTTCTTTCTTTTCTTTCTTTTCTTTCTTTTCTTTCTTTTCTTTCTTTTCTTTCTTTTCTTTCTTTTCTTTCTTTTCTTTCTTTTCTTTCTTTCTTTCTTTTCTTTCTTTCTTTCTTTTCTTTCTTTCTTTCTTTTTGTCTGTCAGTCTGCCTGTCTTTCTCTCTCTCCTTCCCTCTCTCTCTCCCTCCATCTCCCTCTCTTCCTCCCTCTCTCTCCCTCCATCTCCCTCTCTTCCTCCCTCTCTCTCTCCCTCCATCTCCCTCTCTTCCTCCCTCTCTCTCTCCCTCCATCTCCCTCTCTTCCTCCCTCTCTCTCTCCCTCCATCTCCCTCTCTTCCTCCATCTCTCTCTCCCTCCATCTCCCTCCATCTCTCTCTCCCTCCCCCTCTCTCCCTCCATCCCTCCATCTCCCTCTCTCCCTCCCCCTCTCTCTCCCTCCATCTCCCTCTCTCCCTCCCCCTCTCTCCCTCCATCTCCCTCTCTCCCTCCCCTCTCTCTCCCTCCATCTCCCTCTCTCCCTCCCCCTCTCTCCCTCCATCTCCCTCTCTCCCTCCCCCTCTCTCTCCCTCCATCTCCCTCTCTCCCTCCCCTCTCTCTCCCTCCATCTCCTCTCTCCCTCCCTCTCTCTCCCTCCATCTCCCTCTCTCCTCCCTCTCTCCCTCCATCTCCCTCTCTCCCTCCCTCTCTCTCCCTCCATCTCCCTCTCTCCCTCTCTCTCCCTCCATCTCTCTCTCTCTCCTCTCCCTCTCCTCTCTCTCCTCTCTCCTCCCTCTCTCTCCCTCTCTCTCCCTCCATCTCTCCCTCCTCTCTCTCCCTCTCTCCCTCCCTCTCTCCCTCCCTCTCTCTCTCTCTCCCTCCCTCTCTCCCCCTCCCTCTCTCTCTCCCTCCCTCTCTCTCTCCCTCCCTCTCTCTCTCCCTCCATCTCTCTCTCTCTATCTCTCTCTCTCCCCTCTCCGCGCAGTGCTTAACTACTCACCTCATTTTTTCACTCCCACACCCCCACCTACAAAGTTTAGGTCCACGCGCCCCGCGGGGTGAGGAAAGATATAAGAAAAATATGCAGATTTAGGAAGTCATGTGAGGACAAAGCGATAAAACCATATGCGCTATTAGTTTATTTACAGATCTTTGAAGTCTTTTCAATGCAGGCCTAATATGATTTCACGATTTAGAAACATAACACTAAACCTCGTTGTTTTGTTTATATTTGAATTTAAAAATAATAGTTGAGACATAGCTGGACATATTTCATCTGGAGGTGTCCTCCTTTATACTTTTGTCCGGGGTCCGGCCAGTTTTTTTAAAACTCATGAAATGTCCTTTCTCGTCTGTGTTCACGATATTTGGACATTCGTTTTGAATCCTATTTACTCTAATATACCTGTAGGTGGCAGCACTGCCAACGCAATATTATCAATTTTCTACGCAAATCGAGAGGTTCACTTTTTTTTTTTTGGTCGCATCAACAGCTAGGTCATTAGCGACCACTATTAGATTGAACTGTAAGGGGAACTGTAGGAAGAACACGTATGGATAACACGAACCCGCGACCCTTCGGTCCGAGATCACTACGACACTACTGCCTTAGCGATCTCGGCCACAGGGCTGGCTCTCATTCTTATTCTTAGTAATTTTGAAAATGTTGGTGATTCTATCGAGGAAGAAGCACGCGATTTTTGTTTTGTTGGCCATATATTTGCGAGAGATACACTGTGATATTTTAAAATGCCAAACCGGAAATATAAGTTGAATTATGCCCAAGTAGTAAATATTATACATTCAAAACAGGAAGGAAATATTCTGAAACTGAATGCGAAGTTTGTGTAGCTGGAACCGGCATCTCTTTTTCGTTACTTTTACATGTATCAGTACTTTACATCTGTCAGAATACATCCATACAAATACAATACATGTACACACTGTGTGTCACGTATTACATTGCTATTTAAAATATAATAGACTGTCTTCTTTTTTCACCAAAAGCCCTCCAGGCGAATGCCAGAGTAGTACCCTAACAAATGGGCCACGGACCGCACGCGCTCTTTCTATCCCTTTGTCCTATCCTCACCCCTTACTTACGCACACTTACACTAACATGCACTACACTACCACACATGTCGGAAACTTAGTGTTTGTCTCGTCTGGGGCGGTGCTTCGGTGACGGGAGATACCTAGTTAAAGAAAACCCCGCAAGCCGATGGGTAGATCGGTGCCGGAGGTCGATATGCAGCGGGGGAAGATCACCGCCACCTCCCAAGACAAAAACATGCACTACATTTATGGGGCTAATGACCTTAGCAGTTGACGCGCCCGGAATCATTAACCAATCAAGCAATCAAAACTAGTAGTGCTAAAACAGCACGTACATTCTCGCCCATATTTTCACGCAAAATTAATCGGAAAGTATTCAAATTTTCGAAAAACTTTACGTGTCCTTGTTTCAAAATGTATCTTTAAGGAACAGATTTGGTTATGGGCAAAATCTGTATCTTTAATATTTTAGTTGTAGGAAGATTCCGAAAAAATTAGAACTTTAAAATTAGAACGTTTAGCCGCTAAGCATTGTTCACAGACAGACAGACAGACAGACGTTTTGCCGTTGTTCGATTTTTCTGTATCAAGGACCCACAAAACAGTGATTCTGACTATACCACGTGATAGTTTTTTTTAAACTTAGGAACTGGATGTATCTACTTTTTCATTGCCAAGGTCCTGTAAGAAGAGTTTTTCTGCCGAAAATTCGCCGTTTTTTCGCGTAGCATTACACAACTTTCTCTGTGCTGCGTAGCGAGAAAGTAAAAATGTGTATCGTTTTTTTAAAGCCCTTGTCCTCAGTGTTTGACTTTATAGCGCCCTTTTAATTTACTTTATTAACATTAAAGCTGTTTATAATATTTCGAATAAAAAATTGTTTTACGATATTTGTAACAGAGCAAATCTTGTGTACGTATAAATAATTGATAATACGCAGGACTTGATTTATAAAATTTTAGGCTCCGGAACGTCCCCTCAAATTAATGATTAATTCAATATAAATAATTGAATATTTGTATTATAATTTAATAATTATTCCCGAGGTACCGGATCGCCGTTCCGTTGCTTTCCGCCAGAAATGAAGCCCTGATTATTCGGTATAAACAATTCTCATCACGATATTGATTTAATAAATATACGAAACTTCTATATTCATTATGTATATATACACATATATTATATCAATGGATATATATTTGATTAATTAACATTTTCTTTTGTTATAAATATGGAAATAAATATTTCAATAAAAAAATGAAAAGTTCGCCTTACGAATTTTTGCCTCCGCTGGCATTCGTCCGCCCGCAAAAATCGCGCGCCTTAGGCTGCAGCCTGCTCAGCCTGTCTGGCCCTGCTTGCCCTCGTATTCGAGGAAGGGGATCGGGTGCCGGGCGGTGCCTGAGGGTGGTGTGCGTGTGCTGTGTCCGCAGGCGCAGCTGCAGCCGCCGGTGCCGGCGCATGCGCGGCGGGAGCGGGCGGCGCGCGCCAAGGGGGCGGCCGCGCATGCGCACAAGCGGTCCGCGCAGGCGCAGTCGGCGCTGCAGCCGCCGCCGCCGCCTTCGGCCGCCGCCGCCGCCGCGGCCTCGGCGCTCGCGCAGCAGCACGACTTCCGCGCCGACTTCATCCACCCCGACGACATCATCCACCACAAGAACGGCAACGTGTACATCAAGACGCTGCGCTGCCGCGTGTGCAGCTTCAAGGCGGCGTGGGAGGGCGAGATGGCGCGACATGAGGCGCGCGTCCACGGCCTGCGCAGGTACGTATGCGATAAACACGCGCTTTATCCACGACAGCGAAGTATCGCTCCGTCGTCGCTCGTGCGGTAGTTAGTTCACGCTTAGTTACCGGTAGTTAAAGATACCTAACGTGTTCAACGGAGTGAGTTAAAAATGCATTTTATTGCATTTCCATTTTTAGTGAAAAAATAAATAAAAATGTTATGTTATAGTTATTGAATTCACAACCACACTTAATTTTAGGAATATTTAATAGGTGTTGGTCACTTAATTAAACTTCCAGTTTGCCAACGTTTCGTAACTTTATTGTTCGTTTCTCAGGGCTATGGGACACAATTGCACTGTTACTACATACGTAAGATACGAAGTTGAATAGAATACATAAAAAAGAAATAGACAAAATACAAAATTATAGACGCTGAGTTATTATGCAAGAGAAGGAAGATCATAAATAAAGATGAAAATTTTTTAGCACGACTACAACATAATTTAGCATAAATTATTTTGATTTTTGTTTATGGTGCTTCTTTTTCGTGTACAATAACTTGGTATATCATTTTCTTGTTTGTTAGTTTGTTTTTATATGCACACAATTCAAATTCGTAACTTAACGTAGGTGGTAACAGTAAAATTATGTTCCGAACCCGAGGAGGGAACATAAGAGTTCCGATACATTTACAAATCCGGGGTTTAAATAAGTTGACCTACTCGTCTTAACTATTCCTTGAATATGTTAGGTTACGTCAGGACAAATAGTTCGCAGCGCTGCCGCCAAGAGTGCGTACGCCCTACCCGAAGCAACCGGGAGAGTAGATAAAACACTTTATCCTCTGGCGATAAAGAGGTACTGCAGCAGCATACTATTGACATTGAACAAACGTCTTTAATCTTATGAATAAAACAAAAATGTAATGTCATTACCGCTCATGATCACGCGGCAGTCTCAAGGAAAAAGTTGGAACAGATGACTATTCGAACGTATGGTCATAGCACATGGTCTACTTTGCATTTACTCATTTAACACTATTTCTTACTGCAAGGAAAGCAAAATGTTCGACCGTAATATTTTGTTAATCTAATGTAAATTTTATACTTAAAAACTGAAAATCTTAAATCTTATCTAATAAACTGAAATCTCCTAGAGATTTGTGTCCATCCCACTAAAAACATATCTAAACAAGTTGTATTTCTTACGATAGCAGTGAAAACAAATTTTACAGAAATGCAATTCGCTAAGGGGAGATAAGGCTTTATAAGGCGCCAGATACACAAAACACGATAAACGCGCTACTTGGTGGACAGAGGCGGATCCACAATGCGATTTGGGGGGGGGGGGTGAAGTTTCACTTCGGACTCGAAACATCTTTTGGGAATATTTGTTTTCATACCTTGCACTACAGCGAGGCTGGCGGTACAGCCCTGAAGAAGACCACGGCACCTCAGCCTTTGACGCGCCGTCACCCGGACAGCCCAGATCATGACTGGCCGCGTAAGCCCACTACTTCGCTTAATATCTGGAATCCAAAGTTTCTAGACCAGTAGTACTTCGTACTTTAAAGCTAACTCTTAGAAAAGTTTTACATTCAGAAATTACGTTCCTTTTTTGAAACAAAGAACTTGACTGGGAAAATCGCTCGTCGGCGTGTTTTAATACGGAGGTTACTGCCGTGGCAGAGGTAGCCCTCACAGTGTCTTAGCACAGCCCGGGAAGGTGCCCGCCGCTTTCAAATAGCGACAGAAGTGTCTGCATTTCAGCTCCACTCAAGTGGTTTCTGAAGCCTGTTTTACACGGTCGTTTTTCCATCATTTTGTTCAGAAAATGATTGGAAAAGGGGATGTTCGTTCATACGCGGTTTTGTTTCGGTATCGAAACTTAATGAAGAAGAAAACGAGAAATTTCGTTTTCTGCACGTCATTCTGATGAAAATATTTCCTCTGGACACCGCAAACGACGCTGAAAATCAAATAGCTGAACGTCGTAGCTGTGGTGACAAATTAAGTTAGGTTATATTAGGAATGGGTGCAGAAAAGGGGTCATTAGAACACAGTACAAGTTTTATTTCACACTACATAATCACTTCACATTACAATTTAACACATTAGAACGCTCTCAAACAGTTCAAAAGGAACAAATCGCACCACACGCATAGATAAGAAGGAAAAGTTCTGGACAGTGACGCCAGAAGTCAAGCTGGATGTAACGTGTACCGAAAAATGACGCAAGCGACGTTTTTTCGTACACGTTACATCCAGTGTGGTCCGTCACTTTTCTGTATCGATGAACAATGACAAAATCCCCGCGTAAGGCCAGGGTCACAGTGCAGCCGAAAAATCGGGCGCTCGCTATCGGATGACTGCGAGCGATATCTGACTTATTTCATCCGGAAAGCGTCCGAATGTTGCCATAATTCCGCATTTGTTTGAGACATTTACGAGAAGCACGCTCAAGAGCATCTACATGTCTTGCAGGTAGTCTTGGTATTACAGGAGACCTCGTTGACTCTCCACTTGTTTTCGGGCGAAGGGAACCAGCACCACCTAGGCATACAGGGCCAGCGCACTGGAGTGTTTCAAAGCCAATATGGCAGCTAGAGAAGGCCGACTTGTTCGAGTTGAGCCGATCCAGTTGTGTACGTTGAGTAGTACGTGTAGCTTTCGAGTTGTGGTTATGTCGATGTGGTCTGTTGTTGAAATAGTGAGAATCATGGTGAATAAGGGGAATGATGAATAAGGGGTCCCCAGGTGAGGGAATTGTGATAAAATGTAAAATGTGTAAGTTGCTAAGTTCAGTGTTTACTTTCAGCTTTGTGAATTGTATTTGCGAACGTGGGAAATTTACACGAATTCAGTGTTCTATTGTGATAATGGATGAAATATCAGTCTTCCATTAAAACATACACGACTTGTCTCTTGGAGATCTGCCTTCTTTGTTGCCTAATTGTTCTGCTTACTTCAATCGCCCAAGCACTTCCTACAGAGAAAGTCTTCAACAAAATAAATTGAGTTTAAAAAACGAGTGTCAGCTTGCTGCTATTGAAAAAAGGACAAAAGAAAACATTGCAAGATTAAATGAAATACCTCTCAGTACTTTTGATGAACTAAGAAGCAAACTGGAATTGCTTATTTTGGACGATTATTAAAAAGGAAGATAGTATTCCTTTTCAACATATTTATTGTAATTCTGTCCCTGAATTTATAAATTGTGGTGGAATCATTTCATTTGTGGTGGATAAAGAATTAGAGCTCAGTGTTTATTATTGTAAAAAAGGATTCAAATTTGGAGGCACTGTAAAGATAGTGTATACAAATGAAATTTGTGATGTTTTAGAAAAGGTTAGGTTAAAGTTATGTTTTAATACAAGAAGTAGTAGTCCTCATGATGCTTTTGCTTTAATTTAGACATCTTGCTTCAAATGGATACCTCAAATTCACAATTTGGCAAACCTATTGCTTTTACGCTGGGACAAAGAAAACATCTTACCACGAAAAGAAGTGTATATCAGTACAGTTCGTTGTTTTTCGTATTGTCTTGTACGCTATTTATCATATAACCATATTCTTATAAGTATTTTAAACATTTAGGATTCATAATATTTCCTCGGCCCAGTGCAATTAGGAGATTGTGTTCTTCATTTCGCTTAGAACCTCAAATGGGACATAGTGAAATCAATTTTTTAAAGTATACAAGAAACAAATACTTACATTAATTAAGTGATAGTGATAAATTAGTGACTCGTGATG
This sequence comes from Teleogryllus occipitalis, assembly GCA_011170035.1. Lineage (NCBI taxonomy): Eukaryota > Metazoa > Arthropoda > Insecta > Orthoptera > Gryllidae > Teleogryllus > Teleogryllus occipitalis. The sequence continues at coordinate 328,346 of BLKR01000866.1, read as the reverse complement.
GATGAGATACATTTAAAATCCGGACTTGCAAAATATTTTGAAAACAAATGTTTATTGGGATTAGAACAGAAAGGATTTCATTGAGTGTGCGTTGTAAGTGATAAAAACAGTATTAATAGAAAGTGTATGGAGCTTGTTTTGCCTGAAAAAGAACTTATATTTATGTACAGTCTTCCAGCTGAAGAAAGTTGACCACTTTTCTTCTGATTTGAAGTGTAATTAATTATATATTTTCGTCTGGTAACCACAATTTTCCTTCGCATTTCAGTTTGTATGGCCTGCTTAGACGGCCATCTTGAATGTCTGCTCAGGCAGTGGCGAATTCTCCCATACACCTCGTAATTCGAAGTATGTAAAAAATATTTCATAAGTTTGGTAATCCTTTAGAAAGTTATTGAGATTTTGAAAGCTTTAAAACAGATGCAAAATAAAACTCTTGTTTTGCTACCGAGAGTCAGTCAGTCTTCCGCATCCGTAAGCGCGATGAAGTGCAGTAGAGTGAGAAGTTTCAAATAGTTCTTAATGCTGTCCAGAGAATTCGCTAGCGCATGCGAAGTCACCGCATGTCAGACGCGATAACCTCGGGCTCCCCATGGTTCAAGGGCGGAAAGGGGGGAGGATGAGCGTCTGGACGGCCGGTAGACATCTCAAAATATTGCGGTCCTTCTCTGGTCGTAAGTTACGCTTCTCTCAAGTTTTTGTGAGAATGGAGGGTGTTAATGATCCAGACGGTTGTGGTTTGTGTAATTGTCTTATAGAGCAGATATTAAGAACGGAATTTCATTATATTGGGATTTCAGAAAAACTCAAAATAAAAGACAACGACAGAGGTAGCTTCCACTAAGTGCGGTATACTTAAAATAATTATCTGGATTCGCCACTGTGCTCAGGCCTTGTACGTTTAGGTGGTGTTGATGGAACCGACAAAATCAAACGAAACAGGTTTCGTCCGGCAGCCGCCGTACTGGCTCAATATTCCCATCTCCATTTCGTGGCACGCGTTTCAAGGGATCTGGCACATCGGACCAAACGCCGGTCGTCGGCAGACCGAAATTGCGACTTAAACCGGCTCCACTGTGACTGCCCCCTAAAACGGGCTTGACACCCGAGAAAGAGAGTGAGGTTGTATTCCGATTGAAACAAGAAGTCATTTCAAGGTCACGAGCCAGCATGGGAGGGGAACAGTGTCATCGAAATGCGAGCTTCGTTACGACTTCACATTTTGGAATTGAAACACCCCTTTGGATGACAGTGTCCCCTCTGTCTTTTCAGCCCATGACCTAGAAAGGACTTGATGTTTTAATCGAAGTTCAGAGGCAAGTAGATGTGTAAGAGGAGGATGTGGTGGTGTCAGATAGAGGAGTGAGTTTCAGACCTATGCGCGGAGGCAGGTGGGTTCGCCTTGCCTGAATCTACACGTGGATTTTTTAACGTGGAAGCAGAGGGAAAAATGGAGAAAGAGGTATAGGGAAGGCAGACTCCAATAGGGAGCCGTAAAAGTCGGAGCTGTAGTGACGTTGTAGCTCCCCTTTGGAGTCTGTGTTCCCTCTCCCTTTTTCGCGCGTCACATTGAGATGCCACGTCAATAATATTCAAGTATAGTTTCTGGGCCAGTAGGGCATTACCAAACCATCAGGCAAGGGAGCGAAGGCTCCCGGAGGTGGGCGGATTTTCACAGTTATAAAGGCTCCCATAGACCGACGCGGAAGATCCGCAGCCTACGCGGATTGGCCGCAGCGGAAGTTCCGCGTCACGTGTTGCCTTATGAGCACGTTCAGACCTGCGCGGCAGGCGAGCATCGCAGCAACGGATTGGCAGCGTTTAATCGGCGGCGAAATTTGTAACGCAGTCTGATGCGTTTCTTCTGCTGCAGCTCGAGTTTCGTGGATGTCCGCCCGTATTCGGGAGTTTTCGCTCTCCTGGGTCGACTTTGCCAACCGTCACCAAACGCTGACTTATAATTGACGCTCCTGTGTGAACGGTCCCGCGAATTCCGCGGCCGCGTCTAGCTCGGAATTTTCCGCTCCGCACCCGCTGCGAATTTACCGCGCCGATCTGCGGGAGCCTTAAGGCAGACTTTGTTTGTGCAGGCAGCCGCCGGCGCCGCCGCCCGCGGCCGCGCCGCCCCCGCCGCCGCCGGCCGCCCCCCGCGCGGGCGCCGGGCCGCCGCGCGCGCCGCGGCCCGTGCCCAACCTCATCCCCATCCAGAGCAAGGGGGCGGGGCCGGGGGCGGGGGTGGGGCCCGCGCCGCCCATCCTGCGCATCCCGAGCGTGCGGCCGGCGCGGCGCCTGCCGCCCGGCGCGCCGCCGCCGCCCCCGCCGCCGCTGACGCCCGCGCGCCCGCCCGCCCCCGCCCCCGGCCCCGCCCCCACCCCGCCGGCGGCGGCGGCGCCCAGCCTCAGCCAGAGCGACCTCGACGAGATCTGTGCCAAGTCCTGCGCCACCTCCGCCCTCAAGGACTTCGCGCCGCTCATCGGCGGCGCCTCCTTCGACCGCCACGCCCCCGACGGCGACGACCACGACGGCGACGACGACGGTGAAGAGGACGACGAGGACGACGTGAGTATGCGCCTCTCCCCGCTCCTCGCACGCGCTGGGTGCGGGTTGGAAACCGCCGGCCTTGGGGCAGGATCGAGCGCGGGACGTGCTCCCAAACCCCACAGGGAACACGAATGTCCCGTCGGGTTGCTCTCGTCTCCCGCATCAGTCACCTCTGCAGCACCAATTGGGCGAGCAGGGAGGAGACTAGTGGCGGCTCGTGCTTACGTTGCACAACCTCCTAGAAAATGAAAAAAGATGTCATATCTTAGGAATATACATTTTCCGTTTAAAACATTGAATATTCAAGATATTGCAGCAATATCGATTTATATGAAATCATTTTGAAACCAAAGAGTGTCCAACTGGCGCTCTCTCCGGCGTCTGGTGCCTTCCCGGGAATTGCACCACGCTCTTGAGTCTTGTCTGTATTAATGAGTTTACTACATTTAATCTTGCCCCTTCGATTTAACACGGGGAACATACGCCTCTTGCAGCAACCATCTAGTGGCGCTGTCTTGCGGCGACGGAGGGAATCTCATGGGAATACCCATATTCTGCGATCGTAAGGGCAACACTTTGCGGTCGAGTATGCCGGCGAATGGGAGGTCGTCAGTGCGATGCCGGACAACTGCCGGAAGTTAGCTTTATGAGATAAACTGCAGCGAGTTTGTGGTCTTGCTGAAATTGAAATGGTAATCTAACAGCTGACTCCGATCATTTCCAGGTGAATGCTGGACATCACCATATCCAAAGACCTCCGCCTACTGCAAAAATCGAAAAATGATATAATAAGATAATTAAGAAACTCTTAACAAATCTTTGTAATCGCTGACAATATTTAAACAAATTTATTATCGGCTCTTACATTTCGTAATGAATAAAAGAATAAAAGGAACTTTCAACATAGAATAAAATTGTTTGTAATAAATACTTTTGATTTTGAAGCTAATCTGTTCTCTACCCGCATGATTGAGGTTACAAGGCTTCCTTTTTCTGAACTCGATTTGCTATCTTCCAAGTGTTTAGGTTCGACCTGAGTAATGGTGTGTTTGTAGTCTCGTTCGCCAAAGGAATTCAGTTATACGTACTGACCATCAGTGAGAGAGGAAGGAGCCAGCTGTCTCGTATTTGTTTCGGTTTATTCGATACTTTATTCGCAACAAGTGATAAAATCACCTCTGGTTAAACAGAGAAGGAAGTTCTTACAAGACATACTTTTTGGAAAGCAACTAAAAAGAGTTTTCTGGAATACAACAATTACATTACACACATATCAGATATAAAAATAACATGGTACGCATGGCTAAGAGATTAAAAATTTATTATTGTTGACATTTTTATCTCTCAAAGCTGCACTGAAGGAGCCAAGATCTACACACTTCATGTCTTAATCCAAAACACCAAATGATATAGTTTTGACTTTCAAAAATAAATAAGTAAATATATATACATTCTTTAGCTTTTAGTCAAAATCTAAGTCCAACTCACTGTCCAATTGGCCGTCCTCTAGCCCTGTTTAAAGGATCACGCTGCACATTAACACTTAAATTTTCATCGAGCCGTTGACGATTCTTCACTTCAGATTTTTGAAAATTTCCGTCCATATACCCTCCATCGTCGCATGATATTTAGGCGAAAAACGGCACACTTTCTGCAACCGCTTTTTTTACTTTCTCTCACACCACCCCTGCTGCTGTTCGTGGCAACAAATGCTCCTGGAGCTTCTCCTGTTTCCTTCGTCCGCGCGTGCAGCACTCCACCTGTCTGATGTAGGAACTCCAACAGCTCCCTCCGCGTTACTCGGCGCGCCGATCCTAAGCAAAATCAACTTTTCTCAAAAAATCGCAAATAGAAGCAAAATACATTTATAGACCTATTAAAACAAATATTCTGGAATAGGATATCATAAAATCAGAGAGATCATTTTTGATCTTTTTTATAATCCAATGCACACTATGCGTTCATCCTTTAGAAACGAAGTGCGACATAGATTGGTCTATTAATACTAAAGAAAACAAAAATATGTTAATTATATATTTTGGATATGTTGTACATACCCCGGGAAACAAGTTGCATTCTGCAAACTCTTTGTAGGTCGAGTCTGTGCATGTGCAAGGACCGCAGTCAACGGGGCTCGAAAGATGGGGAGTACGAAGGGAACTCGAAGTTGCTGAAGAAGGGTCTTCCAGGCCGCCTCTGCTTAACACAGGCGCGGATCCAGAAAGTATATTTGGGGGGGGGGGATTTTCTCGTACTCTTTTTCTCTAATATATAATATAAATCCTAAACATGGCAAATAATTTATTATATAATATAATATTCTAGCAAAATATTAAAATGATTATTTAGTGAATTACTGTATGTTGTAAAAATCTATTTATTTATTAGCAAAATCATTGAATTTAAAGTTGCTAAATGATGCACAATTATAATATAATTTTCCGTCTATTATTCAGTTGTGAATGTTTACGTTTTAAATAAAAACACAACAAATTTACATAAATATTACATTTTATTTAATCATACAACAAAAGTATATTACATGTTTTATTTTTAGACTTTCACAATACTATTCTATGGTTCCCTGTTTCCAAATGTACATTGACTGACGAATTTTTTTTGGGGGGGGGGAGGAATTTCCCTTATTCCCCCCCCCCCGTGGATCCGCGCCTGCTTAACAATTGAGGTGTATACTGCGGTTTTTATGTAGCTGCCTGTAAAGTATATCAATGTTTCGATGTCATTCAATCGGAAGGTTGAACGCCATCATAGTGACGTCACTGTTGTGACGTATAAGGTCCCGATTGGATGGCACCGTAACAGCTGATGAAATGTCACAGGCAGCTATGTAAAATCGCAGTATTAAGGCCCATTCACAATGCAAACACAAACATAAGCATGACACATAGACGTAAACATTAACATGAGTGATAGACTGAAGTAGTCACAATGGCGAACTTAAACGTAAGCAAAATAAGAGTTTGTATTGGCTGTGAGACATTCTAGTTTACTATTGCTTGGATGTGAGAATAGTTTTGGAGATGTCGACTGTGTCCATGACGGGGGGAGCACTTGTCATGGATTGCGTTAGTTCGTCAATCGACGTATTTCGATACTCGATTTTGAGTTAACGAACTGTGGTTAGTTCATTTCTTATTTCTGGCGTAAGTACAAGCACACAAGCTTGAAGCTTGCAAGCTTTTAAGTTAACGTTTTACGTGTTAAGGCGGCTCCACACATTCGGCATCGCCGAGCAGCGAGCTAGTGCTCGCCTAATCCCGAGCAGCTGACGTGTTCGGCGAATGTTCGCTTTCTTTGATGTGTCCAAAAGATCGACACGCGGTGGGTAGGGCGAACCCAGAATGTTCGTCACTCGGCAAAAGGCAAGCAACTCGTCCACACTCCTCGGGATTCGGAGAGCGGTTGCACGGTGTTCTCCGAATAACGAATGTGTGGAGCCGCCATTATGCTTATGCGAACGCATTGTGAATAAGGAGTTTTAGCGCCACGCGTGGTAGCGACGTTTTGCACTAACAGTCACGTGACGGACCGTGAAGTCATAACGTCTTAGCTTAGGCCTAAGGTACGACTTTATACCTTCATAAACAGTGCACGCCTATAGGAATCTCTACGATCACCTTACAAGCGGCAAAATGGCCGCCTAAATACAGTAAAGGTATTTTACCAACTCTAATAAACCGATTCCCGTATGTAAGGCAGTTGCAGTAATTCCTTACCAACTCCACAACGCTGGCAAGAATTAACGGAAAATGTTGAAGAGGTGACGGATAAGAAGTTTGCGAAAAAGAAGTTGAAATCATACCTTCGGGTTAGGTTATGTCTTATGCTCATAAACGAACGCTGTTTTAATATATTCCTTACATTATCAAGAAAAGCCGATTCAAAATTCCAGATTGCGTGCTCATAGCGGTGGGCCATAAAATTTAAAACTCCTTACACAATGTAGATTTGTTATACTCTTGTCTCGTATCGTGGTTTAAATGTGTCACCGCTAGCCTTGACTCTCTGATATATTATGCAACTTCTTTGTTCATCGCTTGAAATGCTTGTTTTATTATAATGCGTAACGCAATGTCGCTATTGCTAAAACTGTTCTGAACGTTGTTCAATATGAGCGTATAAAGTCGTTAGTCACGTGATCAAAAGAGGTTAAGGATGTGTCCTTACGCCTGGCGCTATAACAAGTATTGTACTGCAACCTCCGGGTCAATGACCCTCCCCCATCTCGATCAGGTTTTTCGTCCAGTTTCCCTGATCCATTGAGCAAATGCTGAGATGGCCCCTTGTTTTGCTTCTGGACATACATGTAACTTCATTATCTGTGCACGTCTTCAAGAATTCATTGGGAAATATAGTTATTCAAATTATCGTTTCCATGTTGTTGCCGCAGGAAGTATTTATTATTCCTTGACTAAGGACATCATGAATAAGAGCCCAAAATGTATTGCTTGTTTATCCTTGAAAATAGATTTTATTACATGAGAGCTTTTTTTTCAAGTTTCAAAATTCATGTAGTATATGACTTAGTGTAGGGATCACAGAATTTTGAAAATGTGCACAGAATTGACTTCTCTCCATAGCACGTCATACGCAGTTTCAACTGTTTTTTTACGTAAAATAAATAAATAAATAAATAAATAGATAAATAAATAAATAACTCCCCAATGAGTCCGCTTCCGAGCGTGGTGTGCGTGCGCGGTGCTGACGTGTGCGTGCGCGTGCGCGTTGCGTGCGCAGGTGGAGGGCGCGGCGCGGGGCGCGCGGGGGGCGTGCCGCAAGGGCTTCCTGGACCAGCTGGGCGAGCGCCTGCTGGAGAGCAGCGCGGCGCTGGAGTGCGCGGCGTGCGGCGTGCGCGCCTCGTGCCTGAGCGAGCTGGCGCGCCACAAGCGCTCGCACGAGGGGGCGGCGGCGGCGGCGGCGGCGCCCGCGCCCGCGCCCGCCCCCGCGCCGGGCGAGCTGTCCTCCACGCGCTGCCAGCGCTGCCGCCAGCGCTGCAAGACGTCGGCGGCGCTGCTGGTGCACCTGCGCACGTGCTGCCCGGCCCCGCCCCGCTCACCGCAGCCCTCGCCCCCGCCCTCGCCCCCGCCCTCGCCCCCGCCCTCGCCCCCGCCCTCCGCCTCGCCCCCCGCGCCCGCCCCCGACCACGAACAGGACGACGGCTCGCCGCCGCCCATGGAGAACAGGGTGTTCGTGTGGAACAGCCTGCCCTCCCCGTCGGGCGCCGCCGACGCCGGCGGGGCGGCCGACGCCAGCGACGCCGCCGCTGACGCCGCCGCCGCCGTCGCCGACAGCATGGAGGGCGCGGCGCCGCAGGAGGCGGAGGCCGACGCCGACGCCGACGCCGAGGTACACCGTCAGAAATTACATTGAATTTAATGTACGACTGTACATGAATTTTAATGTACCTTGTACGTTAAAGGTCGATTAATGTACCTGTGCAGTCAATTTAATGCTTAAATTAAATTCAATGTAGATTTAATGTACGACTGTTAAATGTACGTTAAATTTAATTGTCTACGTACATTAAAATTACTGTACGTGGATATTAAATTTAATTTTCGTACATGAAAATTGATTTTATAAACTTTTGCATTAAAAATAATGCAGAAATTTCTGAGAGTGTACAATTCTCATCGACAGAAGGTTTTTCGATGTCGACGAAAACATCGACAAAAAACATCGATGTGTAAAGTATCGATGTTTTTTGAATATGATGAAACATCGAAATTAAATGTCCAGGTTCTAATGTGATGGCTCATTGGTAAACATGCTCCCTTTCCACGGCGCATCTCCGGGTTCGATTCCCGGTCGAGGCAAATTGTATCTGTGTGCTTTCCTTTCAAACGTTCCATTGCTTATGAAGACCAGTATATATGGTGAAGGGATGTCTTCGTGCTAACCACACGAACCTATTATCCCGTAGCCGAGAGGCTGGGTCACCGCTGTTCGGCTAAGGCCAGTAGCGGGCTGGCGGGCCAAAGAACAGGAATAAGAACAGTTTCTAATGTCATACATAAGTATTCATTCAATTTATATTTTGCCTTAAATTTGACTGTCTTGTTAATTTGCTAATCAGTGTTCTATGTAGTGAAGTTTCAAAATGCAATTTAAGGATATTACCACTAAAAATCTTTATAATAAAAAAGGTAAAAACACTGGAGGAAGCTTGAGAATTGCTAAACGGTTTCCTGCCATCTGGAGATCGACAACAGTGACAGTTATCAATAGCTGATCATTGCGAGATAATTAAAAAAAATTAAAGAGAAAAAACTTGAAATTTGGTTTAAATTATGAGAATTTTTTTTGAAAAAATGAATGTTTCCTAACAAAAATATCGATCTGAAGTAAACATGGAAAGCGAAACACCAGTGTCATAATATCAATGTTTGTGCTGGAAAACATGGATTATTGTTTTGTGCTCCCCTAGGCCGAGGCGCCGCCCACCAAGAAGGCGAAGGCGGAGGCAGCGCCCGCGGCGGCGGCGGCGGCGGGGGCGGCGGGCGCGGGGTCGGTGAAGAAGGTGTTCAAGTGCCCGCACTGCTCCTTCTGGGCGTCGACGGCGTCGCGCTTCCACGTGCACATCGTGGGCCACCTCAACAAGAAGCCGTTCGAGTGCTCGCTGTGCGCGTACCGCTCCAACTGGCGCTGGGACATCACCAAGCACATCCGCCTCAAGGCCGCGCGCGACTCGGGCCACGAGCGCGCGCGCGTGCTCATGACGGACGAGACGGGCCGCCGCAACTACGCCAAGTACAACAAGTACTTGACGGTGCTGCGCGTGCGGGACGGCCACGCCCACCAGGCGCCGTCGCCCGCGCCGACGGCCAAGCCCCCGGCGCCCGCGCCGCCCCCGCAGCTGGTGGTGGTGACGGCGGCGGCGGCGGGCGAGGGCCTGCGCCAGCTGCTGCCGGCGCCGCCGCGCCTCACGCCCGCGCCCGCGCCCGCGCCCGCCGCCGCCCCCGGCGCGCCCGCCGCGCCCGCGCCGCTCGCCCTGCGCCCGCCGCCGCCGCTGGCGCCCGCGCTCGCCCTGCTGCCCGGGCCCCCGCGCCTGCAGCCCGCGCCCAAGCGCCCCGCGCCCGCGCCCCCGGCCACGCCCACCGCGCCCGCCAAGAAGGCGCACGCCGACGCCAAGCGCACGCTCTGGAAGTGCAAGAAGTGCAACTTCAAGTGAGTGCACCCGCTGGTGGCGCTGCACCGGGAGGTCCTAGCTTCGAATCCTGACGGCGGCGGGATTTTCGACACTAGCTTTTCAGCTACGTCCAATTCAGTCGCTGTCGGGAGGAGAATTCTAGCGGCCGGCTGCTCTGATCGGTAGTTTTCCGTGGTTTCTCCGATCAGCGCATGTCGGAGCAGTCCCCTAACACACGGGCCACGGACTGCGCGCGATCATTCCTTCCTCTTCCGTGTCTTACCTTCTCCCCTTACACATACACACACACTTTCACTAACATGCACTAAATGACCACATATTCCGGGAGACCGGTCGGGAGCTTAGAGCTTGTCCCGGCTGGGGCAGTGCCCCGCTGGTGGGAGAGTCCTGGTTAGGGGGAAACCCCGCTAGCCGGCGGTAGGTCGGCGCCGGATCTCCCCATCCAGCGAGGGAAGATCTCCGCCTCTCCCGAGAGGAAAAACATGCACGAAACTTACGGGATTAATGACCTAAGCTGTTGACGCGCCCGGAATCACTAATCAACCAACGAGCGGACAGATAGACATTTACAAAAACAACAACAACAACAACAACAACAACAACAACAACAACAACAACAACAACTCTTTTTAGAATCAGGGGACCCCAAAACGTGTATTTCCATTGAAATCTTGGAATCGATTTTGCGCAGCATTTCTCAACTTTATACTACATATAATACTCCGTTCATACGTACGCATATGAGAAAGTAAAACTAGTGGTACTACAAAAAGCACAGAATTTCTTGCATTATTTTCAAATTTGAAAGTTTGAAAAATTTAGAGTTCAGCAAAAATAAAACCTGCACCGTTCTTTTAGGCGTTCCTTGTTCTATTCGTGGAGGTAGTTTCAAAACAAAATTGAACTGTTTTTTGATAAAATATTTCTTTCAATTTGTATTAAATTCAGGAGAGATTGTGTGAAAACTTTTTTTTTCAAAATATTGGACATCACCTTATTTAAAGATCTAAAAATTTTAGGAGACATTTTCTTTAAGACAAAAATCTAACTTCAAATTTATAGTCATGGAATGTTACCTTTTTGTGTAGTTAACTTATTGACAGTCCCATTTCCGGAAATTTTCGAAAGTTTCCGGAAATAGAACTAACCTCATTTTTTACCGCTCTTTGAAACTCCTACATACGAGCGGAAAATTTAAAGAAAAAAATTGGTGCGGTTTTGAGAAAATAATTGTTTAAAAATTGCCTATATCTCGCGCAAAATTGGTTTTATTTTCGAAACGTTGTACATGATATTTTTCAAGATCTGACTTTAAAGAACAGATTTCGTTAAGGAAAAAATTTTATATTTAACCTACCTTTAATATTGTAGTTGTAGGAAGACCCCCAAAACACAGACAGACAGAGGTTTTGCCGTCAATAGATTTTTCGGTATCTTGAACCCATAACGTGTGAGAGGAAATAAGATTCCTCATAATAATAAATAAGCACCTTTTCGTCACCAGGGTCCTACATTAATTTTTTTTCTTTCGAAAATTTGCTGTTTTCCGACTCTCGGTTACTTTACGTTCTCTTCTTACGGACGTAAGAGCGGACAAGTAAAATCGCAAGTTGTGTAAATGTAATTCGTTCACGCAAGGAGCATTTTTAAGCCCAGGCTTCTCTTTGGCAGGGATCCTCAGCGTGAACTGGTCCTGGCGCACGTGAAGCAGCATTACCAAGAGCGCGCCCAGAGCGTGGGCGCCAGCGCAGCAGGCGACGCGCCGGGCGCCGCGTCGGAAAGCGAGGCAAGTGTTGCGGCCCGCTTCAAATGCGGCCTTTGCGGCCAGGTATCTCACTGGAAGCATGTCATCCAGGTACAGCTTTCTGTTTCCTCCCCGCCCGTCCTGCCATTCACGCTTTCTCGTTTGGAGCGGCCCGCGGGCAGAGAGGAGCGCATTCCTTCGCGCCACCGTTCCGCCATTTTGTGGCCAGCAGTCAGGCGAGGCTCGATTGTGCCGTGTAGTGGGTGTTGGGAGCCACCGGGTAATCGAAAATTGATATTAATATGTTCGGATATCTTCGGCATGTCTCCAATTGTGTCGTTTCTCCTTAATTTTTGAATGCTGCCTGGCGGAGCGAACCGGTGAGCGGACATTAAATGCGCTTCTCTCTGAATCGAGGGCCTACTCATTTTGTGTGTACCTGTGGCATGCTTCTCACGTTGTGTTTCGCAATTGCTGCATCGAACTCCTATTTGCACTTCTCATTTTTATTTTGTTTTAGTTAATGTAATTTTAATTTTTGAAAAAAAAAATACTGATAGAAAATTACAGATAAATGAAACTTAAATTAAAGATAAATTTTAAAAAATTACAGATAAATGAAAAAAATTATGGGCCTGTATTGAAAATAAACAGGTCCCATTGGTTGCTTTACAGGCAAAATTTGTTGTTTATAATTGTTTCTTCAGGCAATTTGTGTCTTGAGTGTGGTATGCTTTTGCTTCCTTTCTACCTTCTAACAAATTCACGAGTGTCTGCTTGCCAACTGACAATATCTCTATTTCAGCGTCATTGCCGACTCAAGCATGATGGCAATGTGCAAATTGTAACAGCCCAAAAATACCCCGTTGATTCTATGGGTATTTTAGGCAAGGGATTAAGCGCGAATGAGGCCCCAGAGCAGGAAGAGGAAGAAAGAGACCACACAGGTATATGAACAGCTGATATGAAGTAGGGATTGGATTTGTAAAGGTCTTGTGTTATTAGCCTTTAATGTCGCTTCTTGCCCTTGCAGAAGGGGGCAGCCCCCTCGCTGAACCTCTGCAGTGCCCTGTGTGCCCTTTCACTTGCCTGGACCCGGAGGATCTGAATCGCCACCAGCAGAAGCACCAGCCTCAACAAGAAGCGATATTCAAGTGCTATCTGTGTCCTTACTACGTAGCATTGAAAACGTAAGTACGAATGCACGAATGTTTGTCCAATACAAAGAGATGTGATGAACATTTGCTCAGAGGAGGATGAAAATAAAGTATTGTGAGAAAATGAAAAAGATTCATAAAATTAATGTATTGTGTAATATTCTTTCGTTTTATTGATGCAGATTTGTTTAATGATCCTTTTTTGTTTTGATCTTAGAGATTTACATGACCATCTACAATTACACGGCGTGTCAGAACCAGAGGAACACTTGTCAAGAGCTCTTCAAGGCAACAAAATGGTCCCCAGAGACTCGACCTCCCCTAGCAAGCTGCTCAACGAGTCGGAAATGGGAGGCAACGATTTAGGCAGTTCTTTGAAACGTTATCGATGCGCGGGTTGCCCTTACGTGAGCAATAGTAAAAGCCAGTTCTTGTACCACAAGCAATTCCATCGGCCCCGTGGAGCGCCGTTCAAGTGCGGGCTGTGCTCGTACAGCGTGAGCCGCCGCCACCTGCTGCACCAGCACCTGCGCGTGCACGGCATCCTCATCCCCCCGCAGCGCAGCCCCGGCCGGGAGCCCGACGGCGAGCGCGCCGACGCGGACGGGCTGGAGGACGCGGACGAGGACGCGGCGGCGTCGGGGGCCTTGCGCGCCGAGGTCCCCGACCTCGACACGCGCCGGCTGCCCGAGGTCCCGCTGGTGTGGGTGTCCCGCAACGGCCGCTTCGACAAGCTCTACAAGTGCCGCTGGTGCCCTCACGTGAACCAGCGGAAGGCCAACATCATGGAGCACGAGAAGATGCATCGCAGGGACGAAGCGGACGACCGTTCGGAAGGGGAAGAATCGTCTCCCAAGACGTTGCCTCCCCACCGCTGCCCCCTGTGCAACTACGGCTGCCACAACGCCGGGGTGCTGTCTGCGCACATGAAGGTGCACCAGGGGGCGTACGGGACCGTCCGCGCGCTGGTGGACCTCACGCGATCCGACGAAGCCCAGCTGGAGGAGCTCGGCGCCGCCAACGACAGCCTCCCCCCTCTGCTGTTGCCGCAGACGGGCGAAGACCTCAACCAAGGAGTCGAGGACGCCCAGGAAGAGACGGTCGATTTCCGCATTGAGCCTCCGTTTGCTTCCGAACCCCCGCCTTCTTTAGAGGAGGAAGTCCCGACCGATGAAGCCAAAGTCTTGATGTTCTGTCAGCAATGCCCTGCTCGATTTCTAGTAACGAAAGAACTGAACATACACAAACGTTTCCACGAAATAAAATTAGCCCACCGTTGCGAATCCTGTAATTACACAGCTCGTCAAAGGCCTCATTTATTGGCACACATTAAAGTGCATTCCGGCGAATATCAGGAGCGCTCGGACGCCTTGGCCGCGCTGTACCCCACGTCCCCCGCCTACCCCCGGCCGCGCACGGCCGTCATCGTGGAGGGGCCCGGGGTGTCGGGCCCCGTGTGGGTGGTGGTGTCCGACGGGCTGAGCACCGGCCCCGCCGCCCCGCCCGAATTCGACGACGCCGAGGACCTTCAGGACACCCCGCCCCCGCCCCCGCGGCCGATCAGTAAACAGTTTTCTTGCACCCAGTGTCCGGCCAAGTTCTTCAAAAGCGTTGCTCTGGAATACCACAAAACCTTACACGGCGGCACGGGCAACTACAGGTGCAAGTACTGTGACTACAGGGTAAAAACATACGGCAATTTGGTGAAACACGAGATGATTCACGAACACCCAGATAGCGACGTTTTATCCACTTCGCTTTTGTCTGTGAAAACTAAACATTCGACCACGGTGCCGTTGTCTGGAACAGATTTATTTCAGCAGAGAGCGGAAGTTCAAAAATTAACAGAATCGACCGGTGCCAGATTATCAATTGACCTACCTGCGGATCCCCAGTTTGGAACTCTCATGCACGGAAACCCTGAGTTTGTTTATCCTATGTACTTCAAGAACGGTCGTTTGAAAGAAAAACGATATAAATGTCACAAGTGTCCGTCTGCCTTTGAGAAGAGAGAACAGTACAAAGTTCATCTCTCGCTTCATGGGTCAAAGCAACGTTACAAATGCGAGATATGCGATTACTCCGTGAAGTACTACGCAAATTTCATTCAACACCAACGGAAACATCAGCACAACGACGAAGCACATGCAGCTCGTCGTGCAGCAGAATCTAATTTTTCGGCGCCTGTTGAAGATGGTGAGGAAATGTCGGAAGAAGACTCGCCGAAACCCACACCAATGGTCCCGCGTTCCACCAAAACCATTGGAAGCGGCGCGGCCAACAAACAAATTCTCACCGCAGCGGAACAGCAAGCGAAAATGTTAGACCAAGTTAGAGAACGCGTAAGTGCGGGATTACGATGCGACGAAGACCGCAAGGCCTTATTCAGATGTGCTCATTGTCCTTACGCAAGTGCGCGGCGAGACGGGCTCGAAAGCCACGCGAAGCGACATGCCGCAGTGTCCGGAGCTTGCGGAGCGTACACTTGCCAGCACTGTGATTATTCAGCCCCGCAACTACACTTCTTGAGAGAACATGTAAAACTGCACTTTGATGCTCCCCGAAAACTTCGCCCTGAAGCTTACACCCGCTTGGAGAAATTGACAATCTGGGTACAAATGCCTGGCAAAGACAGTGAAACTCACACTTTGGTATTCCAAGACAAAGGATCCAATGGAGAGGGCTTTGAGAGGCAAGTCTATTTATTTTCACAATATTTCAATGTAATCTGTTCAAATAGACTGTGTATTAAATTTGTGAATTATTGTATTCAAGTGTCTTTGTATATCTTTTTGATCATATAAAAATTTACCTTTGATTTCAGATTCTACCCTCCATTGCCGGTGGAGTTGCAGATCTGTGATGAAAATTCTCAGGAAAGTCGTATATTCGTTGACATCAGAACTGGTGAACCACTCTCGGAGGCTTCATCCAGAACTGGTGTTGAAGCAAATAATTGTGAAGGTGCCGAAGAAGTTGCTTCAGAAATAGGAGCCAAAAAGAAAACAGCTTCTTGTAAGCCAGAGGCAGCAAATGCTGGCGGTGAAGAAGGCGTAGAGAAGAATGTAAATAGAGGTGGCAACAGTGGCATTGGCAGCACCAATGCTGATGATGATGATGATGATGGTTGTGAAGAAGAGAACGGTGGAGATGATGATGGTGTTGATCGAAATGATGATGATGCTTGTGATGTTGAAGATTATGAAAATAATGGAAATGACAACACTAATAGAAATGAGACAGTTGTTGAAAACGATTCGGAAGAAGAGTCCAGGTCATCATCCAAAATTGAGAAAATGACAAGGAGGAGAACTGCCAGAAAATCAGAATCGCACACTGACAATTCTTCAAAAAACAGAAAAGTGTGCATTGGTAACTCTAAAGATGATGATGACGATGATGGTGACAATGATGATGAGTGTGGCTCAGAAAGTGAAGATAGTGAAGATGGTGATGTGGATGTGGAAGGTGATGACACTCAAATATTAGAAAACGTGCCAGACAATCAAAAATCTGAAGTCCTGATTCCTGATGATGGTGAAAGTCGTCTTTCCGCTAGTAGTAGCTGTGACTCAAGCTCTAGCAACAGCTCTTCAGGATCTTCCTCCTCCTCCTCATCATCTTCTTCATCTTCATCTTCAGGAACAAGCTCTTCATCTTCCTCAAATGTTGAGAGTAAATCTAGTGATTCAAGTAGCGAGTGTGATGCAGAAGAAAGTGATAAAGATCGTACTCAGCGCGACGCATCGCAAGAAGAGAGTCTTTCAAGTGATACTTAAATTTTGTAGAAGGCATTTAATTTGCTACATATCAGTGGCAGTGGAACCAGTGTATGTGGAAACATACGTAGGCACAAGATAATGTGCTTATAGGATTGATTTAGTTAAGTAAAATTTTCTATAAATGTTCTTAATGCCTCTCTTCAAAAAATGTGATAGATATTAATATACATTTCTATTCAAATGAGAGTTTGTTCATGTTCTAAAAACATTTTTTTGTTTGAAAATTTTGAAAAAACATACAGGGAAGTTAAGTGTTTATTTGAATGGACAAATTTCTGTATGTTTTGTTTGTAAAGGTTAGTCTTATAGAAATATTAAAATTTGACAAAAATGCCTTTTAAGAAAGTTGGTTACCAGTGTTACATATCTAAATGTAAATTATTTTATTATTCTTTATTGTGCCATAGAGACTGTAATTGTACACATATTCTTTCCAGCAGTGTGTTGCTGCTGATTGTGAGTAATTTCGTGCTCAGGTGACTGGATTGTCCTAGTCAAAGGAAAATGCATAAAATTTGCTTAGCAACTTCCTGTTAAATGTGATTGTAATCCAAAGAATTTCATAATAAATTATCAAAGTTTCTTTCTTTTGTAGTTTGTTCTTAATTCTTAAATTAACTATTTTCCTTAGTTATTGGTTAATTTTTTTGTACTAGTTCTAGAAAATTATATTTTACTTTTATTATTTATGCTGCTGAATGTTGTTTTTCAAATGTACTAAAATTTCAATGTTAAAATGAGGATAGAGCTACAAAGAATATCTAAAGATTCTATTCCTATTAAATATTACTAGTATTGTAATAATCACTCAAATCTGTTAATTATAAGTATTGTGTTCTGATTATTAAAATGCAAATAAATTGCCATTCCAAGGCTCTGTTAAGCCACTACCCTAGAAAAATGCAACATTTTCTCAACATTCTTCAACAAAGAACAAAGACTTATCTGATATAGTTTTTGTATTTCCTTACCTCCTATGTGTTATGGTTAAAAACATGATGCAAATTGATGAAATAAAAATATTCATCGAGATGTTAAAAAAATTTAATATTTATGGCAATTAAAAGTGGACAGTTTCTTTGAAAAATTGAGCTATAAGTTGTCAGAAGAAGATAATTTAGAAATGAAATTTGAAAACACAAAAAAGTCATACTTTTTGGTGTGTCACTAAATGAATAACCATTATGTAAAATCAAATATAAAATGTATAAAACTATTATAAACAGTTTTTTTTAATATCCCATCCCTAAGTATATGACATTTTTAATAACAAGTGGTGCTATTGTGAAATTCTTTGAGAATCAATTTGAAAATAACAAATGCCATTGAAGGCTCTTGTGAAATTCATAATTTAAATGATGTGGGAAAGAAGGGAACTTTTATATGGTTTACAAATGTATTTTTGCATTTAAAAGCAGCTGCTGCATGTGTTACATATATTCTTGCAGTAAATCAGCACTAAGATCCATAAACACTTCTTAAATGTTGGATTAGTAATAATTTATTTTTCTTGAGAAAGAACATATTAATATATCATATACATTGATACTTTCATGTAAAATATAAGAAAGACATACATAAGAAAATAAAATATTACAATTTCTATTTTACAAGTTATTTTAATTCATAGGGACTTATTTCTATTAAGTATTTTTTAACCAAAGCATTAAATTTTGTTTTCACATGTGTTTTTAATATTATTATTGAATTTATTGTACAATAAAATGGCACTATGATGGGGGCCTTTCATTGTTGAGGCTCTGGCAGTATATCTTCAATGGTTGTTCAGTTCACCTGCAGTATGCAGAACTGTAACTAAATAATCCACTATAACGAATAGATTTTTAAATATAGAGATTCACTTCTACATTACCTCTTCTTCATCCAAACATCTATTCATTTTATTTACATCTTTACAAATGTTAAAGTTGAAGTCTACACAGAATTAAATATTTTTCAAGTCAGATTGGTTTATTCTATTCCATATTTTTCATCATCGACAAAAAGTACTAAACATAAAATTCTCTGAACCCAGTTATAAAGATGCACTTACACTTGGTGTGTAAATATTATTTGAATAATTGAAATTGGCACAGATGATGGTTGAGGTGCAATTTTGTATTGCCTCTTAAGTATTTTGTTTGTGAAGTTCAGTAAGGATGTGGTAGAATGATTGAGTGTCACTCTGGGAGCCCAAAAAGAAAGGAAGAAGATGAAGGAGTAGCTCATCTGGCTAGTCATGTGTTAATCATGTTATGTGTTAATCAATATTATGTACAGGGATTCTGGTACTAGTCTATATCCTTTCCATAGACCTGAGCTTAGAGATATTTTACAATTTTTGTTAATAGGTACCGAAATTGAAAATTAAGATAATGGAATGTAGATAATTTAAAAGAACATCATTTCTGGAAAATTCTCAGAATGAACTATATCTGATTAAAAATATTTCACAAATACACCCAGAATATTTTATAATACACTTTAGGCTGATTACCAGGGCAAGGAATTTTAGGTGTAAAATTTTGAGGAAAAAAGGTGCAAATTTCAAATATAAATAGTGATACAAACTATACCAAAATCAATTACTAGACATATAAGGATACAGAATTGAATCATGTATTGAAAAGTCTCAGAAAACATTGTAATTTAATAAGTGGCTAGTTCAGAAAATTATTGAAACAGATAACATTTAACATTTCAATGTTTTTTAGTGAGGCTGCTTATCTGGTAACTAAGTGAATACTTGTATAGGGAAAAGGAACATTAAACATTAAGGAAAAACAAAAATTTGCATATTTAGTTCGCAGTTGGTACTTTAAATCATTGTAACAAAATTCTCAACACCAGGGCTTTTGGATAAGCCTTTGCTTTCCACTACCCTCTAGTGCTCCTTTCACAACCAACATAATAGCCCATTGTACACCTTTTTCTAGCCACTGCTCCTCCGATGTTTTTATCAGTGTTGTCAGGAAAGAGTAACCTGGTATAATGGAAAGGTAATCATGAGACCCTTGTTTACTTTCTAGATTGTTGACTTTTTTATAAGTAAAGAATCATTTAATATATAGTTTCCAAGAATTCATAGATAACTTTAAATAAGCTACAAATTAACCATGCAGCCGTTATTTCTGCATCTCATCTAGTGAGAACTGAGGAAGTTGGAAGAAGAAGTCCTGTCATTTCAACAATGTTCCTTGTTAATTTATTTTAGGAATAAATGTGAAAAATAAGACTATTGTTATGGAGCAAAAATATGGTGGTGTTGAGACACAGTGCTAAAAGGTGCTTGCATTAAAAAAATTGAAGAAAAGCTTCAGTTTACTATTATAAAAACAAGGAAGTGGTTTATAAAAAAACAATATTCAAGAACAGCTTTTAAATTAGTGTCTTACTTTCAATAATGACTGTTCGGAGAAATATCTATTCCCAACTTTAGACAGTGAATATTCATGAAAAATGTGTACAATGTGCTGAACAGCCTTCACAATAGTTGTCTGATTCCATGTTCTGCACTGACTTTGTAAACCTGATACTATTCAGTGTAACTGATGGTACGTTGCCACACTAAAGGTCTATTTTTCATTCTACGTATTATAATTTTATATTAAAAATATCTCTTATTAGTAACGAAACTTAATTCAATCTATGTTCAGCATACACTAAAAGATTACGGTTTCATTAGAAATGACTATATGTGTTTTCAGTCTCAAATTGAATCTGTAATGAAGAATCTGGCAAATAAATATAAATTTTATTAAAATTTATTTGGGATAGATGAATTGAAACTTCCTAATAGAAGAATAATAAGAAAATAGCTCAACCAAATTAGTAATCTCATTGTAATATCTATTTAATGAAATACACTCAGTAAGAATTATTACACATAATTATATTGGATTTTATAATTTTAATTAATTTATTTTGAAAATGGTAGTATGGGATGCAATTTAGTAATGACATTACACAAATTTGATAGCCTAAATAGATTTTTTTCAAAAGCTTTTGGAAGGAGCTCTTCAGCTCATTAACAAACAAATATCATAATTATTAAAACTTACTTTGAACTTCATATAATCAAATAAAAATATTCGTTTATATGAATGATTTATTATAACTTTAACATTTTCATATTCGATTTTTCATTATTATACACTTGTATTTTAAAAATTATCAGATTCCTAACTTTTGCAATGCTTATTTTGAATAATTTTCAGAAGTAATAAGAATAAATGCCTCTGCAGTGATAGAGGATAACCTGATACCAGATAAATCGCAAAATAATTTATTGTGAAACTAGTGGAAACAGCATGCACCTTCCAGCATCAGTAAGAGTTACGTAAAATTAAAATATCGCAAATTCTCTCTACATTTACACATCTCAGCCATCACTTGTATAACTCATTACTAGGGAACGGAATTCATTGTAATAAGGAAATGCAAAATGTGTACATGTTTATGTACTTATTTTTTCCAAAACATGTAAGAAAAAAAAGAAAATATGTAAAATAAAAATTCATTATAGTGTTTGAAATTGTTCTCTACAAGCATTTTCCGAGCATAGAACGTCGCTGATTAGTTCTTAACAAGGATTCGAAGTGGCTGACGAAAGTAATTGTACACCTTCAATACTTTCGAGTATTGAAGGTATTGAAGTATTCAATACCTTCAATACTCGAAGCAATCCACCTCTACGAAAGTAATTGTACACTTCTTCACCACAGAATTTTATTCGAAAATTAAAAAACATTCATAGAATTGTCAACGCGGTAAGGCAATATTCTGTACAATATATTTATGTTTTCGATCGGTTAACGAATGTGGTGTTTGAAAAACGAGCAAGAAAATCCGCTCATTGCAAAATCATCTCTGACTCCGAGTACGCAGCAAGCAAGATGTGGGGGAAGGGACCAAGGATTATGACGAAGATATGTCATAGCAGCTGCATTTCATCTGATTTGTAAGAAAGTTGATTTCTTAACATTATTGCAAACGTGCATCTGAAATGTTCCGTTTCGACTTATAAATAATCTAAAATGTAATGAAATAGATAATAAAAGGTAAAATACGTACAAATATGTAATTATACCAAACAAAATATGTAAAATAAAAATAGTTCTAATTAATTCAGAATGCCTTGTAAACTCAAAAATATTGAGTGCAGGTATCTAGTACCTGTAAAAACATGTAAATTCATGAAAATCCGTTCCCTACTCATTACCAATCGTTGCTCATTAGGGGCCGGAATTTTTTTTTATTTTTTTCCCCCTAGGGTTTTTATTCAGCCAACAGCCGGTTACCCTTTTACGTCCCGATGGGACGCATATTCGACCACACTCTAGACCAACACACTTGCGGGCTCCTCTGATCTGGGGTCAGCAGAACGCGAGGCCCTCCGCGACAACACATACAAAGTCAAGGGACAAACAATCATGCCCAAGGCGGGACTCAAACCCGCGACCCTTCGGACCAAAGCGCTGAGTCGGTACTCGCTCTTAGCCACCTCGGCCATCCAGGTCGGCGGGGCCGGAATTTAATTCATTTAAAGATTCAACACAAAGCAAAGCAAAACTCCATACACCCAGAAACACCACCCAACAATGAGAAGTTTTGCGACAATGAAAAATTTTGAACGTTTGCTATTTTCGAGAAATCAGGATTTTCAACAAAAATGAAACCGGCATCATTTATTCACGATATCTGGAGACAAATGTAATAAAAGAAACCGTTTTGTGAGCCCTTGGCACCGAAAAATCTAAAGGCAGCAAAATGTCTGTCTGTCAATGGTCAACGCTAGCGCCTAAGCCGTTTCGCCTATTTTCTACAAAATTAATATTCCCTGATCGACAACAGAAGGCGATAATGACTGCTGCCTTTCACATTAATATAAACTAATATTTTTATATATTTGGAGAATACTACAATACTATAGTGTTTAATAATTACTATTATATATTTTTCGATCTATTTGGAATTGTTTGCCAACGCTATCAGTATCGTATTATTTATTAACTTTTAATTTACTTTCTCGCATGCTGCTTATGCAGATTATTGTAAGACTAAAAACTCGTCGGATGTTTTCGTGAATACACTCCATACCTTATGCAATGAATTCAATGCCAGAAATATGTTTTCATTTATTCATAAGTTTTAAATAAAAAATCTATTGCTTGAAACAATTTAATTTTTCACCAAATGTTCGACGATTTCAAATGAGCTTTGCAAAATATCATGACTGAGATACGTTAATTCGGAGAGAAATTGTGTTATAAATATTATTACATAACAGTTACTTAATGAGCGAAAGTACGTGCTGTTTTAGCATTATTAGTTTTTGAGAAAGACTTCTTTAAAAGGGCATACACATTAAAAATATGAAAAGTTCAGCGTAATTTTGCAATATTTCGAATTTGCTAATTCAAATTTCTCGTGCTCTATTGTCTAGGCCTTCGGGAAATATGAGATTGACTAGAAGAGTAAGGCCGTTTCTGGAACGGAAATAGCGATTACGTCACCGTGGCGTAACGGTGTCACCATTACACCACTCTGACGTCTCTTCCTTTCCAGAAACGACATTCGCGAGTGGCGTGGCGGGTGGGGGAGACCACGATGATATAAATGACGTTACGGTCAGCATGCCTCTTGACGTGGAGCGGCAGGTGACGGGATGTGATGAGGTAGGGTGGGCAGAAATGAACCCTGCGTGGCCTACCACACCACACATGTCTTGCTTTACCAGCGGGTGTTAACCCCGGGGTGGGCGGTATCTCTTGTCTGCACCCCCGCCGATGCACAAGGACGTCGACAGGCTGGTATCCGGATTCCGCCGGAACCCAGTTTCCCCGCACGGCAACCTCCCAATGCATTGCCTGGGTTGCCTGAGCTGGGGCCGACCTGCCAGCTCAGAGCTTCTAGCTATCCAGGTTAGTACCGGAGTCAAAACAAAGTGCCACTTACATGGGCCGGGAACAAATCCCTCCTTCTTGCCCAGAGTATCGGGCCACTGCAACGACGAAGCCGAGTGCACAACTGGGAACTATTCGAACTCGAGCGTCTCGGAGCCCCCATCCCATCGCCTCACAGTCTACACCTTTAGGCTAACGACGTGAGTATCGCCAAACCTAGGCAACCTGACTATCCTGACGGACTTTTCTACGTGGTTTCCGGAGCATCCTGAAGAATCTCCTACACCCAATCCTGCACAAAGGTCGACGCGCCAAGGGCCCAACTGGTGGGTTGCCGGTGAAGCCCAGCAACCAAGAGCTTGACATCGCCTCCTCACTGCCTCCACTTAGAAGCTAACGACGTGAGTGCTGCCGCGAAACTCAGGGTCGTCTGCAACTCTCCACCAGAAATGACAGCAACCTACGTCCCCCTTGCGGGGTAGGATGTAGGGTGGGCAGGAGGATGAGCGTTGGGGGTCCTGGTGAGTAGAAGTGGGGCTGGGGGTAGGAAGTGAATGAGAGTGGTGGGAGGTGTGGCGGAGGGGCGGGCGGGGTCGGCAGAAGAGTCTGGAAGGCATGCGTGAAGGTGCGCCTGCGCGAGGGCCGGTGTGGAAGGTCGCACGGCGCGCTGTCTAGGAGCAGGAGCAAAGCGCTAGTGACGAGACCTAGGTGCGCCAGACTATACTACGAGGAGCTAGTTGCATATCACGCTTTATAGGAGCGACAACGGAAGGCGGAGAGCTTGTGGCGCGACCTAGTAACGAGCAGCGGTTCGACAACGAGGATCAGGCCGTATGTGGCGCTATGAGGAAAAGTGTGGGTTTTCGTAATGTTAGACGACTGACTCGCACTGATTTTGATGTTTCATTAGATAGCAGAAGTAGAGTATACCAAGCGTGGGCTTCTATCCCACACTTCCTGTATTACCAGGGGAATTGTTTCCCAGGATGGACACCTGCACTCTTTGACCTTTATCCACACCCCTTGAGCGTACAAGTGCACCTTCGGGCGGCATCCGAATACGCCAAAGGCAGCTCCCCACCGGGGTGAACCGGACAACGCCTCCCAACTAAGCGTTGGTGGGGCCTCTCCGCCAGCTCAGAGCTACTAGCTTCCCGGGCTAACAACGCAGTCTGATAAGCGCTACTCACAATACGGGACTAATCTCTTCTCAACTTCCCACGAGTATCTGCGACGAAGACAAGTGCCCAACTGGGGACCATCTGGACCAAAGTCCGGGCGGCTCGCGGCCCGCAACTCGTCTGCTCACTGCACTCCCAATTAGCACTATGGTCGTGAATGACGCCGGAAACTACAGCAACCTGAGAGGAAATTTCAAGATTCCTCGTCGGACTTCTTTATGTGGGTTTGGCCACAAGTCCCGCATCCAACCCTCCTCAAACATTCGGCGGGTAGGGGCCTAGCTGGTGGGTTACCGGGATAGCTCCAGCAACCAGGAGCTTAGCAGCGCCTTAATCCACCTAAGCACTATGGACGCGAGTACCGCCGAGAAACTCGGGTCCGGGTGGACCGTGAAGAATTCTTAACGACCATAAATTATATATCGAAAGCAGGTCAACGGGGCTTGGTCAGTAGAAATAAAAAGAACTTACAATATGGGTTTGCCAACGGTTCGGAAAATATATTTCCATCCTCAGGGGTGTATAACATGACAAGGAGGCAAACACAGTTGCAATAAGGCTACCAAAACACATGTCGCATACAATTAAAATGTCTGTCTACAGTTGAACACATTTTAAAAATGTTGTTAACAAGAGTTACACTCCTTTCAACAAAAACAATATGTATATTGTAACGCCTCCTTAAATGGAAACGCCCTGGTAGAATGCTCTTTCGAGCTTGAATATCTCGGGGGGCAGGATCTTTTGGGGTATGAGAAAGTTACACACCCAGACACAAAATTAGATAAAAATGACAGTATATTCTGTAATATGGCATGAGAAATTGTTCACACTTAACATTCAAATTCAGAATTAAATCAAATTTACAACACAACACAAAATTTACTTAACAATGTGCTCGCTATATCGAGTCTGATTCTCCTATCACCCGTGCACGGTTTTGCTAAGTTATGAACTTAATGGAAACTAAAATTTTCCCATACTCCTGGGATTAATTACAATGAAACGCTATTCAATATCTTATTGCTACTTTACATTATATATTTTCCTCGTTAGCAAATTTTATACAATAAAAATGAGGAACTCTAATAACATTTACACAGTTTCTGGATTGAATTCTATTGCAAGTATTACCGCTATACAAGGTAAATTTATGCTGTCGTGACACAAATTTCAGGCGATTTTACAAAGTTTTAATGATCTGGTTCTTCATTTCACTCCTTCTAAAATCCGGTCTCCCACTCTGGTTTACTCAGTTACAAATTACCTTTGCCGCCGCCAAGGCCCCCGGGTTACGCACCGCCGTCGTGTCGAAGTAGCTGTACACCGCCAGCCGCGCCGCCACTCGCGTTTCCCGATGTCCTCGAAGCCGTCTCTGCAGTCCGTTACCAGATTTTCGCACCAGTCTTCTAAGCTCTCGCCACCAGATCCAGGATACATGCACGCGTACTGCTCCGTCCCTTGCGTGTTACAGCACGTGTCGCTCCTACCAGGGCGTTGACTATGATATTGTTCACAATCACTTTTACTTTACTTTATGCGGCCTCGTTATAATGTTAACTTGCTACTTCTCGCCGCCTCAATATTGCAACGTTCTCCTTCACTATTACTCGTGATAATGTCTACGACTCCGCGTCTTTACTACAGAAGAACACCTCGCTCGTCGCCGTCTAGCTCTAGAAGAATAGTACCTCGCGCGTCGCCGACTGAACCAAGAAGAACTAGTACCTCGCTCGTCGCCGTCCAAATCGAGAAGAAAAAGCTTTTCGCCGCCCCGCCGTATAAATGCGGCCCTGACGTCATAGATCCCCTATGCGCGCCGCCCCTCCGTCGAAGTTACCCCGCCGCTGCTTCTGGCCGCCACCTCCAGGTCGCGCCTTTTCTCTCTTCCTTGCTGCTCTTGCGATGTTATTATTTGCCCCGTCGCCTTCTATAGATGCGTGGGCGCCGTGTAAGTTAGTGGCCAGGCCACGAACGTCACAATATATACATATATGTATATGTATATGTATATGTATATGCATATATATATATATATATATATATACACATATATATGTATATATTGTGACGTCACGGGGTTAGACAACCCCATAACGCCACCTTCAGCCATGTAAAGAAGCTCACTAACAGAGAGGACTAGGGTACGCGGCGGAGCGATGGCCGGTAAACGCGCCATCTGCCCGCAGCTTTTCAAACTGCGACGCCCGAACTAGTGGGTAATGTTTCTTCCGAGAGGTTACGAAAGGAGGAGAATATGCACCCCTCCAACAATTTCCCCAGGCGCGAGTATCATAAGTATCGCGGCGGCGACCAGAAGAAACTCTCTTTTACGGCAACTGCGACGGCGACCAGAAGAAACTCTCTTTTACGGCAACTGCGGCGGCGACCAGAAGAAACTCTCTTTTACGGCAACAGCGACGGCGACCAGAAGAAATAGATAGAATAGGAGTTTACTTTAACTTGATAGTTAAAAGCTAGCTCGGAAAAGCGTATCTTAGAAAAGTGAAGTAATTAGGAGATTGAGTGTAAAATCATTCGTCGCGGTCACAATAATTCGGAGAGCAAGCCAAGTGACTGTTTTGACATCGGAATAACTTCAAAAGTTGTAAAATTCGCGAAGAAGGACAGTAATTTAATCCAGCATCTCACATTGCACGCTGAGATCACACATGCCTAAAGTGTGGTAGGTCGGCCGAGCATGTGAGCAATAACTCATGCAACATTAATAATTTCGAGGCTGGAAGCGCGAACAAACGTGTATGAAGCGGTGGAAGACGGACGACCCCAGGATGAAAGAAGCGTAGGCGAGAAGGACTTGGTCTAGAGCGAGGATAGTACAGTTTCGGAACGAGAGAAAGGTGTGGAAATTGGTGGCTTGGCGGCGTTCGAGCGGAAGGGACTGCTTTCGTCGCAACACAGCACGCGAGACGAGGCGGCAACGTGGGACGAGCGGCAGAAAATCCCCAAGGTTACCGACAGGCGAGCGACGCAGAGCTGGTGAGGTAAAGGCAGTGTTAAAAGTGGATGAAACGTCTAAAATAGGAGGGAGAAGTATTTCGAAATGTGTGAGGGGCAGTTTCTAGGCCATTTACCGCACGTGTCAGTAGATTCATTTAAAGAAGTCTACCTTGTACAATTTTACGTAAATGATTCAGAAATTTTATATGTTGTACAGTTAATATTATCCAGAAAGATCACTTTGTTGTATTATGTTTCAAGTAATTGCTTTTGTGACATGTAAAAGGGTTTGAATTTAGTAACGTGAATACCACGTATATTTTTTTCTGTTCAGTATTATAGTGAGTGCGAAGCCCAAGGCTAGCACCTGTGAAAGGGTTTCTTTGAAACAATTATCAAATTCATTTGAAAAGAAGCCGTGCACGGAAAACTAGAGGCCAAAAGAGTAAATAATTTAGTAGGGGAAAAACCTCAGAAAGGAGTAATTAAATCCTAAATTGTAGTTGATGAAAGTGTGTTCAGGCAGTCGATGTGACGCCTATATGTTTTGTTTTTTTTGTCTTGTTTCATTTTTTCAGTGACCAGCTACTTAAAGTGCAATAACCTATTGTGAAATTGCGTCACTGTAAATTTTCTCATTGAATACTTGTTCATATTATTATTATTTTATTTGATTCATTGTGTTAAGGGTTCAGACCTTTCTCATACCCGAAAGATCCTGCTTCCTGAGAATTGTAAGCTCGCTTCACGAGCATTCATGCTATCACGACCCACCACGTGTGGTAAAGTAGGTAAAGTAGGTAGGTGGGTGTGTTACAATATATACACATACACACATATAATTCGATGATGCGTTGCATGGTCTTGAATATCAGGCACCTCACAGGAAGTGAGGTACTTCCAAACATCTTCACCAGAGAGGGCTCTAGAGTCCTCGTGGTTTCCAGCGTTCCCCAAGTACCTCAGACCGTCCGGCCGCCGGATCCTGCTGCTGTGTGTGAAGAAAATTGGGAGAGGGGCACGTTATAAGATGTCTGAGCTGGCGTCATTGGGTTCGCGATAGAAGTTGGCGCGCTCTCGCGTCGTCATGCACACAGGGCGAGCAGCAGCGCCGACCCGAAGCAACCGGTCGGCGCTGGTTGGGGCCCGCACGACGCCGCCGGTGCGCGCCAAGGCGGGGCGATGTCACAGTAGGCACACCACAGGAAACGCTGCGAAACGGCCTCACAGCGTCGCGTAGAGTTTCATCGAGAGGCAAACACCGAGGAGGAGACGGAAGGTGATACGCGTCACAGCCACCTGCTGAGGCGACAGCGCACCTTGGCTACAGTACAGGCAGCGTATAAGTGACTCTGAGAGTTCTCTCGCCAAGTGCTGTGGTACGTCGTGTGACTGGCTCTGATGCAATCAGCTTGCGAGGATTTGTTTACTTTCTCACAGCCAGTGTTCAGCGTTGCCGCTTATTTGACTCGCACGAAGTTGACCTACGGAGGCGATACCGTTCGGCTTTGGCGAAAGTTATGGACATGATATCAAGCCGTGTCGTAACCTGTCAGGATGTGTTAATATTTTAAGATTTAATTTATCTATCTTTTAAATGGTGCCAGTGTGGCAACAGCGCATTGAACTATCATAATTGCTTTTACGCTGCCCGTACTATAGGCGAGGACAGCCATACTTGCAAGACGAGGCCGGGAGACGTGGCAGCCAGCCCTCCTTGTGCAATCCCTTCACGAAGGCGACGAAAGGCTCCATCAAGAGTGTCCTTGAGCGCGGCGCGCAAGGGCTCGCGGTTGGGCTTGGCGCCCCAATAGCCGAAGGACAAAGGGATCAGTCCACGGTCCCAAGAGGTGTTTGTGTGTGGCGACTGGAAGACGTAAGTGGGGATGAGAAAGTCTCAGCTCATCGTCATGACAGCCACTTCCTTAATGATGAATGTCGTCCCCTCCAAGCCACCCTACCGGGAGCGGTAGCTCAGTGCATAAACTGAGGTCACTGCAGCGTCTCTGACCGGGAGGTCCTAGGTTCCAGTCCTGACGACGGCAGGATTTTCGAACTACTATTGCTAGCTTTTAAGCTAGGTCGAATTCAGTCGCTGTCTGGAGGAGAATTCTAGCGTCCGACCGCTCTCATCAGTAATATCCGTGTTTTCTCCAATCAACACCAGGCGAATGCCGGAGAAGTACTCTAACAAACGGGCCACGGATTGCGCGCAATGTTTCCTGCCTCTTCCTTGTCTTATCCTCTCCCCTTACACACACCACTTACACTAACATGCACTACACTACCACATGTTCCGGGAAACCGCTCGGGAGCTTAGAGCTTGTCCCGGCTGGGGCGGTGCCCCGCTTGTGGGAGAGTCCTGGTTAGAGGGAAACTCCACTAGCCGACGGTCAGTCGGCGCCGGATCTCGCAATCTAGTGGGGGACGATTACCGCCATCTCCCGAGGAAAACATGTACTATTCTTACGTGACTAATGACCTAAGCTGTTGAAGCGTCCGGAATCACTAACCAACCAACCAAATCCAAGCCACCCCGCTTGTCGACGAGCAGACAGCCGCGCAACACAGCGCACACGCTCCCCGTGCGCGCACGAGATGACGCGTGATGGGTGTGAGCGGCGCACACGGCGGAGTGGGAAGGGGAGGGGAAGGGAGGGAGAGCGGTAATGAGGCGACAACGCATTAGTCAGGCTATCCGTGACGAGCTGCGACTCTGTCGTGACGTTTCGGACAACATATTGTGGCCTTCCTCAGAGCTATGCTAATTTATTAGCCGTATTAAATATAGTACAGCGCTCAGATCATTAAAGAGTGAATAAAATAACTGTGACCCCTTATGTCTCGAGCATAATGGACAAAGATTTTGAGTACTTGAAGCTCTAGTACTATTTACTATATATGTCCTGCACCGTGGCATACAGATCTCAAGAGACCCAATACCAAGACTAAAAACTAATTAACCAGGCTCTTGCCAATAGATAAAACCTCGTAGAGTGAGCAACTTTATTACAAACGCAATTTAGAAGAAGTAATCAGCAACGATCAAGTTTGAATTCTGTGACATTGTGTAATCATCGCTAACCGAACGGTGGAACCAAAAAGCTCAGATATTTTTGTTTGATAAAATGTCTAAAACAATATACATCATTAATTCTGAGGACCATAAAGAATTGTTGCTGAGAAAAATAGGAAATACCAGCCACTGGCCGTTGAATTGAAGGAGATATACGGATTACGCGCAGTCGGTATTGTCAGTAAATGGATTGGTTGACAAAGAACGCAAGTGACTGGCAAAGAAATTAAGTTGAGAAACATTTGCGAAACATTAAAAAAATAGAGTATTGAGAACAGGAAATAAAGTTCGAAAATTTTTAAGCCGGAATTGGTGGAAAGTAAAAACCTCCCATGTTCTTGTTCCAGTTTACGTGCAAACCTCTGCTCCTTCGGGAATTTTGGGAACTCCTTGCTTCAGTGTAGATCCATGAAAAAGAAAAATAACCAACCAAAAGGAGGGAGGAATCGATGAGTATATAGTCTGAGGATGCTCAGTTGTAGCACCAAAACAATATCTGGACAGGCGTAATCATGTGGGCAAAATAATTCACAAGGCTCTCAGACAAAAGTATTTTGGTAATGAGAAACAGGCTTCATACTTTTGATTTGTTGAGGTTTATAGAGCGCTTAAACAGCCATGGTAATTGGCGCCCATATCATGATTTAAAACTGAAATACAGATTATAAAAAACGAAAAACAAACAGAACCCGTTCCAAATGTAATTATCACATAAAATCACATCGAAAACAATAAAATATAGTGTTGAACGCCGCATTAAACTTTCTATTAACCAAAGCAATCGTAAAAAATATATAATACAAGACTAAAAAACTGGCTTTACACAGGCCAAGTAAGATACAGAAAAACAATATTGTCCTTTTCTCTCGAGCCAAGTGATAAACACCATTTTCCCGCAGATAGATAAAAGGTTTGAGAGCGCGAATTTGTCGTTGCCGAGCAACTAACTTAGAGAGTAGCCTAGACAGTGTCCGCGTCGGCTGCCATTTAATTTAAACAATGAGAATATGTTCCACGGATATGTCCGTTCTACGTGTTGCAGATGTGGAGGTTCACCTCTCTGGAGGAAAGCATGCGAAAAGTGGCAATGGCCGATGCGGAGACGGATTAAAATTACTTCCTCACGCCTAGTAGCTCGGGGTGAGGAAGTCCAGGGCTTTACACAATCCTTAATCCTCAATTTGCAAGTGGCCTTGTGCCACTCTGTCCACCATGCACTGAGAATGGAGCGCTTTAGATGTAATTTTAATGTGCCTGTCACATGTTGGAGCAGTAGAATGTTAATATCAGATCCAACAAATATATATATATATATATATATATATATATATATATATATATATATATATATATATATAGAGAGAGAGAGAGAGAGAGAGAGAAGAGCCCAAGTAGTCTGCTTGGGAAGGATGGAGAGTCTGAAGTCAATGTTGAGACGAAGGAATTTCCAAGGGGGAATGAGGTAGCTTGAAGCTTTCATAGGGGTAGGTAGGCAGATATCAAGATCTCGCACTAGATTTAAACATCGATAACCAGGAGACTGGGGGTGCGATGGTCCGAGAACATATGATATCTGTGTTGGATAATACTTCGACAGGAAGAAAGGGTCCTTATAGACAACTTTAAGCAGCATAAGCATCCCTTAATTTTAGAAAAGGCTTACCGGCGTCAGCTAGAACACAGTCAATCCTCCTAGTACGGTATTGGGCTTCTAGAAATCAGTTGCGTCTCGTGCTTAGGTTGCACGGTTGCACAACCGCCAGAAAATGAAAAAGATCTCATAATATCCTAGGAATATACAATTTACCTTTAATAACATTCAATTTTCAAGACATTGCAGCAATATCAATGTACATGAAATCATTCTGAAACCAAAGAGCGTCTAACTGGCGCTCTCTGCGGGGTCTGGTGCCTTGCCAGGTATTGCACCACGCTCTTGGCTGTATTAATGGGTTAATGAGTTTACTCTTTGGCACTTCGATTTAACACGG
This sequence comes from Teleogryllus occipitalis, assembly GCA_011170035.1. Classification (NCBI taxonomy): domain Eukaryota; kingdom Metazoa; phylum Arthropoda; class Insecta; order Orthoptera; family Gryllidae; genus Teleogryllus; species Teleogryllus occipitalis. The sequence continues at coordinate 295,837 of BLKR01000866.1, read as the reverse complement.
GGAATATATGGAATTGCACCACGCTCTTGGTGCAGCAACCAGCGAGTGGCGCTGTCGCGCTGCGCGGCGACGAAGTGATTCTCTGGGGAATACACATATTTTGTCTTCGTCTGACTCACTGCAACGTAGTTTTATGAATTTCTCTTGTTATTGAAAGTACACAATTTCGGTCAATTATCGACGATACTCAATGCATTGTCGCATATTTGAAGAATTTTGTTTTCCATTTGATATTAGGTTTGTTGATTGAAAACGTACATTTGGTAAGTTATTTGTGTAAAGGTGACCGTTCTGAACAGAAGTTCCTTATTGTCTCGCGGAAACCAGTGTGGCTGAAGCTGGGCAGCGGTTTGCGAACATTCTTGTGAATACTGATGTGTGTCGAAGATCTCTCATTATTGCCAGATATAGCAGGGTAGTGAAGTTTTCGAAATAAAATAATTTTATTTGTGTGAAACGTGTCGAAGCAATAGTGCTTGTTGCAATATGCTGGAGTCGACCTTAAGAGCCCAGTGGAAATCAAAGCCAGAACCACCTGCGTGAGAGTTGTATATGCGCGGACACGACGCGTAAAATTATGTAAATAGTGTTCCAATATAGACTTTTATTTCACTTATTTATTTCACTTTCACTTTAAATTGATTTGATTTGCTTACATTTTTATTATGAATTCGTATTTTGAATTTTGGAAATTACGTATCCGTCATGCGAATGAATGGTAACCTCCAGTCTCTTGGCTACCATCCGCCTCTGTGCCACTGGTACCAGCGCAGTGGTGGATACTGTTAAGTGCTCTCAGAGAGGAGGAAGCCGTAGATCCATAATCTCTACAGCCGTTGTCCAGAACTGAGCAGGGGGGGATCACGATGGAGTAGGTCGTTGTGGTCTCTGGTGGAGCGTCGTAGACCACCCGGACCCTGAGTCTCGCGGCGCCGCTCACGTCGTTAGCTTCAAGGTGGAGGCAGTGAGTAGGCGATGCTAAGCTCCTGGTAATCGGGTTCGCCCGGCTACTCACCAGTCGGGCCTATGGCGCGTCGACCTTTGGACAGGATTGGGCGAAGGAAGCTTTCCACAGTACTCCGGATCCCATTTTAAAGTTCGGCGGGAAACTAGATACCACCCGCCAGGTTGCCCAGGTTCCGGCCTTACCCACGTCGATAGCTGGCGGTAAGCAATGGGGAGACGGGATGGGGGCTCCGAGCCGTCTGGGCCTCAGTCCAGGTGGCCCCCAGTTGGGCTCTTGGATTCGTCGTGGCAGTGGCCCGATACTCTGGGCAAAGAGGAGGGAACGTGTTCGCGGCGCATGTGAGTGGCGCAATGTTTAGACTCCGGTACTAGCCTGGAAAGCTAGGAGCTCTGAGCTAGCAGGGTGGCCCTTACCCAGGCATTGTATGGGGAGGTTGCCGTGAAGGTAAACTGGGTTCCGGCTGGATCCAGCCATCAGCCCGTCGGCGTGCTTGCGCGTCGGTGGGGGTGAGGATAGAAACCGAAAGGGCAAAGGTGCCCACCCCCGGGGCACTTGTTCCCCTCATGAAGCAAGTACATGTGGTATGGTAGACGACGTGAGGTTCGTACTCTCCAAAACTGAGCAAATGAGTGCTCTGTTTGGCCGTATCACAAATGCAGTCTGCTACCCATGAGGTACCACTCAGCATACGCGGGATATTTAAAAGGGAGAATCATCTGGGTTGTAGACTGTAGTTGTGGATACGCCATGTAAGGGTTTTATCAAATGTCACCCAGAGGAACCTGGCGGAATCAAGATAGAGATCTGGATTGGTATTGAGGCATAGCCAGATATCTCCATGGTTTTATGGATTAAAATAATATGGAATAGATACTCAATTCGAAGTATTAGTACCCGGGAGGCGAATGTAAAATAGTAGTTTCTACATTTACGAAGAGGACATTGGGTAGCCATATTGGATATGGACGTAATAGATGCAAATATTGGGATGAAAATAGTAGGACGTAGAAATGTTCCAGAACAAAATAAGCAATAAATGTGGGACATTGGAGATTCATAGGACAATATAAACATAACTGTGATTTGCGACGTGGACATTTTTCCAGAAAATAAATTTTTAAAACAAATACATGGAATGTATACAGCCAATAATGACAGGTTTTAGCAAAGACATTAGCGTCGAGTCAAAATAACTGAGCATCGTGAAACGAGCTGTAATGAATACGAAAATGAATAACAAAAATTTGGAAAACAAACAAAAACGAAGTTCCATGTAACACCAGGGTCACGATTTTGAGAGAAGACATTTGGTCTCCGATGCGAGCACATCATAAGATTGTTAGTCACTGTCGCGAGCACATGCAAGGCTAGCGAGAACATTTAGCTATTGTGAATGAAAACAGTCTTGAGATGTCCACCTGAAGTATTCACAAATAATTATTTATGTGAACAGTGTATTACCCGCGCAACTTTTCTTGGACGATGACCTTTCTTCCCCCTCCCTAGAGGAATAAACAGTTGAAGACGAAAGCTCACAACGAGCACTGATGACAACATTCCATTCCATCTTCATTGGCGCGTAAGAAATTATATTTAGTGTTGAAACCGAGAAATCCTGTTCGTATTTTTCTAAACAATATCTAAGGAAATGGCCGAAGCAGATCTAGATTCATCGCAGGAGATACCTCGAACTCCTGGGAAAATTAGAACTCAAATTATTGAGAAAGTTACGACGGCATAACTGATTTTCTAAGGATTGGCATTGCTTCATAAAATCTAGTGGCCAATGTTGTAACTTGTACTCACACTCTACCTCCATTTCTCCAAGCCATCGTTCAAGAAAAGTTGCGCGATTAATAAGTTGTTTAACATCGGATTTAAGGCATTAACGTGAACGGAACTTAAACTTCACGACAGAAGATTACTGGTGGATGACGGGAGATCTTGAACTTCGGTAACGCGAGCTTCGTGGAGAACATCACTTGTATAAACAGGAAGCGCCACAAAAAGCTCACAAGATTTTCAGATAGGATTATTTGCAAAGAAGGTAATAGACAATCTTTTTTACAAAAGTAAAAGCTTTTTAATCCGCAAAATATAAGTTAAATTTGAAAGCATGCAAAATAAATTATAAAGTAAATTATTGTAAATTTTACTGGCAACAATAAAAATAATGTAATTGTGTTATCAAAACATGAAGGGTGATTTTTATTAATAGGTAGATTCCGCAGAGAAAAACATATTGTGTTCTTAAAAAGGAGTAAATTTTCAGCATCACCCATCCGGTACTGGATGAAACGGCGGCCCACGCAAGTAAAATAAGTGCGAGGAACATAGGAGTGGGGCATCACTAATCACTAAGTTCGGAATTGCAAACAGCTTGCAGAATTGTTTGCACGAAGTCGGGCACATAGTAATAATAATTTCCAAAGATTTTGCAGTCGTTTCAAATCGGCTATGCTCAGCGTGGTTCAGATTCTATTACACATTGATAGTTTAATTTCGTTTCACTATGCAGGTGGTGTTTCTTGCAGAAGTGCACATGTTATGAATTCACAAAGGAACTTGTTTTGTCATTGATTGTCAGGAAGAAGTCGGGATGAGTGCACAGAGAAATTTTTGTGTACAAATAGTTTATTTTCAAAAATTGGTGGCAAGCCAGAAAATAAAGAAATTTCTCTGCTATCCCTCGTAGCTATGGTTGGATATGAAAGTAGGAAAATGTGCCCTAGGTGAAAATTTAACAATCCATTAACCCATTCGCTATTTAAAAGTATACATTGAAAGGTGACTGACTTGCATTGAAACAAATTATTTCAGAATAGTGGTACAAAATATTCTTACAAAGTTTCTAATATAGGCAACCGAAATTGCCAGTTCGCCTAACGGCAACGCTAGAGGTTGCAGAATCACGGAAGGCAGAGTCACAAAATCTGCCTCTATCTCTATAAAAATGACACTATAAATCTCTCTAATCTCTCTAAATATAAACTCTATCAATCTGACACTGCCTCTATAAAACACACAAAAATAAAAAAGTAAAATACCTTACATTCTCTCTTTACTCTATGACAGCCTGACTCCTTAAGACATCCATGCTATTGCCAAGACTTATTCTCCACTGTGATACTAAAACTTGGAACTGTTGATCTGTATAATAATAATAAAGACCTCTCTCGACTGAATGCTCTGGCTCTATCTACGCCTACGACCCGGGAGGCACCTTCTGTCCCGTTTATCTGAGTACGCGAGTATTTACACATTTGCGCCACTCCACAGATTGGCAGATTCATTGAAGCAACTACAGTAAACCCTCATTAACACGAATTCCAAGGGACCGAGATAATCGGAGGTCGTGTAATAAAAATTCGTGTTATCCGAGTATTATAAATGCCAGTATTATCGTCATCCCCGTCCGGGACCAACGTTTTGTTCATGTGAGGCGGAATTCGTGTTAAGCGAGTTCGTGCTAACGAGGGTTTACTGTATAACAGGCAGCGACTCTGGGAGCAGAGGGGTGAACTGTGACCCTTGCTCTCTGGTAGTCAAACCAGGGAAAAAAGAGAAAAGTGGCGAATTTGGATGTCATAACATACGCCAGTAGTTTTCAAAGTGGGAAAGATGAGGCCAGAGAAAATGCTCCATTCGTATAATCTATGAAGGACCAGTTGGAGTTGCGATTGGTGCTGAATGAGCAAAAGAAGGAAAAATCATCCACAAACAGCGACGCCTTCACAGGTTCTCGCACGACGCTAAAATGTTTATTACAATGGCAAACAGTGTGACTCTCAGCACTGGCCCTTGCGGAATGCCAGTTTTCAACAGGGTGTCTGCTACGCAGCTTGACACCAACACGAACATGGAAAGATCTATTCGAAAGAAAGTTTTGGAGGAATAGGAGAGCTTCCCCCTCAATCCCCAAGAATGCAATGCTCGCACCATGCCGTAGCTCCATGCTGTGTCCAAGGCCTTTTCTATATCAATAGGACGCCCATAAAATGTTGTTTCAAGACAAAAGACGTAGAAATTTCTGTTGACAATGCAAGGCGATAATTTAGAGTTAACTGGTGTTTTCTGAACCCGCACTGGATTATGGCGAACAGGTTTCTGCACTCCGCTGCAGACCAAACGCTAATTTACGATGCGTTCCGCAACTTTGCCAAAGCATACGACGGTAGCTCGACGGCAGCAATCGATCTTTCCTCTCCTTTTGAGCTGGAACAACGATGGTTTCTCGCCGTAGATCAGAGGTGATGTGCTTCTCCCAGACGCAAGTATTGAGTTGAAGGAAAAAATGAATTGCCATTTAAGGAAGATTATGTAGCATTTGGTTGTGACCTTTATCAGCACCTGGGGAAGTTTTTCACTAACGCGAGAGCAGAGCGTATTTCTGACAAGAAAAATGGGTGTTGTAATCTTCAGTTGCATCGTTAGAAAATTCCAATGGACGATTCTCCATCCTCGCTTAAATCTGGAGCGTAGTTTGCCGAACTGACATTTTTTCGTAGTTTGCAGCGTGTTCCTCTACAATTACATCTCGAGAGGAAATCCTGACCTACCTGTGACTGGTACGTATTCAGTGATAAGTGCCCTTTATTTGGAAAATCGTTCTCCACACCAGACGTGGTGACATGTGACAATTGAGAGTTCGCTCTCCACGATTAATTTTTACTTCCTAGAATGTTCTCATCGCCTCTGCTCTGCATCTTTTATATTCGATAATGTTTTCAACGATTGGATAATGTTTGAGAGTGCCAGTGCTTTTTACGGGCATTGACCGCTCTAGAACAGTTCCAATTCCACCACTGGAGAAAGCGATTTCGCAGCTTACCGGTTGATTTCGGAATTGTAATGGAAGCAGCAAGAGGTATCACATTGTTGAAATGGTCCGCTATTCCATCTACATCGTCCATCTGGGGAAGTCCAAGGGTCACCAATATTACCTTGGAATGTCGACCGATCAGCACGTTGCACGATCCATTGAGGAGGTCGAGCAAAACCACGACTTAATTGATCAATGTGGACAAAGATAGGGAAATGACAGCTTCCTTACAGCTCTTCTAATGTGATCCATTGCATACCGGTTAAAAATGAAGGGCTGCAAAGAACTAGGTGAAAACCCGTACTTGAATTCGTTGCAATGGTGAAATGTGTTGGTTTGCCTGTATTTTGTATCAATAGATTGGTACTGTCGATGACCGATTCCAAAATGACACCGCTCGGGAAGATCTCCAAATAGGTTGCGGGAGTTTACATGACAAATAGTCAAGAAGGGTGTGAATGGGCATAAGAAGTTATCAGTCGACGCCATTTCACGTGGATGGATGTAAATATTTCATACAGTGAGCACGAGGGATGGAAGACACGCTGTGAGAAGGTCGATCTAGATACGTACACCTGCAGAAAGCAGCACGTCGTAGCAAAAGCAATCGTACATACCCGTGCGTGTTCTTCCACTCAATACAGTTTCTTCTTCCAGCAGGATTGCTCTCCGGAGTGGGCACCTAAGCTCTGCGGTCTTTATCCGCCTCCCATCCAGTGCAAGAACACCTTCAGGTTGGTATCCGGATCCCACTGGAACGCAGTTGCCCTCTCGGGAACCTTGGGATATATAACACTTTAGAGGTAAAAATATGAAATATCCCAATGCGCTCTGTCTGTAGGCGCATCACATCTGGTCCTTATCTATAACATTTATTTATTTATTTTACGTCAAAAAAAACAGTTAAAACTGCGTATGACGTGCTATGGGGAAAAGTGAACATTTATAACATGTACTTCATTATTTCTCTGCTCTACACCGCACGACACCTCACTTCACTATATAACCTAATATTCTTAGTTAATGCCCTCATAAACTTAGAAATACCCTAAATTAATTTCCTAAACTGTTGAACGCTTGGAGAAAAGGCTTCAAAGGTTTTTGCAGGCAATCTGTTCCAATACCTTATCGTTCGATTTGTGAAAGAGTATTTCCTGACATCCTGGGGTCTTACATTTTTTTGTGCTTGTGATCCTCTCTACTGATGTACGAAGAAATACTTAGCCGTGTTTAATTTCTTTCCAAGTTGGATGGCCGCTTTATACTGTATACAAAGCGCAGAGCCTTGCTAATGTTCGCCTTTTCGAGTGAATCTCACCTTGCCATTTTCTTGCCCCTGAGAGTAAATTTAGCTGCCTTGTTGAACCAATGCAGCATCATAATACTCGTATGTATGAACCACTAAAATGTTGTGGATCTTCAAGACTATTTGTGTACAAGCTAGTAAGTCCAGTACTCACCACATCAACAGTTTGCTTCTGCCATCAGGGCTATCAAGTCATGTCACCACTGTATCGCAAGAATTGGCATCAAATGTTCATTAAATCTTGGGAAGCAGAAGATATTGAGAAAATATTTCAAAAAAATGTGTAGATTAAAATCATTAGTAATAACAAGTAATATTTTAAACGCGTGCATTAAATATTGAAATTTAACCATCAAAATTTGAATTCAGCACAGGAAATGGCGATCTTTTTTTAAAAAATATGATAAAAAAGTGTAATTTTTATATTTTAAATAACCATATATTTATTACAATTAAACATGAAAATGTGTAGTTCAATTATAACATTCTGGTTAACTTAGTGTTGAAAGCTCCTCCACTCCGTGAAAAATTACGGACATTTTTAGGACTGTATTTAAGAACATTCTGGATTTTTTCCAAACGAATATTAAATTTTAATGTAGGTAATATTTCACTGGATCATAATACAGTTTTCTAAACTAAATATTTAAAACACCGACAGTTAATAAAAATGTAGGGAAGAAGACACTTCTACTCTAATGGGGGCTCGAAATTCGTTGGCTCTTTTCATACCCGATGAAAGGGGACGTGGATCAATATGTTTCAAATTATTATAAAGCATTATTATTAAGCATATGATTTCATTTTATTATAAAGCAGCATCTTAGCATCATGGCTAGGGTCATGCTAATATTTCCTTCGGACTATTTTCAAAATGAAAAGATAGCAACTTCACGTATGTTGATAAAAATAATGCCCCTTTAAATCCAATTTATCGACAAAATTCGCAGCCAGAACCTAAATGAACCGAAAGAGAGCAAATATCATTGTAAATAACAAATGTGATAAGACACACGCACCTCGGCAACCGCATAATACAGCCAAAAACTTACTTTTTCTCTAGGAATCGCTTACTCGCACACAGATCCAACATTTTCTCGCCACATTTTGTGACGTCATTCTGGACATCTCTACAGGTAGTTTGGCGGTGCCTGTAGCCGAGTACAGTTTAGGATTAATGAGCTGCAATGAGCCAGAAATTCGAATCATGACCCGAAACAACAGAAAACTGCTTGCAATGCATCATGTCGCCCACCCTCGAACTGATGAACATAAACTTTATGGGTCACGTAAGGAAGGAGGAAGAGGCCTCAGACAAATTGAAGGCTCAACACCCTTCTGGGCACAATGCAACAGTCGGAATGAGTACGTAGTCAGTCGTCAAGATGGCCCACTAATGAGGTTTGTTATTTAATCTGACCGAAGAATGGGAAACAGATGTAAGTGTATCAAGAAGCCTTGCAAAGAAAACTATGCAAGACACGCAGAATTACTCAGACACTGAACTTCTGATACTACTTAACATGAAATGTGAGACACAAAAAATGTTAAAAGAAATCGTGGAGACAAACTACTCCATGGACAATATTTAAAACGAATGAACAAGGTGCAGATCAATTAAGATTAATCGTTTATGTGGCTTAAAACTGGAAGCCAGAAGCCAGAATCGGAAATAGTTGTAATAGCTGACCAAGATCACGCGTTGAGAACACATAATGATAAAGCGGTTTTCAAAATTTCCCCAGATGATAAATGCCGCATTTGCCAGGAGCAAGTAGAAACCATTGATGATATAGAATCAGCTTGTCCAATTCTATCAAAGATCGAATACTTGAAAATACACGACAGGGTGTGTAGTTAACGATCTCAGAGAGTGGATATATCTTACTGGAATGATGGAACATTACGTACGCACCTTTCCGACTCTTTCTCCATTGCACGTGGAGTTCCTCAAGGATCGATTTTAGGCCCTATTCTGTTCCTACTTTACGTAAACGATATGCCCTCGACGATTCGAAACCCAAGAACGGTTCTCTTTGCAGATGATACGAACATCCTTTGCAATAAAGAAACCGTAAATAGTACGGTATCAGATGTTTCAAATTGGTTTCGAAATAACAAATTAATAGTAAACGAAAAGAAAACGGTTTTAATGCAGTTTTCCATTTCAAATAAACAATTCTGTGCTCCATTGAAAATGAAAGGTGTACCATTGACTGATGTTAAGGCAACAAAATTTTTAGGCCTCTCAGTTCAGTCAAACCTTAAATGGAACGTCCATTTAAATGAATTTAACACAAAATTAACTTCATTATCCTACGCGTTCACAATTCTTGCAAATTCAGTCAGCCTTCATACTGCTCGTTGTGTATATTTCGCGAATGTTCATTCCCGCCTGAGATATGGCATAATATTCTGGGGAAATACATCTTATAGCTCCCAGACTTTTAGATTACAAAAACGAATTGTTCGAATAATAACCAAATCCGACCCACGTGATTCATGTAAGACACTCTTCATTAACCTAGGAATTTTACCATTACCTTGTCTGTTTATTTACGAATCAGTGTTTTTTGTCAAAAATTACTTGCTTAAGGGCGGGAATATATTTTCAGAAAATGCCTATGTCTATTACTATAACACTCGACGTAGATATCATATTCATCAGGTGACAGTATCAACAGCTCATTACAAAAAATTCACATACAATACATGTACATTATTTTACAACACTTTGCCAGATGACATTAAACGATTAAATTCGATAGAAAAGTTAAAATTTCAAGTAAAATCGTTTCTGCTGCATAACTGTTTCTATACAATTAGAGACTATACTGAGCATCAGAAGAAAAGTAACATTAATTTTAACAATGATACATAATGCATTATTTACCATTTGGACTGTATAAATGTGTATAAATAACCTGTAACAACTATTGTACTACAGCCTCCGGGTCAATGACCCCCATCTCGCTCAGGTTTTTCGTCCAGTTTCCCTGATCCATTGAGCAAATGCTGGGATGGCCCCTTGTTTTGCTTCTGGACATAAATGTAACTTCATTATCTGTGCACGTCTTCTAGAATTCAGTGGGAAATACAATTATTCAAGTTATCGTTTTCATGTTGTCGCGGCAGGAAATATTATTCCGAAGGACAACATGGATAACGGTCCAAAATTTATTGTTTTTTTTTTGTTTAAAAAACGTCGTAAGCAAGGAAGCAGAGAAACGTCTTAAATACCTACAAGAGTTGACTGACTGAATGAATATGTTTGTAAATATAGTTTAAGTCAATGAATGAGAACGTGAATGTAATAAGTAAAAAATAGAAGACAAGAGGAGCAATCTGAAGGACTTTTGAACAATATACTCAAAACCTAATATTAAAATAAGAAGGCCCAAAGATGCACTGTTATTTAGTTTTTAGTAAATTTTACGATTATTTAATTTAGTTACGTCCATAGCTGTATAAGCCTTACCGGCTGCAACGCTCAATGTACCCCTCTTCAATGAATAAATTCCCGCATCTCCAGGGTAACTGGAGAGGAGAAAACTGAAATACAAGAGTTTGGAAATCAACGTCAGCCGAATGTGGGGCGTGAAAGTACTTATATCCCGATACTTATCGCAGCACTGGGATTTGATCTGCAAAATTTCTTTAAGAACTTGGTGAAACTCCCAGGTCATTCAAACGACTGGGAAGTGCAAGGCATTGCTTTATTGGGAACAGCCCATATTTTGTGCAGTGTTGTAGAGGCATGAGGCATCGACAGTATTATATATATATATATATATATATTCTGCATCATGTGTTCACCTGAAAACTCTACAATGGCCCCCACGCTGGGCTGCCAAATATGTAATGGTACACGTCACCTATCCGTTCTGCCTTTTCTTTTCTCAAAACTAATTTACAAAAAAAATATGTAACGATCTTTACCTGTGCTCCTTCATCTAGTTCTTACCAAATGTCCACTATTATGCCTGACGTTGCCAAAATACATACATCTGAAATTTGCCCGTTGCCTAGCTGCTTTCTGATATTTATTCAGATATAAATATCGGGCGTGAGGCTGTGGCGGACCTACAGGGATCCCTGACGCAGTATTCGGGCACGTGGGCGTAGGTCCTCACCCAACTATTAATATTCTTATAAGACCACTCAGATTATTTAATGTCGAACTTCAACAACGTTCGACATCGTTTATTTTATCTAAGTTGCTTTTTTTTGTTCTCCTTCCTCTGCTAGAGGCATAACAAATAACAAACAACACAAAATCGAAAAACAATACACAATACACAATACAATAATAAACAATACCCTAGAAACACGAAATTCTCATTCACACTGAAGATTTACACTATAAGATTAAACCAAATCATTCATACTTGAATGCGCATTCTATTTTTGTTTTCACTAAAATCTATTTCTATTTGACAAAACTTGGCCTCTACATTAGAAGTTATGAGTCTATTCCTTTCTTCTTAAATAATGCGCATTACCAATTTAATGCAGTTAGTGCACTTTCCTTTTTGTTGAGTTCAGCGACCTGCACCGCGCCGTTCTCATGCATCACCTCGCCAAATATACGCAGCGTCCTTTGTTTGTCCATTCGCAGCATCCTTCCATTTTTCACACACGTAATTCGGAAAATTTCATTTAAATAATCAATGTCTTCGTTATAACTGTTTGCCATTTGATGAAACGAGTTTAATCACACGGCTGATGATGCGACTATTTATATTCGCGCAAACAAAGAACGTTCTCTTGAAAATTTTTCAATAATTTTCCGCGTTTCACCTTCTAAACTTTTCTCCACTACAACTAAACGTTATAAAATTAATCCCTTTGCTCGCGTGATTGGGGGTACGTAACTTTCTAACAAAATTTTAATTTCAAGTGGAGCGTTTCCCAACATACGTCCTCAGCTATCCTCCCCGCGCGTTATTCTTTCATTGTTGTCACGAGACTTCCTCTTTTTTTTTCTCGAACATTTCACGATCACTTCCGGGTCTTCTATATAATAGTATATATTTTTAAGTTAATCTTCTTCTTTCTGGGTCGTCTCTCTTTATTATTCTCAGGCATTTTCATATTGAATGCTATTACCGTTTTCTATTTCGTTTTCTACCATCTAAAATTTCCAAAGTTCTTTTAATCTGAAGACGGTCGATCCCCTTCCACCGCTCTGACGTCATACGACTGGTTTGGAATTTCCCACTTATACAATTTACATTTTCTTTTATGCCGTAGCCCCCCGAAATTTCTCCGCGTTGTGAGTAGTGCCATAATTTTCCCCATAATTTCTTCTATTAATGCCAAAAGTTTCGTTTGAATCGCTTCACGCGTTTACTTAATTTGTTGAAAAAAACAACTTTTTACATTAGATCTTATGCTACAACAATGGCTATCGTGTCTAGTTGTGAGCTTAAAATGTACTTCACTAAATTGTTTATATCTTTGGAACGCGTGAACTGATTTCTTTCAAATAACTTCCAAAATGTTTCACTCGACAAACGCTACTGAACTATATTGTCCCCATTATGATTTTGTCGCGTCTTCTTAGACTTCCAAAAAATTATCGCCACGCGACACCGCTTTCATTTGTCCCCGCCTTTGATGTTAATACCACTTATTACATGTTTATCTTTATTCTTTGCCCTGTCTTCATTCCTGGGGATCCTGATTCAGCTTATTGATATATATATATATATATATATATATATATATATATATATATATATATATATATATATATATATATATATATATATATATATATATAATACCTTAGTAGGGAGATTTTATGTGTTCATAATATTAAATATAACATTACACATAAATATACATATGCAGAATTTTTGCATTGAGTAGTGCGGTATCTTACTACAGTAATTAGCATTTTACATGATAAATGAAATACAGTATTATATTATTACATAATTACATAATTTAAATTAAATTGTTAATTAGCATATTGCATCCCTAAGACCTACATAGTCATCAAAGAACTCAACACTGCAGCAGTCTTCTGTGGGAAAAACTCATTTGTTAATTAAATTTTTAATTATGTTAATATTCTTTAAATTAACTAGAAGCTTTTTAGGGAGATGATGACATTTGTATCATGACTTCTTTTGGTAGTATGTTGAATAGATGTGCCAAGCTCATTATACATAAAATAACAGCCATACCAGTGATAAGTTGTCATATAAAATAACAGCCATACCAGTGATAAGTTGTCATATAAAATAACAGCCATATGTGTCACAAGTATGGACATTTACAAAGGGAGACAAACAACAAATGGAATCAGCACAAATGAGATATTAGTGACATCTAGCAGGAATAACAATGAGAGATATGAAAGCAACCAAATGAAGACATTAGTAACCAATTAAAACCTGGCAATTATTACCTGGCTTTCCTCTTCACAACTCCCGACATGACTTATGGACTACAGACTATAATATAAAAAGTTAACGGAGGCTTACTCCAAATAAATTCGACATCAAGGTCTTGGCTTGTCAATGATAATATGAATGTTGTCACAGAATTGTGACAGAACGTTAAAAAAATGTGAAATGCATAATAAAGGAAGGAGAAGATGGTCAAGCCAGATGGCTGGCTTAATCAAAAGATTGCAAAGGACAGGATTTCCTAGAATAATTTTACCCTACAGATTAGTAGGAAGATGCAAATGAAGACCAAAAATAAAGTAGGAGAAGCAGGAACACTTAATGAATTAATCCACTAAGTCTTCTATAAGAATTCAGAAGTCAAATTATCTGGGCATTTGCAATAATGATGATGATGATGGAATATTTAAACATAAAAGTAAATAATAAGAAGCCCAATTTATTTTCTTGGCATGTTTCAGATCTTTTGGACCTCACAATTTCTTGTATGATGTCTTTACCATCATTTGCAATGACCACATATGCAGGTTAATGAAAAGTATTTTTTCATCTAATGAAAAAACTGAGTACCTACTTCAGATTCTCTGATAAATGGATTTATTATAATAATAATAATAATAATAATAATAATAATAATAATAATAATAATAATAATAATAATAATAACAATAACAACAACAACAATGTATTTGTCACAAAAATACACCATAAGCTATTTATGATAAGTCAAAATATGTACATAATCATACAATGTACAATATGATTATTTCAAAATACGAAATACAAAATAAATAAAAATTTGATTCTAAATCAATACAGAAAATATTTATGTAATTTGTAATGGGAAAGAATGTAATACAATACAATGCATGTTAATTTTATAAGTGGCAATGTCAGAAGATATAATATAAAACAAATGAGATGAAATAATAAAAAACAAAAAGACCCAAAGAAAGGAAGAAAGAAAAAACTGCCTTCAAATGACCTTGATACCTAGGTTGGGACCGTCCCTTAGGTCCAATGATCATTTTTAGGGATGTCAAATTTGCAACAGAATATAGAAAGTTATTAGTAAGTAGTTTATTAATTTTCAGTTAATTTTCAAATGTGTGAATTGTGTTTAGGCTTTTAAATTTATAGGGGAGTTTGTTATATAATAATTCCTTTACATAATAATGCCTTCTATAAGGAAATTTGTTTTGAAAGAGTGAAGTTTCACTGTGAAGGACATGCAGGTATCTTTTTTGTCTACTAGTATCATAGTTATGAACGTCTGCGTTTAGAGTAGCAGAATCATTGTTTCTCATAACAGTCTTTTTTGTGAAGATTATTACGTCAAATACATGCATGGGAGTGATAGGAATTGGAATTTTTTGAACAGTTGTTTGCAAGACTCATGCTTGAGAAAGTTTGTAATTGTTCTCAATATTGGTTTTTGGATGATGAAAGTGTGAATACTTTATGGGGAATTGCCCCAGAATATGATTTTAGATATGAACATTGGCAAAGGTCACTGTTCGTAGCATATCTAAGTTAGAATATGACTTGCAGATATAGATGGCATAACATGACTTGGTCAGCCTATTATTTAGATCTGTGATGTGAGAGTTCCATTTTAGGTCATTCTGAATAGTCAATTCAAGGAAAGTTATTTTTTTTTTTTTTTTTTAAGAGGTATATTTTTTTATGACCAATTGTACTGGTGGCTTTTCTTTAGAGAGTGGATTCCTGATGTTTATAGAGACAGTTTTACTGGAGTTTATGATGAGTTTGATTTTCTGGAACGATTTTATTAGTGCCCCTAAAGCTGTTTATGCTTCTTTTTGTAGAGTTTGTTGGGTATTTGCTTTAATAGTAATGTTCCTGTCAACTGCAAATAGGACCAATTTGTTGTTTTGTAGAGTCAGGGGCATGTCATATCAAAGAAACAGTATAGGTCCTAAGATTGATCCATGTGATACTCTGTAATTTATCATTCTAGGTTGAGAAAAATGGATTGAAATCTTTTCATCTCTAATATGCTTAATTGTGACTACATGACAATGATTTCAAAGGTGAGATTTAACCCATTGACGTGCAATGCCTTGAATTCCCTAATTTCAAGTTTTAATAACAGTATGTGATGATCAATGTTGAATGCTTTTCATAAATCTAGAAACAAATTGATGGAAATTTCTTTCTGATCTAGAGCAACAAATATGTCATTTAGAATGGTGAAGAAAGCTATGTCTGTAGATCTGCCTTTTCTGAATCCACATTATAAGTTTCTTTTTTTTGAATAGTGGTTCAACTTTTGCTTTTTTGAGAATTTCTGGGACGATACCTTGTCAATAAGGAGCAGTTAAAAATGTGAGTGAGCCATTATGAAAGTGACAGTATATTTAATGAAGGTGTCAGAGATATTATTCAGTCTTGTAGAGAATTTTTTTCCATTTTTTTAATGATTTTTAGAACTATTTAGTATTTTTGAAGGTAATGTTTCAGTGATATATATGGATTCAGTTCTGATATTTGTATTCAGTTCAAATATTTGCATTCAGTGCAGATATTTTACAGCATAATAACATTATTTAAAGAATAATGATGAATTAGTTTTTCTCTAAATTCTGAGGAATGTTTATTCAATGTTTGCTACTTCCTGTGCATCATGCAGAATATAATTTTTGTAGTGAAGTTCAATGTTCTTAGTGAAACTGTTTCTAGAGTATTTTTCACAATGTTCCATATTGCTTTTGATTTGTTTTGGGTTTAAAAAATGTGTTGATCATTTGTTTGTTGCTGTTTTTGTATGGTAAGCAATGAAATCAGAGCTATCTTTGTCATGAAGGATTATTTTGTGCATGCGTTACGTTGTGAAGAATCACTTCCTTTCACATGACATTGATTTGTGATTGTGATTGATTTGATTCTGTTGGATATCCATGGTTTGTGTTGTTTTTTTTTCTTAAGTATGTGAAGGAAAACAGTATTGAAATAAGTTTGGAATATGTTTGTGAACAAGTAAAATTTGATATTTGTGTTTGTTACCTTGTACACCTCATCCCAGTTTTCTGAACTTGTGATAGAGTTAAATTTTTCTAGGTTTTCTTGAGAGAAGTTTCATTTTCTCTAAAATGTGTTTCCTTAATAATTTTTGTGTTCATTTTGAGTTTTAGAATTTGTGCTGAGGGGTCACTAAAGTCTGCATTGAATATAACAACTCAATAGCTGGAATCATTTTTGCCTATTACTATTTGATCAATGGCAGTACTACTTTTTTTAAAAATACTAGGCAGTTGATTTATAATATTTTGTAAGTTGAAACATTTAAGTAAATTTTTCAATAGTTTTTCCTCATTTGCTTTTAACTGACAGTTTATATTGAAATCACCACATAACATAATTTTATAGTTCCTGCGTCTTTTAATTTGAGAACACTTTCAAGATTTTTTGAGAAAAAATTTGTTTCTGGGGGGCTGTGGTATATATATATAAAATCCATGTTCTTTGTTTTGGTAAATTTATGATAGATATTTCAAAGTCTTTATCTTTTAAGAGAGAGGAGTATGCTGAGATTGACATATAGTGAATATTACTTTTAATAAAGATACAAGTACTGCCATAAGCATGATGTGATTTGCCTATTTGTCTATATGAACCTCTAGCTGGGGTGCAACCAGGAATGTGTATGCTATCTAGTTGTTGTGTTGAGTTAACTTACTTTCAGTTCAATATGTAATATAGTCGTTAGGAAATAATGGAAGGAATCAAATCAAAATGTAAAATAATTGTAGAAGTTCTGAAAACAATTCTTTGATGGTATCAATTAGATATAAGTGTTCACAATTAAATATGTTCACATTTTTAAGACACTCAATCCTATTCTTTTAAATGAGGATTCGTATCTTTTTACTAAATGTCAATTCACACACATGGGCACAGTCTACCGACTTTTTCCAAAAGCAGCGAGACTGATGATGATGGCAAAGCCGTTGAATGCCGGTTATCTGAATAAAAATACTATGTTGACGAAGATGACCTCTTTTATTTATTCGTAAATGTCAATTGTCTATTTTTAAAATTGAGAAAATCATATAACAAATCTAACAACCTTGTAGATGACAAATAAATCGTTGCATTTCTAGAATACTGTTGTAACTAAAAAAAATCAAAATATAAGATTTTAAGGTAAAGCAATAAAAAAAAATTAAATATGGAATAAGTCTATCTCTGGCATTATACAAATTGCGGCTTGGTAGCAGATGTATCATTACATCTTGAACAAAGTTCGCCATTTATTTTAATGGAATAACGCTGTACAAAAATTCAGTTTTATAAAATCTATTTTCATAAATTTGAAAACCAAGACATAAACTACTTTTGACATAACTTGAATATCGTTGATTAAATGGAAATAAATGAGGGGAAATGAAATCGCGATCTTCTGTTTAAAACAGTTTTTTGGGTTACAACGGTATTCCTGTAAATTGACGAAATGTTAAGTTAAAGGTGTATTTAAAAGCGTAATTTGAATAAACGATTTTGTAATACGCGGTTATAGAGTTCACGTTAACTTCCACAGAGGCCATTGCTATCCTGTACAGGTTCCAATATTCACCGACTAACAGCGCTGTAAGCAAAGTGATGGAGGACTGGAATTGATTACTTTCGCTTTTGAAGAAGTTACACTTATTTCGTAGCAAAGGTCGCTAATATCGATATTCTGAACGTTATTTTGCGTTTGCGAATCATTTAATAGATGTAGTACATTGAGGTGTGGATATTTGCCGCGGAGAAATGCTTACCAACTTCTGGAATGTTTCTTAAGTTGAGTGAGTATTGCTGTTTGTCTTGCTCATACGATTCTATGCTCTCTTATACTTTGCGTGCTGCATGCTCAGGCAAATGCTAAATGTTTATAGTATAATTTTGGGTACCGGATAATGTTATTCAAAGTACAATGACATTCTTATATTGAAAGAAATGCTATACGGGTACTTAACTAAATGCTATTACGCCATTGGTGGCTTGGGAATCCACATTTCTAATGATGCTACATAAGATATCACCTGATTGGTTGTATTTTCACGACAAGTAAGGATAGAGGGTATTATTCTAACCAATTAGATCACAGGTCTTAAAAGTAATTTCCACAATTTTACACGATACTGTACGATATGTGGAAGGAAGGAGGATTACGATAAATTTGGGAATCCGAGGCCGTGTGTTTTGTTGAAAAGAGGGGTGAGCATCGTTTTGGAATGTTTATATGGAGTGCTGTGCATGCGTCTGTTCGCGAAGAACAGATCTAGCTACATTTGATGTCGAATAGATTTGTAGTACAGGAAGTATTGAGCGTATCAAGGCACCCAAGCCGAAAGAGGACACTTCGAATGGCGTTCACAAAGTTCATTGTTCTCTCGGCCATGGTGTTATTATTATGTAGTGTTCATGCGTGATGTCGTGGATCTTTATGTAGTGATTAAAACTTGTCAAGTACATATTTGGTAATCAGCATTTCGATTCTGTGCACCTAATCGAAGCCATAAATAATTTGCTGCATGGCTCGACTGTCATGCGAAAATCGTTTGCCAATCGGAAATCTGTTTGATTGTATTGATGGTGTAATTTCTCGCTTGGGTACTCCTCCGCCGAGCGATTTCGTGTTCTGAAGATTACTATGTGTATTTATTGACCAGTGAGGTATTCAAATCAAGCAATTTTCATATGTCTATTTGTTGCTGTGTGTTGTAGGAGCGAAAGCAACGTTTGCGTCAAATGAGAGTGGATAATTATCGTTTGTTAATCTGTGGATTTGGCCGCCATTTGATATGATGTTTGTATTAGGTTTGTGTCATTATATGTAAATGCTGGGCGTTTTACTATGAATTTTGCATGTTAAAGTAAATGTTATTGGTTGCAGGTATAAGTTCCTTCATGTACAATTCAACAAATTCATTAATTCTTGGGTTTGAATGGACTCGATTTTTTATTTTTAAGTCAGTGCTTGCAACTTTTGCATTAGTTACTTGGCTTGTGCAATGTAATTTTTCCACATTTTGAGATTTTCTCTGTATGCAACATCTTCATTTGCAAATCCACCTGGGGCCTCTTTTCATTGCATCATTTTGGTAGATCCTTTTGTAATGATCAGGGTCCCCCCTTTTTTTTGGAAGGGGTCAGTTTCATTTTATATTACATTGCATTGCCAATAATATCATTTCCTTGTAGGGCACTACTTCATTGAAGGAGAAATATTGGAAAGAATTTTTTGCAGTTTATGTAGTGGTATTTTCAAAAATCATGTATTGAATTTTTGTTTGTTTACTTAATTGTATGGTAAACTTGGTATAATTAAAGTAAAAAGTGTCGATGTAACTAATGTTTCTGGTTGTGGCCCATATGATCCATTTTCATATGAATTTTGTGTTCAGTTTACTGTAGAAACTTTGTATTTTTTTTTCTGCATTGTTTTAACCTTTTTTACTTTCATTTAGGAAGGAACAGTACCAAAGAGCAACTTCTGTTTATTCAATTTAAAAGAATTAATGATCAGCTTTTTGGAAAGTATAGATTAATTCTTCCCCAATTTATCTAATTTTCCTTAAGAAATTTTAACAATAGTTTGCATTTTGTATATTTTTGAGACACATTCTTCTAAGATTTGCAATTCAACTTGCAAAAATTTATCCAGTTTCATACGTAGGTTGCTTTGATTGCAAGTATTGTTTGTGCATGTGAATGTGTTTCATGGTAGTATTCTGATATCTTCTTTTTCAACTTCATATGTAGATGTTTTGAATTTTGGTGTATTTCTTTCTTTCAAGTTCGAACTTTTTTGTTAACTAAAACTTTACAGGTATGCAAATGGTGGTGATTTATCTGTATTAAGCCAACTAAAACCGGAGTATCCTGATCAACAATAAATAAGATGCAGCAACTCCTATGGACTGTTCTGACGGGAAAAGCTGTAGCGATTATGTAAAATTAAAGATCATAAGCGTATAGCTTTTCCCCTTGGAATTGTCCGTACAGTCCACAAGAAGAGCAGATTTTATTTTTTTTTAAATTTTTATTATCTTGTATAGAGTGTTTAGTGTTACTTAAATCAGTAATAGATGACTTTAAGTTTCATATTCTGTGATTAGCTTTAGAACTCAATAAAGTATGGTAAAGTTTGTGTACCACTTCTAAAATTTTGCAATTTATTTCTCTTTTGTTTCAGAGCTTCATTCATTACCACCCGACAACAGAGATTGAAGACATGGCTCCATGCAGGACAGGTTCCACCATGCCAAGCAGGAGTGTATCTGTGCTAGATCCGCTCATCACACACAGAGCCTAATCAGGCAAGACAAAGCCAAAAGCCATGGATTCGTATGACTTGTTTGGGGAGGATGTGGGGGGTAGCATGTTGGATGGGCTGGCTGATCTCGGGGCAGAGAATTTTGATCCTGCACCAGCACCTCCTCCCACTTCAACAGCCGGTGGTTACGTCCAGCCCACAGGATATGGTCACCAGATGTCAAGTTTACCGCAAGAGTCTCCGTTGCAGAAGCTTGCATCTTTTGGTGGTGACTTTACTACTCCTACAAATCATTTGGATCCTTCCTCCCAGAACTTATTTCACCCGAATCAAGGTGGTTATGGACCTGATGGGGGTTCTAGGCCTATGTGCCCTCCTGGTACAGCTACTGGCTACCAGGGCCACACACGTGCTATGGGGCCTCAGCACGATGTGCGGAGGCCACCGCATCCCCAAGCACCCTCAGGTCAATATCCATCGTTCTGTCCTCCTGATAACATGTATTCAATGGACCAACAGCAGGGGCTGGGCACTGGCATGGGCCTAGGGGATGGCATGCAGGGGTGGAATAGCGGGCCAGGTGGTTATCCCGGTCCTTCTGGCAGCATGCGTCACTACGGCAATCAAATGGCTCAAGGTGGTTATCGCCCTCATGTCGGGTATCCCCATCAGCAAGAGAACATGGGACAGCAGAAAATGACTCCCCAGCAGTCCCAGTACCAGACCGGACAGCCTCCCGGTCTAATGGGCTCCATGATGCAACCGCATCAGGGCTTGCCTCCTGCTGGATATCCCCTCCCCCAACAACCACAGCAACAGCAGCAACAACAGCAACAACGAATGCAACAGCAGCAGCAGTGCTATCCATCACAGGGTCAGCAAGGAATGGTAGGCTACGCGAGTGGGTATGGAGGTTACCAACCCATGCAGCAACAGGGCAGTAGACTACCCCACCATGTACCACAATATCCTGATCAACAGCAGCCTTCTTACAATCACATGGGCAGCCACTATGGCCAAACAGGCCCAGGAACAATGCCACACCAACAAATACCCAGACCCATCGGTGTGGAAGTTTCAACTGGATCGGCCCAATACGGTGTTGGGGCCCAGAAAGGTCATGGGCAAGCACTTGGAAGTGGGAGTCCGCAGTATCGGCCACCTTTCCCCCAATTGAGTCCTCAGATGTCTCCCCGTCCACAGATGAGCCCACGACCTAATCAGCCTCCAACAGGGCAACCGGCTGCTCCGACCCAACCGGTGCAGCCCCCACAGCAGCCGCAGCAAATGTCACCACGGCCAGTGCCGTCACCGGTAAAGGCCGGGGGGCTTTCACCGCATCCGCTTCCTCCTCAGCAGCAAGCCACCCTGTCCCCTCGACCAGCCACTGCCCTAACTCCAAAATCCGCAGCCGGTTCTCCTGTCCCAGTGAATGTTCCCCCTGCCTTCACCCAACAAAGCACGTTGCAACAACTGGAGCAAATGGTGATGCCTCCTGCCGGCACGGACTACCCCTCCTTCCAGCCGCGAGTGCCTCAAGGCCCCGCGCCTGCCATGGGCCCTCGCGTGCCGGCCTCGCCTCAGCAATGGCCGCGGCATCCAGTCGGCACAAACGGAGGATTAAGTGTGTTAGACGGCGCTCCGCCCGGTGGTCCGGTTTCTCCGTATGTAGAATCTAAATCGAATGCACCACCAGCCCTAGGTGGTCACGATATTGGGATGAACTCTTTATCTGCTCAACAGTCACAGCAACCTTTACAACCCCCGCAGTCACAGCAAACACAACAAACTCCTGCTGTCAGTGACACAAATATACCTTCAACTGTTTCTCAGTCAGACTTTCCTTCTGCTCCACAGTTACTTGATGACAAATTTACAAGCAGTGAACGGCAGTCGAATGTGAGCAATGGGTCAGATGCTGGCAGTGTAAGCCCGCACGTTGCAGCTGCTTTGCCAACTCCTGGGACAAACAAACCTGCAGATTTAGAAAGCGTAGGTGCCCAGCAAGCACCTCAACCACCACAGCCCGCACCTCCGTCTGGCTTAGAGCCTGAAAGTGGTGCTCAGAGTATGCAACCTCCTGTCAATTTGGAAGGAGGGAACGCTGGTATGTTGACAAGTAATAACTCATTACTGGCTGTCCCAGCGCCGAGTGTACCTGGACCAAATCAGACTAATTATCCTGACTTTGGGAATAGCAACTTCAATGGAACAAACAACTTCAATTCGACGAGTGCAAATAATTTCAGTACAAGTAGTAATAATTTCAGTACAGCTAATTCAAATAGTTTTGGTTCCACAAACACTTCAAGTTTTAATGCATCTGGTAGTAACACTTTTAATACTACAAACCCCAATACTTTCAGTGGGGGTGCAGGAACTTTCGGTGCTCAGAATACAAACTCTTTTAATGGTGGTGGCCCAAGTAATTTTGGAACAACCACCAGCAACAGTTTCAATGCTTCAGCAAGTGGCATAGCTCCTTTCCCGGATGGCAGTGGCTTGGATGGCATGATGAGCGGGCCTGTGCCGGCTCCGTTCAGTTCGGGGCTGGAAGGTGTGGGTGACCCCATGGGCCCACCCCCGCCACCGTCTCTGTACGATTCGGGTGGACTCCTTGGCCTGGGCCCTGGCCCTGACCTTGGTAGCGTGTACCAGACGCCCGTGAGCCACCAGCAGGAAATGGCTGCTTTGCAGCAGCAGCTGCAAGAGTTGTATTGCATGCCCCCAGCACCTGGGAACCAGGAAAAGGTAAGAGATCTGCTTGCGTGGAGGAGCATTTATAATAAGTGCTTTTTAGTGGATGTGATCTTGTTTTTTTTCTTGGATTAAATAATTGTAAAAATAGTTCTTGCAAAATGGAAGGATTCACTTAATTAACTTGTTTTAACTTCTTATATCTGGAGCATTAATATCAATGAAGATGTTTGATAGGGTAATGTAGTAAGGTCTGAAGTCTATTGTTCACTTTGGTGAGGAGAAAATTTCAATACAAAGTGTCTGCCATGAAACATTGCATTGAATACAAGCAAAAAAGATAGAAAGCTAATAAAAAAATGCATAATCTACCTGAGAATCATAGTTAAATGGGGTTGCTTAGAATGGACAATTTTTAATGAAATATTGTCTGCAAAATTAATGTTTAAAAATTAGGCCTCATATCCCCAACAAAGCATCATTTTTCTGTATGTTCAAGAGATTTTGTGGAATTGTTACAAAAGTACATATACCATTTCTGACTGTGCTGTTAACATGAGCTAATAAAATGCTTCATTACTGCTGATTAACAATCAAGTAGGTCTTATTTTTCCCTGCCTGAAAGATGTGCAATGCTGAGGAATGAATAAGGTGCAATCCTTTAGTTATTTACCAATCCTGCTGTCGGGATTTTATGGTATTTTTAAGAGGATTGTATTTAATTAGTGAGGTCAATGAGGATGTTCTTATTCATGAATTTCAGTGTTTCTGCTTTAATAATGTATTGATAAAGAGAATGTGAATATTTAAAAAATATTATGCAATTTCATTAAACTATTGCATGGTCAGAATACTAACATTTTGAAATCTCAGAAAACTTTTTAATTTCATTGTGTAAAGAACCTCTTCACCCTCTCAGGTTTAAAATTGAAGATTATGATGGCAAAGTCGTGCCTGACTCTTTCGTGCGTCTTAGTCTGGTGTCATTTCACTCATTTCATTTTTTACCGTGTTCAACGCCCGTAAATGAAGTGTCGAATTACTTTATAGAATATGTTGTATCTACCGATTTGGGGCTTATATATTGCAGTATCAGTATTTTCGTGTTTTGAAAAGAATCGCCATGTCCGGGTGAGATGCCGTTTGAAGTTTAGTGCAAGTGGAGATGGCGTTTGAGAAGCTTCAGGTGTCGTGTGTCGCCACCTCTCTCGCTTCCCTCCGGAAAAACGACTCGACTGACACGGTCATCGGTGCAGGCTTCGAGTCTTCACTGTAAACATTTGATTATCATTGTGTAAATATTTGATCGGTACGTTTTGCCGCAGAAACGAAATAAGACGACTTTAACGTCGCGAGTGACGGAACGGGGTTTTGATTCCTGCCTTTTTATAGGATTTGTATCGGGGCTAGTTCGCAAGGAATTTCAGGAATGTACCCGGTACATCATTTAAAGTCGCCTGCCACCGAAATTTGTAAATGGGTTCGAACCTGGACTGTCGAGTTGTTTGGGGAGAAACTTCGAATCAGTTTTGCGAGCTTATTTAGGTGGTGTGCGAAGGAAATGATAAACGCTGTTTTCAAAAACCTCTTCTTCGGTTTTGTAAATAGTCTCAACAGTCTTTAACGTCATAGAGCAAAACAAGGTTGAAGTTCGTAAACCGAGGCGTTAACAGGTTTCTAACCAACCGAGTCTGATAGGTGATTTCAGCAGTGTGGCATTGAATATTTTTCGTCTTACCATCTCAGAAGAAGAAAAAAATCAAATGAATAAATACTTTGGAAGGGTACTAATCCGTAAGGTTTAGCTGCAATTGCTCGATTTCCGACTTTGGATCGGTCTTAAACGAGCGGCAGAACGTGAAATCCTTAAGGAACGGCGGCCGTTAAAGGTGGTGTTCGCTTGCTGTAAGCCGGAAAGGAATTTGCCCCCGCAGCGTGGTGGCTGTGGGAGCGATGGGGCGTGCGCTACACCGGAAGCGTCCATGTCGCGGCGCGGAGGAGGGGCGGGGTTCGAGTCCTCGCCGGGGCCTGGCCACCCCTGGCGGCGCGTCGCGTCGGGAGCGTTGGAGGGGGAGGGGCCGGCTGTCTATTGGGCGGCACAGCCTCAATTACGTGGCGGTGCTGGGCTGGGCTCGGCTCGGCCGGGCGGTGCGGAGCGGTGCGACGCGACGCGACGCGTCACCGAACCTCTCGCGCTGTCTCCGGGGGGAGCCACCGCCGCGCCGCGCCGGTCAGCCGGCTGCGCTCCCCGCCCCCCGCCCCGGCCACGCCTGACCTTCGCTCTCGCCTCTTCCTCTTTCTTGTTGGTCTCCAGACGAAATGGGAGTTTCCCCGCGAGCTCGATGGAAAATGGCTGGCGGGGGCGAAAAGCACCGGTTACAAATGTTTTGGTTTCTTCAGTCTTACGTGGACAGGATTCACCTTTTCCTGCGTAATCCCTTGCCCGAAAATGGCCGGTTTTCGACTTATTATTTTACTCATTTATTTCCCAAACCCGGTTTTGTTGCGGTAGTGGCCAGTTCAAAATTGCAAAATTTTGGCAATGGTCAGATATTTGACTCGCAAATGAACATTCGATATTCTACCCCTGAACGCGATTGAGGCACTTTTTAAGTCCTAAAATGAGAAATGAATTTAAAATAAAACGTTCGTTTTGCCCCTCGCCACTAGAAGGCATAAACTTCCCGTTATGCTGTTTAGAAGCAAGTGGAAAGTCTCCAATGCTTATTTTTAAAGATTTTGAGTTTAAAGTGGTCACTGCAGCCAAGCTGAGAAAATGGGAGCCAGAAATTCAAGAAAATGCAATCGAAGTGCATTTTATCCTTGGGCGAGGCGCCTAAGAAAACCTTTTTTTATATCAAAATGGCCAAACTGCGGAGTAAATTCATGAAATTCTCAATATTGCACGGGTTCAGGGATAACTCGCTGACAAGGTGGATTACCCGGCACACATTATTTACCCTTGCAACCCTCGCCCCGCCCACAATGTCGTTCAATTCACAACTGTGTTACTTTCCGTGGCGTGGCTCAGGACATCGGCTCTTCCCCTGACCACGCAAGCACTTCCCTTGCTCCTTTCGCCGCCTAGCAGAGGAAGAACAGGCGAGGAAACGGGCGATTTTGAGTTTTCCTCAGATGCTTTTACGCTTAAGAATATTGTACGTGCAGTAAATCTACATGTGACAGCTGGCTTTACTTCCCCTTCGAGGGAGGGCGAACGAAGGATCGCCCTTAAAAATCCACGGCCTCGATGGAGGTTCGAACCCTCAACCTTGTGTACAACAATCTAGCGCGTTAACCGCTGCACCACTTTGTCACCCGCCTTACGCCCGTCATTGGACGGGGAGGAGGCGCCTGCTTGCGATGTCCATACACAAACTTCGACGTTCTGTATCGAGGATCCATCAAGCGTGGATTATTACTACACAACGTGTTAGAAGAAGTAATTTACCACGTTGGAACAAGCTTTATCTACAGTTTCTGTATCTTGAGCCCACAATGAGTTTTTCTGCCGAAAAATCTTAAGTTTCTTCCAAATTACAATACTTCTCATTTCTATTTGTGCAAGAAAGTAAAAATAATCGTGTAGGGAAGGGTCCCCATAAATTTTGGAGTTAAAATCGGAAAAAAATCTGATTTTAATTTGAGCATTTTCCATACTGTCAAAAAGGAATTTGAAAAGAAGACAGCAAAGTATACTCAAGTACCTAACATACACCCATGAACATACACTAAGAATTGTCTGTAAGAAAGCTAGAAGAAAAATTACTCATTTTATATAAAATCTATCTGAATTCTATTCAGTTTTCTGGCGAAGGTTAAACCATTATGCTTCTGAGATGATTTCATAAGTTAAAGATGATATGGTTGTGTACTTTGCGTACACATAAAATTTCTGTCAGCTCATTTTGAAGTTATAAGTACACTAATAAAAATTGTTGAAATGTTCATCTCGAGTTATTTCATCTGTCCACTCTAATGCCATTAATGAAAAAATCCTCACATTTGGATATGGAGGGGGGGATTTGAAAACACATTGACAAACCTTCAGTAATTCTGGCTTTGGAATTGTGTATTCAATTTTCCCAAAAAATTCCAGCCATTTCTCTCTTAACAGGTAATGCAAGAAAATAATTTTTTTACACTTATTGATTAAACAATACATACACAAAAGTTCACTTGTATATCTTTTAAATACACCAATGTGCGTTGTATATTTTTGTATTCTGGTATCATAGTCAAAGACCTCCACTGAAAAACAACAAACAAACAAAAAACCAACAAGAACAACAACCTGAAACCTGATTGTTCTGATGACCACATTGAAATATTATATAGCAATTCCATAAACATCTTGAACTAGTGAATTTTTTCAATATGTAGTGTAGAACTGTGTTCTACTGAATTTTTTTTATTGATTTTGATGCCCCAATGGCAACTTTTTTCTTTCTCTTGTAATGAATATCATGTATTCTCAATTATGAACTTTTCTTAAATTCCAGAAATGGCACTACTGTTTTCTTTGAGTGCAAAATTAACCTCCCTGTTGAGTTTATAATGTCAGATAGTGGTTTATGAAGAAAGATTTTTATTGTTTTGTCATATTGTTTATTTCAGCAGAAAGCTTTTTTGGTCACATTGCGGCCTTTTTCAGTGCTACAAATTATAATAATAATAATAATAATAATAATAATAATAATAATAATAATAATAATAATAATAATAATAATAATAACAACAACATTAATATAGTAAATTACATTCAAATATAGGATATTATTATGAATAAAATTAGACTTTAAGTGAAATAGAAAATTGGAATATAAAGTGTGAACATATAAACATAATTTTGGATAGAGAGTTCTAATAACAGATGTATGATTCTAAAGTGAAGAAAAATAAATGAAATACAAATAATGTATGCAAATTGATAAGTGAATAAATAAATTTAGATGAGCAAACTGATGTACTGATTCTGAGGCGGCTGGGGGCCTCGGTCCAAACAAGACAGGGAGGGTGAAGAGCATTGTCCGCTATTTAAAAGACAGCTTTCAATGGAGAGGGGAGAAACCGCAGGGTTTTTCTGGGAAATGGCCATTAGGGGAAAGGCCCAGCTGGGTTGTGGAAAAGAGGCGGGCAGATGGGTTAAGGTGTGTGCGAAGCGGTGAGTTTCAAGAGGAGTGAGAGGGAAGGAATTTGTTCATTCAGATTAGTGTGTTGAGGATTGTTTAATAAATTATTGATGCGAATGGCTTCTAATTTAAGTCTGTGAGTGTATCTGTTTTCCATCTCCAAAATTTTGACGTCACTGTCTGCATTAAATGAATGTTCTTGTTCTAAGAGATGGCTGGCAAAGTGTGATTGTGTTGTTTTGTGTGTAAGACCATGTATGTGTTCTTTGATTCTTTGTTTAAAGGATCTTCTGGTCTGGCCAATGTATTGTGCATTGCAACTGCCACAGGAAATGGAGTATACTCCACATGATAGAGACTTGGGGATAGGATCTTTGTTGTGGGAAAATGTGTTATGGAGATTGTTTGGTGTGTTGTATGTGATGTATATGTCAAATTGTCTGAGTTTTTTGGCAATGTTTAGTGACAGTGTTCCAAGGAATGGGATGGTATATCTGCTGTGCTTCGGTCTTGTGTGTGTAGGAGTGAGAGATGTTAAATTGTTTGGGTTAAGAGAGGTGGTTTTCTTTTTGATAAGATTGTCAATTAAAGAACTACTGTAACTATTGTTGATAGCTATTTGTTTTAGGTTATGGATTTCTTCTTTGACATTCCGAGGGGGGAGAGGCATCGAGAATAATCTGTGAACCATACTGTGGAATGCTGCGTGCTTGTGAGAGGGTTGATGTTGCGATGTGTTATGAATGACTTGTCGGTGTGTTGGTTTTCTGTATGTGTCAAAAGCATGTCTGTCATTCAGTAAAGAGATTGACAAGTCTAGAAAGTTAAGTTCTATTCTCGTTTTCTTTTTGAATTGTATGTTAGACTGTATAGAATTTAGGAAGTCCGTAAAGTTTTTCAATTGTCTGTAAGTGCCGGTCCAAAGTACTATGATGTCATCAGTGTATCTATATCAATATATATACAAAACAATGCCTAGATTTCATTTCGATGATGCAAATGATGTGAACTCCACACCATTTCCTACTAGCTTTTCTTGAGTTACGAATTTAAGAGCTTCCTGCAGGTGTAAGAATCTCTCCACTGTGGGCATTAAATAGCCATCTAGTCTTAAGAGTAAGTTCTCTATAGCAAATGTCAACAAATTCACTAAACTCGGTAATTTTAGTGACTTTGGTTCTGTGAACTGAGAAGTAATTTCAAATTTTCACATTTGCCTCAGTTTCAAGAGATGTCTGCAGCAGTTGAAATAGTGTCATGCAAAATGAGAGTGGGACAGTGCACTGCACACTTCTTCCAAGACCTTTCCAGAGTTTTCTCTTCGTATGTTTTCTCTTCTATGTGTTGTTCTCGCCCCTGCGATTTAGTCTGCCAACATTTGTGATACAATTTTCTCTGCCAAATGCTACATAATTTCTGATGTTAATTTTAGGGTAAGTGCTGACATGCACAAGTTCGATATTGTTTGCGGCGTTTCATTTTGTCAACTCTCTACTTTAATTAGTGAAGTTTTTATCCCTTTGTTTTCACTAAAATACTGCAGAATTTTTAGAATTTTTCACAGGTTGATGGTTAGCACAGTCAGGCGCCATTTCGTGAAATGGAACTTTGGTCCGTCTCCTAGGAGCAAAAAGATCTTTGATTGTGACTTCCTTGTAGTACTTCCTTTTTTTTTAGCTTTATGTATGTACTTGTTATAGTTTCGTGGGGAACATACACACATACAAACTATAATACATATACATTTGGAATAGATTTGCTGATTACCCCGCTTTGCTCGAGTATTTATTTATCACTCTTCTGTTAGACAGGAAATGGGGATAATGCTCTGTATTCATCCTCGTCCTTCCCTTCTCGCTCCTGCCCTGCCACGCTCCTCACAGCACGGAAGTTCAGGCATTTGCAAAAAGGCATTTAATTTTACTAAAGTAGTCATGTTAAAAGACATTTATTTTGGCAGAAGTAGGGGTGCAAAAAGGCATGTAAACAATGAAAAATCACATTTAAGAGAATTTTTATTTTAACTTAAATACATTTTAGCACTTACGTGTAGGGAACGATCTTATCTTTGTAATCTTGATTGCGACTGACTATCCGGAATGATCACTAAGAATGTGTGTTACTAAAGAAATTAAGAATGCTAAAGTGCAATATTGATGATGGATTTTTTGTTAATCCTAAAAAAAATCAGTTATTAAAAAAGGTCATGTACAATAAGAAAGAGTTGTTTAGCGTAACTTCACTAATTTTTGAAATAAATTCGAATTTTCCGTGTGTCGTTTGACGAGCTGACGGTGTATTTCTTAGCTTTCTCTTCATTGTTGGATCGACATGGATGGAACCATTACGAAGCTCTTTTATTTATTGAACGTCAAAAACTGTTAAAAACTGTCACGTACTATGGGTAGAAATGTATTCCGCGCATGACGTCTTAAATTCGTAGATTCCTTATACACTTCAAATTCTGAATATGTATTGAAACAAGCGTTTGGTCGTAGAATTGGAATGGTTTAAAAGTTACCTTTAAAAAGTGTTAATATGGGCAGAAATTGCGGTATAAAAATTTACATAACCGTTTGAAATGTGTGTAGTTCTCGCCGTCTTTTAACGGAATTTTTATGCATAAAGCCATAAAGTGGGGAAAACGTATAGGACAAACGAATCGTCCGTTTTTGCTTTAACAACGCCGAACTGACAACAAAGGGTCGTAACCACAGCCGCTGGATTGTATTATATTAACTCATTTTAACTCAGCGTTTTACTTTCTCATGTACGTAGTATAGAGAAAGTTATGAAATGCTGTGAAAGTTTGTTGAGATTTCAACGGAAATAAGTTTTGCGAATCCCTGAGGGGTCGAAAAATGTTTTTTTAAACGTCCGCCCGTCAGTAAAAAATATTAACGCCTTAACTTTTCATAAGATTTTTCCAAACTTGATATTCTCCGGTCGATTTTGCACGACTCGAAGCTCTGCGATTTTGAATCACCTTCATTTTTTGGGGAGCACTTCACAGGAGCCTCTCGAACATTCTCAAAAAAGACCCCACATTTTTTCTTTAAATTTGTTAGAATAGAATGAAGTACATATACGTACATATGAAGTAGCTTACGTACGATTTTAACTCGTAGCTCTGAATTTTCGAAATTTGCAAAGTTTTTAATTTTTTCGCTGTCTTTCTACAAGTACAAGATTGAAGATGGACATTTTTCCTTCAAATGAAATTTGTTCTCCCTAATTATCCTTTCAATAAGGTCAGGTACGTTGTTTTTGAAAGTTTTAGTAGTTTCGCGCGATTCTGTGTGAAATATGTGCAATATTTAACAAAATATCTGAAACATTTCTCAAAAACACTCCAATTTTTTTCTTTAAATTGTTGATAGTGTTAGTGTTGAAGGTACTGTAACACGTGCATAAACGTAATTTTGCTCTATTTCTGAGAAAATGAGCTTTCCAATGTGCAAATTTCCATATTTTTTGAGACACTCAACCGCCACTTTTTCGAAAACGGCTCAATTTTTTTAAAAGACTTTTTGAGCGGATAGTCTAATGCTAATGCACTGTATATGATGACAAAAGCCGTTTTGCTGTATTCATTTTTTAAAAGAAATTACGCAAATTATCTTTTTATATCTCTTGCCATTAATTTGCACATTTCCTGGGATTTATAAACCTTGTTGCATTTGATAGCGAAAGTGCTTTTGAATTAAGTTTTTCGAACTCTTTTTCTGTGCTTCAAATTTCGGATTTGCAGGAACACTTCAACATTTTCTTAAAAACGGCTTCAAATTTTTCAACGAAATTTTTACATAGGACGAGATCTAACTCTTCTATAATGTTCTTAAAGTAATATTTTATTTCCACTATTAGGAAACCGAAAAATATAGAGGTTAAAAAAAAGGACTTTGGGAGGCGATAGATGGCAGTTGATTGCGTTGATGGCGATAGATGACATGGATAAGAGCCAAAATTTATTGCTTAATTATCCTTTAAAATAGATTTTATTACATGGGAGGTTTTTTTTAAAATTTAAGTAGTATATGACTTAGTGTAGGGATCACAAAATTTCGAAAATGTGCACACAATTCACTTTCCCCCATAGCACGTCATACGCAGTTTGAACTGTTTTTTGACGTAAAACAAATAAAATAAAACAGTTTGCAAGGGGCAAGACGGCAGAGCTAGCCCAGACCAAAGATGA
Source organism: Teleogryllus occipitalis (assembly GCA_011170035.1). Taxonomy (NCBI): domain Eukaryota; kingdom Metazoa; phylum Arthropoda; class Insecta; order Orthoptera; family Gryllidae; genus Teleogryllus; species Teleogryllus occipitalis. Next base: position 263,011 of record BLKR01000866.1, on the reverse strand, counting down.
GGGAACTAACTAGTACGAGAAAGTCGGTACCGTTCTGTTGCCCACTAGTTACTTTCTGGCATTCTTGTCATGCAGTTTATTTTAGTGGTAAAATTCTCATCGGATATGCTCGTGAATGCTCTAAATGAAAATATATTTCTGCCATTGAATTCAAACTTATGAATTAAAAAAATCTCCCTTCCGTGTATTTACGAGTTCAATTGATGAAGGGCAAGAAAGGCAGAAATTATGCCATTATTTAACTATAACATAATATTGCGAGAAAGGCTAAATTAAAAATCTACTACGTCTTCTCGAGAAGTAAAATTAAATGATTCCTATTGTGAAGTCATACAATCCTAAGTAGTGGCGGTAAAACAGCACATAATTTCTCGCCCTTAGTAGTGGTTACGTTACTGTTTAAACTGCGATTTCTGTCCGAATTGACACATCTCGGTCGTTTTTTTTTTGTAAAACTAACAAATATATATTCCGCACTTAAATTATACAAAATACTCAAATACCATTCACTCAAGAGGTTCACTCATAAAACAAAATCAGTTTGGAGGTTCTGTGATTACACTGTCAAAAATTGTAAATACAAGTGAATGGATTTTTATCTAAATAACAAAGACAAATAACAAAAAGGTAGAAGACTTTGAAGACGCACCGATTTTATTTATACACTTGAGATATCCAGTATTCTCTGATTGAAATGTAGTGTTTCTTGAAGGTGACGGGACTAGGAGAGGAGTGTGGCAAGTTTTCAGTGAAGGGAAGTTACGTGTACAAATTCGAAACACATTTTCAGATAGACGATAAAAAGCCAAATAAAGTACATTTGTACAATTATTTTTATCCAAAATTAATTTTCAATTGGATTCTATCCCATTCGTCTACGAAAATCATGGCTTTTACATAGTTTTTAAAGCATACATGTTTCGTACTTTTTAAAAAAAGAAACCATTCATAATATTTTTGTGAAGTACCAATCAAGTGTTTGCTTATAGATTTCACTAAAGTGTTTTCGTACATGCCAATCTGCGCAACTTCTTTGCTTTGTTATCTGACTTTGATGTCCGCAGCAACAGGATTTGCAAGAGGTTCAATATCGCGTGTCATGGTCTTAAATTCACTATACTATTGTACTGTTGTCTAATTCTATTCCCGCTTTTTATTTGTGTGTGCGCACTGTCCCATACGAACACCGGAAAAGTGGAATATTTGGTGTAGCCTGGCGATGGCGGCTGTGCGTTCAACCGCCCCGCACCCCCTCCCCCTTCCCCTCTCCCTCTCCCTCCCCCTCCGCGACGTGACTCGAGGTAGCCCGTGCGCCGGGATCCACTGGGGCGGAGACGCTGAAGTGCTTTGCTTCGTCAGAGCTGATGGTGCGAACAGTTGTGGGTATCATTAATTGTCACAATCATAATTCCTGTAAATATAAATAAAACTATACTATAGGTGGGCCACATGGCGCGTGACACCAGTTATTCTGTAGTAGGTTCAATGGAGTAGCCAGAAACAAGAAATGACTACGGTTTTTTTTTGTTATAGTGAATTGTAAGGGGAAGTGGGGTCAGATTGATACAGAAAAATTAAATACTGATTTTTTTATTTCTTAACAGCATAAGTAATCAGTATTATAATGCCATTCGAAGGTAGATTAAATTTAGGATATAATGAAAATTAATGACTTAGGTAAAAAATGAGTTTTGCATCATTCTGCCCCACTTACGGAGCTGTTTGATACATTGCATGGGAACTGTGACGCAAAAGCATATAATGTAATTATTTACATTTAATGAAATAGTTTTTGTGAGATACGAACCTTACAAATTGTGAATAAAAATCTAAAATGCATAAAATTTAAATCAATTTTAAACTTTTGGTTCTACAGAATGGCATAGACTTTCTCGTTCTAGTTTTCTTATATTTTCTGTCCCGAGACTGAAAGATCAGCGCATCGAACCAACTTCGTGGATTCAAACCCGATCAAAGCGATGGATTTTTAGGGGGGGGGGAATCTTTCTTAAGCCTTCCTTCGGAGGAAAAGTAAAGCCAGCTGTCCCATGTCACATAACGTAATGAAAATAGTAATTTTCCCAAAATACTTACAAAAATAAGCTAAATACATAATATTTTGCTTATATTCCACATTTATCCACGTTAACGTAATTGTAGATGATCGAGTTTGCCCTTTCAGAAATTTGGTGTTGACAACTGTAAACCACATCATCGAAATTAACGCTCGCCTTATCATCTACAATGAGGAAAACAAACCCAAAAGATCCTGGTTTCTTCCTAAGATATGACATTTGATCATCGCTCCTATTTAGAAATGACTTGGGCATAGTGAACTATTTTTTTTTCAGTTAATTTCCTAGACGATTTTGAAATTTCCATTTAGGATGATGGTCCAGGATTTATTGCATTTTTTTCTTTTTAAATTGTTATAAATCTGTCACAGCTGATTTATGTCAATAAGGCTGAAATCTGAAGATAAAAAGAAACAAAAAAAAAAAACAACACAAACCGTCTTTAACAAATTCTGGACCATCCTCCTGAATGGAAACGAGTTTTATTTTTATCAAATTCAATCAGTAGAGAAATGTTCATAATTTCAGGAACAACATTTATATGCTCCCCTTCTGCATCAATGCAACTTCAAAATCTTCATATTTGTGTGTCCTTGATACCGAAACATTGGTTTACAGCAAAACTTCTGTCGGGTGAATAATGCACGCGGCAAAACCGTCAGCAGGATTTTCACTATAAGTTGTCCCCAAATCAATTTAATGCCGCGGCCTCTTGAATTTGAGGTTTTAATTTTTGTCGTTTTTTTTACATGAAGCCTCAAGAACATTTTCAAATTTTTCTCAAAAATAACTGCAAATTTTTCGGTTAAACTTTGTCCTCGGATAATGTAAAGTAGGTCTGTTTCGTCCAAACCGAGAAAGAAATTGCAAAAGTTAAATTTTTTTGCCTCTACCTACACATACAGTATTGACGATTTTTCCTCTGAATAATACGTTCTTAAAAATTAGATCTTTGAATGAGGGCATATCAGTAGCGAATTCTTCGATACACCGCGTATAACGTCGACATACCTAGTAATTCGAAGTGTATAATAAATATTTCATGTTTGCTAATCCTCTAAAAAGTTATTGAGATTTTGAAAGCTTTAAAAAAGATGCGAAAAACTAAGTTTTCCTACCGAGAGCCAGAAAAAACAAGATTTTCTCTAAAACGACTGCAATTTTTTTCTGTTAACTTTTAGTAGGGATAGTGCTAAGTATAATCTATAAGGTGACACAAACGCCATATTGCTCTATTTTTTTCAAAATTTACAAAAATGTAACTTTTTACTTGCCTCACGTCGTTAATATGTGTATTAGCAGCGACTTGTTCGCGTTATTATGTTTGTGAGTACATGTGCTTTAAATGTCATATAAAGTTTCTCGAAAACTCAAGTTTCCTGTGAAAATGAGCTCAAATTTCCGCATTTTGAGAAACGCTCTGAAGCAATTTTCTCAAAAACGGCATCAAATTTTTGTTCTAACTTTTCCAACCGATAGTGCCAATTGCACTGTTTAATATGATGTAAAGTTAATTTTTCTTGTATTTCCAAAAATTACACATGTTATTTTTTTGAAATTTCTCTTACGCCGTTAATAGGTGCATTTTCAGCAATTTGTAAACACTATTGCATTTGTTAGTTAAAGTGCTTCAAATAACTTATAATTAACTTTTTCAAAAAATCGAAGATATTCTGTGAAAATGTTTCAAATTTCTCATTTACAGTAACGCTTATCGCCCTTTTCTTGGAAACGGTTTACCAATTTTTCTATGAAAGTTTTCATGCAGGACGAGGTTTTACTCTTTAATATTCTCTAAGTAATATTTCGGTTCTACCGTTACGACATTGAAAAATTGAGAAAATGTAAAAAAAAAAAAAAAAAAGGTTTGGGCGGCGATAGATGGTAGCTGTCAAGAGTATGTGGCAAGACCGAGAAGATCAGACCAAAGAAATTAGAAAACTAGTACGAGAAAGTTTGTGCCATTCTGTAGCACCATTAGTTTACTCTCCTTACCGCTGACTCAGTAGAGAGATAGTACTGTAATGCTGCGCGAAAAAACAGCGGATTTTAGACAGAACTCTTATCGCCGGGCACTGATCACGAGAAAGTGGATAAATCCTGTTGCTGAATTTAGAAAAAAAATCATCTATCACGTGTATCCAGAATCCATGATACGGAAAAATCAATTAGCGCCTAAACTATGCGTAGGATATTTTCCAAATTGAGGAAACCCCTGTCAATCTGGCCCGAGCCAAAGCTCAGATTTTGAAAAACATTAATTTTTGGGGCCCTTAGGATATTTTTAAAATTGCCTCAAAATGGCTCCAAATTTTTTTAAAAATTTATTGTAAGAAAAGATAAAAATACACTGTAAAGATGCCGTATGTCCGTTTTTCAGTCTTCTCTCTGAATTTTCGATAATTACGAAAGTTAAACATTTTTCGGCGTCTTCCAAACACTACACAATTAAAGATATTTTTCTTCAAATAAAATTCGTTGTCCATAATTAGTTCTTTTATTAAAATCGTGTATATTTTTTTGAAAATTTGATTAGTTTTCGCGGAATATTACGTGCAATATGTGCAATTTTTAAAAATGGCGAAAACAAGATTTTCTTGAAAGCTGCTCAAAATTTGTTCTTTGACCTTTTGGTAAGGATAATGCTAAATGTACACTATAAGGTGTCATACACGCAACTTTGCTCTTTCTTTTTAAAAATTACAAAAATGTGATTTTGTCTAGCCTCTCACGTCGTTAATTTTCACATTAGCGGCGAATTCGTCACATCTTTGCATTTACGAGTACATATGACATATGCTTTAAATTGATAAAGTTTCTCGAAAACTGAACTTTTCTATGAAAAAACTCCAAATTCCGCCATTTCAGAAACACTCAAACGCCATTTTCTCAAAAAGGCGTTTTTTAAAGTAAACATGTATTTTTTTTAAATCTCACGACTTTAATATGCACATTTTCAGCGATTAGTATACATTGTTGCACTGTGGTGCTTCAAATTACTTCCAATGAGGTTTTTCGAAAATTCAAAAGATTTCTATGAAAAAGAGTGTCTTTTGCATTTACGCTAACGCTTAAATGCCATTTTCTCAAACACGCTTTTTTTTCATTAAATTTTTGATTTGTGCATTGAGTAATCCCAGAGTTTTAGCTCCACATTTTTGGTACGTGCACTGTCATAATTGCCATTTTGCTGCAATATTATTTTTTCAAAATTGCACACATAATTTTTACATTCTCGCACTTCGTAAAAGAGAGAACGTTATGTAATCGTGCGATGAACGGAATATTTTTGGCAGAAAAGAAATGTTAACGCCGTTCCCTGGTAACGAAAAAGTGGATAAATCTTAATGCTATAAATTGTGAATTACTTCCTCCAAAACGTGGAATAGGCAGAATCCATGATGTTTTTGAGGACTTCATTGCCCAAAATCGATTCACGACGGAGCTGCTGTGGTCAACGCATGCGCCCGAACCGTACAGCTGATTTTCTTCGAAATTGGCATTCCCCCATGGATCTGAACGAACTCCCGGCGCCGGGAGCTTCAACAGGATATTTTGATATTTGAGGGTACTTCACACGAAGCCTCAATACCATTTCCAAAATTTTTCTAACATGGCACCAATTTTTTTGATTTAACTTGGTCCTTGGGTAGGATACAGGACGTTTAAGAGAATGGTGCGGGGCGCTTGATCGTTGAAATAACAATTTTTCCAAAATTGCAAAAGTACAATTGTATGGTGGCGTCTCCAAACAACTATAATATTGAAGATAGAAATGTTTTCCATAATGAAATCTATTCCTTAAAGACAGATCTTGAAATGTGGGCAATTTTTCATAAATATTAGTATTTTCGCGAAATATGGGTATTTTTTAAAACATTATTTTTCTCTTAAACAGCACATATTTCTTTCTTTAAATTTCTTCTTCGTAAGTACCAGCGAACCTGAAATCCTCGAAAACCGGAAATAATCGGGAATTTGAAAAAACCGGGAAGAACCGAAAAAAGGCACGGAATTTGGTTTGAAAATCGGGATTTTTCGTCATTTTCAGCTTTATCCCCAACATTTCGTGCACATTCACATACGGCATCGTATTCAGTAAAGTGTTCGAATCAACTCAGTATCCCCAACATTTCGCGCAAATTCACATACGGCATCGTATTCAGTAGTGTTCGAATCAACTCAGTATATGATATGATAATGGCGAGTGAAAATCGGAATGGGTTTAAGTGCCACATGTATGCTTGAGGATTGCATAGTCCTTGACTCACGCATCACACAACTTCAAACACTTCCGCATATGTAGTTGCAGCATAGGTACAGTACGCTGTCTAAATTCCATTGCAAACGCCGGCCACGTGATGAAAACGTCCTGTAGCGCCAAAGCTCAAAGCCATCAAGTACTGCTGCGTGGACGTTAGACGCTTATTGCTATTTGGAGGGTTCTTTCTCTTCTAAGACCTTCAGGGACACCGCCTTCGACATTCTGCATCTGGTGACGACCTATGTCAAAAGTTAAGCATCAAAATTTATTAACATTTACCTTATTAGCGTTTCGTCCCTCGCGCGGCCATTCGTAACACGAATGGTGACTCCGTCCAGCGCTCCCATTATGTAGTTTCCTTTCTTTATTAACATCGTTAATCAATCTCTTATTTATCAGCACCTAAATTTTAATGTAATACACTATGAAAATAAATATATATTTGTAAACAATGTTTGAAGCCTTATAACCGCGCGCGTTCTCTTGAGCCCTCGTTTTGCTAGATGCGAGTGTAGTGGGAATTGGTTATTTTGACGACAGGACTCCAATAGCAAATTGTAGCAAATTTTTCGATGCGAAATAGTGTCTATTGTCCGAGAGCGAACATATCTGGTTATCAGATTTTGTTAACAATGTGCGTTGCTATCACTTATTCATAATTCAACTAATGTTAGTAAAGAGATAAGGGGAAATATTCCAGAGCTCAAGAAAACGTGCGCATATATTACACATGCGCCACTTTAACAACAAAAGAATAAAATAACTAAGTCAACGAAATACAGCTGAGCGTTTGATGCACGCTAACCTCACAACAAGAATTTGACGAGTTGTCGATGGCTGGGTGTACCGGTTTTATAAGTAATATTTTCCGGTAATTTAAGGAATATTTTGATAATCGTAATGCGAAACGACCTTGGTGAAACGTAAATATAACGTTAAACGTGCGTTTTGTGAACACATGAAAAATCAATGAAGATTTTTTTCTCGTGTATCGTCACATGTTACTAAGTTAACGCTTACAGTAGCAAATGGAGAAACTGCTTAAACGGTCATGGTCTGAATTCTGTTGAGATCACAGCTACATCCTATGTATGAGTATTCATTAAATCATTGGATACAGTCCTATTTTAATATTATGCAAGATTAGTAGGAAAATTCGAAAAAATTCAAACATTTTAATATTTTAAATATCGGACGCAATTAAAACTGATTAAATGTCACCTAACCATTGAAAATGTTAACCCGTGAGTAGTAACCTCATGGTTTGTTTCATAACTAGTCATGTGGGGTCATAAATGACTCCAGATGTTAATTATATAATAATTAATCTAAATGCTATTTTCGTTAGATTTATTATCTATCATGATCAAACAAGTGTAAATATCATGATTTCGGAATAAATTTTCAAAAAACATGAAAGGAATACAAAAGAGCAGATTGAAATATACTACAGATACATTTGAAGACTGGAAACATGAAAAGTATAGGAATCACTTTAAAAGGAAACAAATACCTAAAATGGTTTAGAAAATAAATGTTAGAAGATAGTTTATAACGGTCTTTATTTTAATGTATCAATGGTAATTGTTTTACAGTTTTTTTTCTGCTCAATTAAACACATTTCACAGATATTTTTCAAATGTGATTTGCACATCACTTTCCTGCATTCGACCATTGTAGAAATCACGACCGTTAATAAGTAGTAGGAAAATGGATCACGGGATCGGTCAATTAATGGATTACACTAGTTTGCCTTTCTTTCCTGCATTCCACACAAGAAATAGTGGACGTTTATTCTCATTTCTGGGACAAACCACACATTTAGTTCTGTTGTGGTTCTACATAGGTTTTCGGTAATCCTGTATCCATTTTTCATAATTTGACAGCAATGGTTCGAAGAGGTTTTATTAGTTGTGCTGGCATCCTGGTCTCTTATTGGAAGAAATATTTTGAAAGTTTAATGTGTGTTCTCGACAATGCGTATATATGGCATCTTCAATAAACGAGGAAAAACATTCCATGGGGAATTTGGCATTTTTTGCTATGGCAGTAGTCCCTTCTTGCAGTAATTGAAGGAGGGTTGTTTTCATCCAACGTGTTGTTTTTATCCTTTCCAAAGCAAAAGAATTGCGCTTGCCCTCTCTGATCTGGAATTTCTTCCGAAGTGTCACTTTCTTCACTGCATGAATCATGATCACACACACGTAAATTGTCACTTTCATTTTCACTTCCAGATAGTTCATTACTTTCGATTTCTACCCGATCTAAGAGCCTTAAAACACGACTCCTTTCAATTCTAAAAGGTAGTTGCCATAGTCCTAAATGCATATTCCGCTAGATAGTTTGTAAAAAGATATTTAAAAATTGAGCAAAAGAAGTTGCACAACTAGGCACATGAGGTCACAAAAGACCCCCAAGCCCAAAAAATATCTCTTTACTGTAACTTTGTCTCAGCTTTGTAATCGAAGACAAGACGAACTGATAGGAGATTTCTAGGAAGATATACGAAGGCATGCAAATTCTCGAAACAATCTCGCTGACAATCTCGAAGTTGAAAAAACAGTAAGTTATCGAAAGGTGGGGTATCAGTTGACCCCGCGTGACTCTTTAAGGGTTAAGCATTAAAACAAAATCTCTTTCGAAATAAATATGAAAATCTCGCAACAGAATTTAAATCGGCGAGGGAACCATTATTACTATACTATTACTGAAAAACGTTTTGAAATTGTTATATTGCAAGATTGATCATGTAATCTTCAAAATTTCCAAAATTAAAATATCTGGGATGTTTCAAACATGCAAATATGAAGATTTATTCGTTCCAAAAATTCAGAAGAATTATGAAAAATGAAAATCTTAGTGTTATTAAGCGAACTTTTCAGGTATGTTCACTAATATACAGTTATCTAAATTTTAGAACCGAACATCTAATATCGATAGCAGAATCTTCATTCTGAAAAATATTCCTACTCGCATGTTAAAAGCTCTTATTCCGTTCTTCACGGTAGGACCGACATTTTCCAAAACCTATCCAAGGAATACAAACCCTGCGTTGGCAAGAGCTCAGAGATCGACATTCCGGCTGAAAAAATACTTTCTTTAGCATTTCAGGACTGAATATTAGTAATATACAATAAAAAATTTTCTCTGAAACCCATTTTTGTACAACATTCTACACCCTAGTACTCGGTTGCGAAAGAAAAGTGCGTAACATAGTACGGTTAAGTATTAAATAGAAAACATGTGTTGTAATGGGCGAATCAGAACCTGGAAAATCATTCTCAGACCTGGAAAACCGGAAGAAAACTTGAATTCCAAAAAGCCACATCGCTGGTCTCCCTGATGTATCAAGTGACTGTAGAAAAATACACTACTTAAATTTTGAAGAAAAAAAAACCCTCCCATGTAATAAAATCTATTTTCAAGGATAAATAAGCAATAAATTTTGGCTCTTATCCACGTTGTCCTTCGGAATAATACTTCCTGCCGCGGCAACATGGAAACGATAATTTGAATAATTGTATTTCCCACTGAATTCTAGAAGACGTGCACAGATAATGAAGTTACATTTATGTCCAGAAGCAAAACAAGGGGCCATCCCAGCATTTGCTCAATGGATCAGGGAAACTGGACGAAAAACCTGAGCGAGATGGGGGTCATTGACCCGGAGGCTGTAGTACAATAGTTGTTACAGGTTGTTTATACACATTTATACAGTCCAAATGGTAAATAATGTATTATGTAACATTGTTAAAATTAATGTTACTTTTCTTGTGATGCTCAGTATAGTCTCTAATTGTATAGAAACAGTTATGCAGCAGAAACGATTTCACTTGGGATTTAAACTTTTCTATTGAATTTAATCGTTTAATGTCATCTGGCAAAGTGTTGTAAAATAATGTACATGTATTGTATGTGAATTTTTTGTAATGAGCTGTTGATACTGTCACCTGATGAATATGATTTCTACGTCGAGTGTTATAGTGATAGACTTCGGCATTTTCTGAAAAAATATTCCCGCCCTTGAGCAAGTCATTTTTTACAAAAACCACTGATTCGTAAATAAATAGACACGGTAATGGTAGAATTCCTAGATTAATGAAGAGGCTTACAAGAATCACGTGGGTGGGATTTGGTTATTATTCGAACAATTCGTTTTTGTAATCTAAAAGTCTGGGAGCTAAAAGATGTATTTCCCCAGAATATTATGCCATATCTGAGGCGGGAATGAACATTCGCGAAATATACACAACGAGCAGTATGAAGGCTGAGTGAATTTGCAAGAATTCTGAACGCGTAGCATAATGAACTTAATTTTGTGTTCAATTCATTTAAATGGACGTTCCATTTAAGGTTTGACTGAATTGAGAGACCTAAAAATTTTGTTGCCTTAGTATGTCAATGGTACACCGTTCATTTTCAATGGAGCACAGAATTGTTTATTTGAAATGGAAAACTGCATTAAAACAGTTTTCTTTTCGTTTACTGTTAATTTGTTATTTCGGAACCAATTTGAAACATCTGATATTGTACTATTTACTGTTTCTTTATTGCAAAGGATGTTCGTATCATCCGCAAAGAGAACCGTTCTTTTTCGAATCGTCGAGGGCATATCGGTTACGTAAAGTGGGAACAGAATAGGGCCTAAAATCGATCCTTGAGGAACTTCACGTGCAATGGGCAGAGTCGGAAAGGTGCGTACGTAATGTTCCATCATTCCAGTAAGGTATTTCAACTCTCTGAGATCGTTGTTTAAGGTACGAACATAACCGATCTAAAGCAATACCACGGATTCCATATGAAGGTAATTTTGAAAGTAAAATGTCATGATCAATGACGTCAAAAGCTTTTGAGAGAACTAAAAATAATCCAATAGGTGCCTCGTTTTGATCCAATGATGAGGCGACATCTTTAAGAAAAGAAAATATATCTGTTTCCATTGATTTTGATTTTCTAAATCCATGTTGGCAATCTGAAAGCGCGTCGTGTTTACTGAGAAAGTCTTCCATTCGTACGTAAAAAAAAGTCTAATATTTTTGAAAAAACTGATAGAAGAGAAATGGGCGTTTCCTTACATTCATGTTTAAAAAAAATACGAACTTTTTTGTTTGAATGTTTCTTTGCTGGCTCCTTAAGCCACATTGTGGATTCCGAAAATATTGAGGCAATTCAACGTTCTATTTATTTTGTGATTTTTAATTCTTGATGTCATGTTTTGTTTTGCCAGTTTTTCGACTTGTTCGTTTAGGAAAATCCGACGCTGCCCACTGTCATTTTCATTGTAGTTTTTGTGCATCTGGGTGTAAACAATGTATCTATTCTGTTCCGCAATATCTATTATGCTGTACAAGAGCCGCATTGGCCATCGGCGTGTTTGAGATCTTGACATATAGTCATCAACAATGTAATTATCACATCCACTCCTTCGTTTTATTATACAAAAATATAATTTGTGGTTTCATGGTTTCAAGATCACTAAATTCCAAATTGTGATGCATGGAAGTATGTAAATAACTTTATTTCCTTTTGCTTTGGAAGACTCGGTCAAATTACTGGACTGAGCACACACATTGGAAACATTTGTCTGTTACTGTTTTTCAGTTCATTTGGGAAGATCATGCCACCTCCCGCGATAAAGAACGCGTCACTACACTTACGGTACTAGTGATCTTAGCAGTTGACGCGCTCGCAATGATTAATGAATAAAAAAGACCAAATTTTGATTAAATTTTGTTGTTGGATAGTGTGAAGGACGTTTAAGAGAATGGCGCAGGTCTGATTTTAGGTGAAAACTGATTTTTTGCATTCAAAATTTATTCGGTGTCTTTCTAGAACTAAAATATTGAAGATAGAGATTTTTTCCCTTGAAATCTGTTCCTCAAAGAAAGAATTCGAAATGAGGTTGTATACAATTTTTCGAATATTTGAGTATTTTTCGTGTAATTTTGCCTGAAATGTAGCCAAATTTAATATTTTTTTAAACGCCACCAACCGCTCGCGACCTTTCCTTCCTCTTGTCCTATCCTCTTCCCTTACACACACTCTTACACTAGCATGCACTACACTACAACAAATGCCGGGAGACCGGTCGGGAGCTTAGAGCTTGTCCTGGCTGGGTCGATGGCCTGCTGGTGGGAGATATTCGGTTGGGGAAAACTCCGCTAGCCGACGGTCCATCGGCTCCGGATCTCGCCATCCTGCCGGGGAAGACCACCGTCACCTTCCGAAAAAGAAAACATGGGCCACACTTACGGGACTAATGACCCTAGTTATTGACGCGCCCGGAATCACGAACAATTAATCAATTAAAAACGGCACAACATTTTTCGATTAAATTTAGACCTCAGCTTAAAGGACGCATAAGAGAATGGTGCAGGTCTCATGTTCGTTGAAATACCTGATTTTTCGAAAATTGAAATTTCGGCGTCTTTCTACAACTACAATTGTGAAGATACAATTTTTCCCAAATGAAATGTGCTTCTCAAAAACAGATCTTCATCTAAGGTCGTGGTGATTTTTGTGAAAAATTAATGTTTTTTGACAAACAATCGCCCGCTCCGAATTTACCGCGCTTCGTCTTCGGTGTCTTCCTGCAACTAAAATTGTGAAGGTACATTTTCTTTTCTCAACAAAATGTGTTTATCAAAAACAGATCTTTAAATAAGATCATGATGATTTTTTGAAAATGAGTATTTTTGGGGTAATTTGGCGACAAACATAATCGCCCGCTTCGTGAACGTAATTCCTGACAGTCGGATACTTCGTAAGTTAGAATTTTTTATTTATTTCATATTTCTTTGTTCATTTCTTACATTCGAGCTTTTGTTATACATTTATATATTAATCCCTTAGAAATTATTAAAAACATATTTGAAATATATGAAATAAAAATTCCTAGCCTTCAGGGAAAATCAGATTGGAGAGCAACAATGACTCGGAAGCTATTTTTTGTGAATTACGTCTTATTGTTGGGACATGATTTACGTGTATGAAAAGCAGTTCCCTTTTCCAATAATCATTCGCTACACTGCTATTTTCAATTCCAGTCTTAGACTTTTTTACTTCCCTAATGCATGGAAAATAGCTCGTGTAATTCCCATTATGAAACCTAACAAATCTAGGATTTTCCTGCTACTAGGAATGCTTCCATAGCTTTATTTGCTGACAACTCAGTTCTTTATATCACTAGTTCAAATTTACAAACCGCAATATCATTCTTACAAACTCTTCTAACCCGCATATTGAAAATTGGGCTCGCAACTGGCACATAAACTTTGTTCAAAATGTATCGCAAATTTTTTTTCTCCTTAAGACGCATGTTACTACCTCCTTTAGTATTTCATAACGACAGTATACCTTGGCTTTCTTCTAATGAACCTGTAAAATATTTAGACATTTTAATGGACAGAAGACGTCACTGGAAAAACAATATTCTTCACAGAATATCTTTAGCTAATAAACATTGGTACCAACATCTTCCATTAGTTAAATATTCAAATTTCCTTAACGTGAAAACCAAAATTAGAATTTATCTAACAATATTCCGTCCCAATCTTGCATTGCCTGTCCAATCTGGAGTTCCGCTTCAAAAACATAGATTAACAAAATTCAAGTATTTCAAAATTCTTTCCTCAGAACTTGTTTAAATACTCTATGTTTAAAGAGACGTTTATTCCCAATGAACAAATTCATAACGAATTAGGCATTTTACCTATCAAAAATTATTTTCTTAAACTCTCCATTAAATTTTATTCTCATATAAATCATATACCATCATCTGCACTTCGTTTTCAGCTAGGAAAACAAAACCCTCAGCAATATAGAATCAAACGAAAACTTCCGAAACATTTCTTTTATCCCCCTTAGAATTTCTCATCAAAAGTAAAGCTCACAGCAAACAAATTTAATTTATTTTTCAAATTATGCATTAGCTACACTTTATGTACACATACATATATTCCAGCAAATATCAACTAAACTAAATATTTTGCAGCAAATAACACAAAGTGGACAATTGAAACTACTTTGTGTTGCTATTTGGTTGGAAATATTTTGTTTTTTTCTCTATCGTAAGATTTGTAATGAGTTTTACAAAAAAGACTGAAATGTGTTAATTCGAAAATTGTGGTATAATAGTAGTTTATGCAATTAGTTTATAATGTTAAGCTTTATTGCATGAGTACATGTTTTGAAAACGAGCGACGTTAGGAGCGAGTTTTCAAATTTGTACGAATGCAATAAAGCAACATTATAAACGAGTTGCATACGCTATTTTTTTTGTATAACAGCATTATAAATTTACAAGAGAATCAACCTTAATTTTGCGAAACAACTTTCTTCTGACGTCTCGGGTGCTTGACATCCAACGCCCTCTGGAAATCAAATTCAAGATTGTTGACATCCGTGCGTGAAAACGGTGGTCGGCTGTTCCGTCTTCTTCTACCTCCCCACGATTCTCTCGCTACTATTGGCTGAATGTGTGATGACGTCATGTCGCGTTTAATAATGGCGATGACGTCATGTAACGTGCGATAATATACTGGATTATGCACGATTCGGGGTATCGAAAAGGGTCGTTTATAATGATGGTATACAAAAAATAGTATTACATAACTATTACTGTAGGCGGTAGTGCTGTTTTAGCACCACTAGTTTAAATAATCGCGTAATTCTAACATCAACATTTAAATCAATTTTGCCAAATAAAGATAACAATCGAAAACTAGTCCTTTTTCAGGGCATCTACAGATGTCACTGTAATACCTCTGACAGGAAGGTCAGTGGCAACGTGGCAAGATTTTCGACACAGAGTACAGGCAGCGTATAAGTGACTCGGACAGTTCAATGCGCCTCACATTACTACGCACATGGTATGACTTACGGGACAGACAAACGAAATATCAAAAAAAGAACAGTTACTGGCTGGCCATGGCACGTGCGCAGATTGAAGAGAAGGAAACTGGTAGGAGAAGTCTGAGTCTGTCGTTCTGTCGCATCTTTTATTACAGAACGTAATCTTATACAATGACTACTTGTTCCTATACACCATTATATTTTATATTTTGAGTACGAGGGGTGTACTCTTTAGAATACAATCACTATAAAGACATGGAGGCACACAAATTGGGCAAGTGGGAGACTTTGCAAACTGAATTTTGCCGAGGCTGGACCGGCCGCTCCAGGGCGACGTGCGCGGGGTAAACAAGGGCTTCGCGAAGTGGGCGTAGCTGCTGGCCTGATGATACCTTACCGAGCGCGCCAACCACCATTACCCGCCTGTTTTCTTGAGCCTTCGCTTCGCTCCTTGCGCGAGGAGGGGGAGTTGGGTTATTTTGACAAGGAATTTTATATCAAATTTGACGTTCGTTTTGCGGTGCAAAATATTTTCCATTACATGGGAGCGAACATTTCTGGTGATCATATATTGTTCACAATGCTCGTTCGCTAAAGAGTCGGGGTAGGTATTCCGGAGCTCACGAAAGCGTGCGCGTATAATAATAGGAACACTTGTAGCCGGCCGCAAGCATCGGTTGGCGTCGGCTTAGCTTGTGTCGTCTTGCACTCGCCCTTGGTCGCTGCTGGCACGACCACGTCCTGACCCCATGCCAAGGCAACCGCCTCCTTCTCTGCACTGCTGGACGGGCGATGCTATGCGGCAGCGGCCTTTCGCTCCGCCAGTGCACCCCCGACAACGTATCTCTTGGACTTAAGGAGGACGCAAGGGATGTGTCCTGTGTTGCCAATTCCCCCACGCGCGGTTTGAACTTAAAACACTAGTGTCGCTGAACTTAGTCGCTTTTGCTTCGAGCTCCTCTGCAGTGCAGCCAGATGACTTCACTGTTCCAGAATATTTGTAGTGTTGTGGTTACTTGATATGGAAAATAATTTAATAAAATAATCAGTCAAATTACATTTGTGATGTGTATTGAGACCCGCAATACCACTCTCCCTTTGTTAACCTCAAATTGATACTATTATACTTCAATTTATTGGCCCTTGCCTAGCCCGTTTATCTCATTAACATTTAATGCAAATATCTCTTTAGAAATGTGCATCATATAGGTCTCAAAAAATATACATTAGTAGGTTAATAGAACCTGCTCTATGAGGTCTCAAGACGTGAATTTCCTGTTGAGGATATTTAATTTCGAAGTTCTCTCTCAAAATGATAACACTTTAATTGTTTCATGAACATATCTGATTATTTCACATTTGTCAGGTTACAATTTAACATGGAGTTTCCTTGCTCTCCACCTGATTACCATACTCAAGTTTGTTTACCTTTTAATGGAGCTCTGCTGCTCAACACTCCTGATAAAACTAAAAAATTCAATATAAAAACCCTTTAATATCACATAACATTAACTTCATTCTTTGCTCTTTCTTTTGTGTCATTTGGTGTATTATTGCAATATGCGAGTCTTATTGCATTGACACCTGGTCATGGGCCATATGTGTTCTAAATTTTGGGAACCACATCACAGAATATCTTCGTTATACCCTGAAGATCCAAACAATGCAACGTATTGTGAACATTAGTCTGGGCACTGTATTTTACATTTATCTCAGATCTCACCATCAAATTTTGACGGGTGCTCACTAGTCATGATAATATTTTCTGTAGACAAAATAAAATGTATTAACACTTCTACCAAGACCCAGAACACAACAGAAAAATCCAAAAAAATAGTTTGACAATTAAATTCCTTCAGAAGCATATTAGATTTTACCTTATATAGATTATTAAAAGTTTCAGAACAGTCTTTCAACCCAACAGTTTATTCTACCCGACAGCAATTTGTACACAAAATTAAGGTCATTTGTATCACTTGCTGACTTCAATGAAGGTACTTTAAGTAGATTTGCAATTTCTGAATAATCCTGAGAATCTTGGATTTGTTAAATGTGCTTTATATGCTGCATAAGTAAAGAAAATGTGTTGTATTCAAGATTTTTATATTTAAATTTATATGAGGAGACCAAACCGCTGAGCAGTACATCAATTTTAACTAAAGAATTATATAATAGTTTCATAGTTTTAATATATTTAAATGTTGAGAGATTTTGTTTTACAAATCCAAAAAACATCAATGAGCTATTGATTATAAAATTAACATGGTTATCAAAAGTCAGTTTATTATTTATAATTACCACCAGGTTGCATATGGTAGCAATATTTTCCAAAATATTATTATCTAGCACATAATTACTATCAATCTCATTTCAACCATGTTTACAACGAAGTAGGTTCATTCATATGAAGATTTAATGAGTTATCCAAACATCACAAATTCAATCCATCCAAATCTTCTGCAGTCGAAATGAGTCAGTTTGGTCAGGGATCACTTGCCACTCACCTTCATGTTCTAATTTTTGAAATTAATTTTAGAATTCCAAATTCCACTCACAATGTTGCCTTTTACAGTTCACTAATTTTCTACTGTTCAAATATTATCTTCAAACAACTACCTCTACAGAGACTTTATGACTGTTCATCCAGAGTAATAACATCCTTCTCTCTCATTCCCCCTAATATCTCTGCCTTTCAACTGTCTTCATCTTTGGCCAAAAAGTTCACAAAAGTGTTCCTTGATAATACTTCCTGAGCACAATGTTAATGTCCGATTTTTTATTTCCATTTGCTCCTAATTCCCGACTCTCAATGCATTGTTCATGACAATTGCTAATTTTATTTTGCCCATACATTCTTTCTCACTCTCAGAAATCACTCGCATGTGTTCCACAATGAAAATGTCTTATTTTTTTTAATTTCACTTGTCATTGCCTGCCTCTGTCTCTTTTATTTTCTCAATAATAACCGTTTGTTTGTCCATGTACATAGTTAATTTGTTTCCTGCTAGTCATTTACATAATAATACTTAATACTTTATAGATTTTTGGTTTCTTTGTGATGGTTGTAAATGGCACGTCACAGTATGTGGCCTGTAATATGTCTATAATGGTGACCCAAAACTCTGAATCTATGCATCTCCGTTACAGTATTTGACACCATTCATTGCCGTAATATTAACGTAAACAAGTTATTTTAAAAAATAATAAACTCGCACTTGCTAAATTAAATAACGTCACAGAATATGTGGATTATAATCTTTGGAGATAATCTGAATTTACACAATGGTTTAGTTTTTTTTATCTTTAAATTGACAACATTCTCTTGTATTAAATAACTTGTACATTTTTTTCACAGTTTCTCAATTTTTTTGGTCCCCATAATGAAACTTCGGAATATTGAAGAAGAAAAAAAAGTTGTTTTCATATGTTCATTTTCATGGGAAAGTTTGAAACAGTTTTGTGAGGAAAATGTGTGTTGATCATTTTTGAAAATGCAATAATTTTCATGTGCTAAGAACTGAAAATTGTGCATTTTCAAAAGTTTAATGAAGAAATCAAATATTTTATTAACAAATATCATATGTAGTCAGATTAGAAAATTTTATTTGTCAGTTCAAAGAACATTGACTTTATGGAGTGATCTATTTTGTTACAGATTGCTCGCCTTCAAGAGCGCCTTGAGGTTGTTCGGAGACATGATGCTTCAGGACAGTGTGTGGGTGGCCCTCATTGTGTTCTGCTTCAAGATCAACATCTCTATGGAACCGGTCCTTTACTCGACCATCCACCACCCCAGGTATGCTCAAGTTTTTCAGGATGATTGACTTGGTTGTCAAATTACTTATCAGTTTATTTTTGAAAAAGATTTTTTAGGTATTGAAAAAGGAAAATAACATTTGTATTCCATATTCCAGGTCCCAAGTACCTCGGGTAAAGGACGTGGCAAGGGAACTCCTAGGCAAAAAAAAAATCGGAAAAAGGCCGGCGAACCAGCAATGCTCGATGGTGTGCCAGCCCCTTTGCCTGCTTTACCCCCACCGCCTATGAATCCAGACGTCCCACCAGGCCAGGATGTGCCAGGTGGGGAGTTTGCCGATGTTCCCCTTGTTCCTCTTCCACCGATTGCTGGGGCTCCGTCTGAGCTTGGGCTGCCAGCAGATGGTCAAGAAGGGCCAGTTCCTCCTGTTCCGGAACAGAAAGTGAAAAAGCCAAAGACCCCAAGGTATAATTGGAACATGCTATTTCCAAATTATTATTATTATTATTATTTTTATTATTATTATTATTTTTATTATTATTATTATTATTTTTATTATTATTATTATTATTATTATTATTATTATTATTATTATTATTATTATTATAAGCATTTACATATTACAATTTTAATATATGTTAATAAATTCAAACTGTTACATATATATAAAATAAAAAATCCATCAGTTCCATGCTTGCACCTCGGTTGTTTCTTGTACCTTTAAGTTTGAGAGAATTAAAATAAATAAATAAATAAATAAATAAAGTAGTAAAAATATTGGTATTGTAATTGCAACATTACCATAATGCTTGTGAAATCCTCATTTTGCATGTATGTTGAATTTATGTAATGTATATCTTTGTTTATGTTCTACCAAATACTTGCAGAGAGCCCAAAAAGCCTCGAGAGCCAAAGCCACCCAAGGAACCGAAGCCACCCAAAGAACCAAAACCTCCCAAGGAACCAAAGCCTCCAAAAGAACCAAAGGCTCCCCGTGAAAAGAAGAAGCGTGAACCGAAAGCACCAGCAGATCCTAATAAGCCTAAAAGGTTGGTGTGTTTACATTTTAATTAGCCTTGGATTCAGAGAATGTTGGTTTTTTGTTTTGCACAAGGTCAGCATAGAGTCGCCATTAATGGGGGGGGAGTTTTTGGAATGATAGCCAAGCTAAGGCAACGGCAATTACTGCGTCTATACCAAATGTAACTTAACAGATCTGAACTGTAATTGTACATTTTATCCATGTATTGGTCAATTTTTTGTAAAATGATAAAGATGAATCCAATGCTGTTTGTATCGGTATATGTTGAACCTGAAATTTTAAATATTTATTTTGCCTAAATTAGGCAGGCAGATAGCAGTTTACTTTTACAAAAAGAGACCTGCAAAAATGGCATTTATTCTGGCTAAAATGAAGTACAAAAAGTTATGAAAGTTAAATTTGAAAAAAAGGATATATAGTCAAAAATAACATCCAATATTTACGTATTTTTTTAAAAACTTCTTATTTTGCAAAACAAATGTAGGAAAATAACATAGTTTGTCAAATTCTTGCACAGAGCGATTCATCATTGTACTTGATGACTGCCTAAATTGTAGAATGAGACCGTGAATTTTGCTTGTGAAGTCATTGTCTAAACTGAACTATTCTCTTGTGAATCTTAAAAAGATATTGGTAAAAACACTGCTTTTTGTTCTGTTCTTCAAACTTCTGTGATCTCCTAATTGAATGTTGTGTGTAGAGAACTCCGTTCTCAAGACTTAATTGTAGGCCATACTCCTTGAGCACGGGATGGGATTTCTTGTAACCAAAGAAAGTTTACGGGTATCACTAAAAGATTCCAAGAAAGTTATTCTCTCTTTCTTGTGGCATTTTAATATTTCCTTACCCGAGAGCCCAAAATTACACTTAGCTTGCAGAGAATTGCAAAATACAAAATGTGTATGTGCAGGCATTGTGGATAGGATTCCATCTTTATTGAGATTTGCTACCTGAAGAAACTAGTGGTGTTTCAACATCACATATCACTTCCTCGTATTATTTGTAACTTTTACATAAGGAATTATTGCAACTTCTATCCTACTAATATTTCAGCCATCACTTGAAAAACTCCTAAGAAAGGAAGTGTGAGATTTTTGGGGAAAAAATACTTAGTAGAAAAGAAGTATTGTAATGCTGCAAGAAATTGGAAGTTGAGATTTTCTTTTGTTGTCCTTTCTCAACTACAATTTATTTTAAGTTGTAGGTTTGGTTGTAAAAGTAGGTAAAAGCTCTAGGTATTTTAACATTTTCGCTTACAGAGAAAGTTATTTAATGCTGCAGAGAAAAAAAATGAAATTTTTTGGCTGCAAAATTTGTATAGTGGCACCAAAATTTGAATTCTGACCTTGACAGTGAAAAAGTGGAGAAGTATTTTTCCTACATGTTGTAAATTACTTAATCCAATGTGTTACACAGTCATAATTCACATTTTGTGGGTCCATGACACCAAAATATATGTTTAACAGTAGTGGGTAAACATAATAGATTTTCACAAAAATTGGTATTCTCTGAACGATTTGGCTGATGCCTCGGCCCCTTGAATTTGTAAAGTTTCAAAGGGATATTTTAATTTTTGGAGGTCTTTATGTGATGCTTCCAGGACACTTTCAGTTTTTTTCTCAAAAATAGCCCAAAATTAATGTGTATAAAAGTGGTGCAAGTCTGTTTTTTGGTCATTTTTGTGAATTTTTAAAAATTGCAAAAGTTAATTTTTTTTCCTTCAGTGTTTTCATGCAACTATAATATTGAAGATAGAATTTTTCCTTCAAAAGAAATTTGTTCTTCATGATTAGTTCCTTAATTAACCTCGTGTACATATAGCAGTTTTCAAATAATTATGAGTGAAATATAGTCTGTGTTAAAAACTAGTATCTCAAAAACTATTTTAAATTTTTTCTTCAGTCTTTATATGGATAGTTCTTAAAGCACTGAGTGGCATCAATGCTGCTATGATATATATTCTTTTGACTTTCAAAAATTACACCAATATAATTTTTTAAAGTAATCTCTCATGTAAGTATATACTAATGGGCATTTTTTTTATACATTATTGCATTTGTGAGTTGTTGAAATAAGTGGTTAAAATAATTTTTTATGAAGTTCTTGAAAAACTTACAAGTTTTCTGTGAAATTGAGCTCCAAATTGTACCTTTTCAGAAGCACTCGAACGATGATTTCTCAAGAATTGCTCTAATTTTTTAATGACAATTTGTATATATGGGCAATTTTTCTCTTCTACGATATTTTTAAAGTCGCATTTCAATTCTACTATATGTGACCAAAAAATGTGAAAAAAAATGTCGAAAGGTAGCTGATAGGTAGCAAATTCTCAAAGATGAATCTTTCTGTTAAAATAAATTTTGCTTTAAAATGTTCTTATTTTTTGTGCTAATAGTAAAATGAATTACAATTTGTTCCAGGAAATACGTTAAGAAAAAACCAGTGGAGGCCTCGCAAGAAGATAAAAATGCTGCCCCTTCTGGGGAGTCTGGCACCTCTGAAGAAACTCCTCCCAAAGATGGAGTGTCTTCAGAAGCAGCTACAGAATCCTCAGCAGCTGCTGCAGGTGGAGATGCAGCTGATGTAGAGGCTGATGGCTCCTCTGCTGGTGAGAAGCTCGAGTCGTCTGCAGAATCAGAGGCCCCTGCCAACAGCGAAAAGGAGACTCCCTCTAGCCCTGGCAAAGGTGCTCCTGAAACAACTCCCACAAAAGGAACTTCACCCAAAAAGAAGAGGGAAAAGAAGCCAAAAGTGAAGACTGCCCTACGTAAAATTCAGAAGTATGTATAAACATTTAAAAAAAAGTGTGTTTGGATGCTGTTTGAGTTAGTTTTCTAATGAATGTTTGCATGTTAGGAAGAAGAAAACTAAGCTGGGTGGAGATGATGAATCGGAAGGAGAAGACATGGCTAGGACTCCTCCACCTTCACCAGAAGATGATAGTGAAGCTGCTAAGAATGTTTGTATATTCTTTGTACTTTCTGTTACCTTTTGTTTCATTTAATGATGTAAATAGATTGGAAGCAAATGTGTGCTCATTTGTTCACAGAAGCGTCGATCAGCTCGTAATACCCATAGAAAGAAGTATGTGGATGATATCATGTTGAGTATATCAGATGATGATACTCCAAAGATGCCCCCTCCTGTTAAAAGTGGTGAAACTGCTGCTAAACCAGTTCCTGAAGAACCTGTAGATCCTGCTGTTAAGCCAAACTTTGTTTATATTGTAAGTATTGTACATTTGAACGTTCTTGCTATTTTACACAACTATATGAAATGATTTTTATTTTTATTTTTGTTTTTAGAATACAACTGATGAAGATTCAATGGTTGTGCAATATATATTAGCTGTAAGAAAGGGTCGAAGGGAAGTCAAACCCGAAGCACCTGCAGAGCCTATGGCAACAGTTACAGCTGCAACTACAACTTTAACTACAGCTGCAACTACAACTTTAACTACAGCTGCAACAACTGCAACTGCAGCTGCAACAACTGTAACTGCATCCGAAGCTGCAGCTGCAACTGAAATTGCAACCGAAGCTGCAGCTTCAACTGCAACTGAAGCTGCAAGCACTGTTGCATCTGAAGCTGCAACTACAACTGCAACCGCAGCTGCAATTACTACTGTAACTGCAGCTGCAGCTACAGATGCAGGTATATGTGTATCAGTAACTTCTTCAGAGAAAACTGAGAGTGAGGAAAAATTGGAAAAAGATTTGAAAGAAGAAAGTGAGTCAATTGAGAGAGAGGAAACAAGTGAAGAGCAGAAAGAAGTCTCTGAAGAAAAAACCCTTACTAATGATACACCAAAAGATGAAAATCATGACAGAGATGAGGAAAAAATGGAGGTGGAAGATATAGATGATGAAAAGTTGGAAAAGGAAATTGAAAATGAACAAAATAATGAACAAAATCACGTTGATCAAGAAGAGGTGAAAGAAGCTGAAAAGGCTAAGTATGGAAAAGATGCAGAACAAACCAAGAAGGAAGAGAGCTTGGATGACTGTTCTCAAGAATCAATCAAGGCAGGCACTTTAGAAATTAAAAATGAGGAAACGAGTGAGGAAGTGAGACCACCTGCTGAAAAAGTTCCATCTTTAGTGGAGAATGAAAAAGAAAAAGGGAAAGTTCTGCCAGAGCTGAAAACGGTTCCGAATTCTACAAGTGGGAAACCTGAAGCCCAGTTCATTGAAGTGGAAGAGTATTTTGTCAAGTACAGAAATTTTTCATATCTGCATTGTGAATGGAAGACTGAAGAAGAGCTGTTCAAAGGAGATAAAAGGATTGCAGCTAAACTGAAACGCTTCAAGCAGAAGATGGCTCAACAGTGCAATATATTTGAAAATGTATGTAATTCATTTTATCAAATTAGACTGCTTAGTAACTGGGCTAAAATTGCAAGTTAGTCTCAACTGGGTAATTAAACTGCTTTGTTGCAGACTAAAAGAGTGAATGTTGATGTTATAATGAAATATCTGTTCGTTTATCCTTTTTTTCTTAATTTACATCAATAAAAAAGAGATTAGCTCCACAGCAACTAACCATCTAAACAGTGAATTAAGAGAGTCCATAGCAACAACTGTTAAAATGCTTGAGAGTCCGTTAAAAATAGTGTAGCAGACTTTTGAGTTTAGATTTTACCAGAGCTCATAAATTTTTCGATAAATAAGATATTGCCACAAAACAGAATTTTTGGGAATAAATGGTAACAAAATTTATTTTTACAATTGTTTTCATATAGATATATTAAAGTAACCGTTTTTGAACATTCCACTGAATGTGATGCCGTTTGCAGCCAGACGTTTATCTTCATTATTATTACAAGAAATAGATTCTGAAATTTTTGTCTCGCTTGTCCCTTTAGTCTTTTTTGACCCATTTCATCCCTTTTGTCCTCGTGCCCCATTTGTCACTTTTATCCCCCATTCCCCTATTGTTCCCCTTTTCCATTTGTCCCCCCTTGGCTAATTTAGTCCCTATATCCAATTTTCTCTCATCCACCTTGTGCCGTTTCGTTCCTTGTTCCAATTCGGCCCCTTGTCCTTTGCCATCCTCTTGCCCGTCATCCCCTTGTTCATTGTTCCATTTGTCCCCTTGCCCTCTTCGTCCTTTCCCCTCTGTCACACTTGTCCCCCTTTATCCTTTCGATTCTTTCATGCCATGTTTTTTAAAAATGATATCAAGAGCCTGTACCAAAAACCCTTGCATCAAGAGTAATGATAATTCTTAACTCATTGGTGTGTTTAATGTTTATTTTTAATGACTGGAAATAAAAAAACAAACATTGTATGTCCTCTAATAGTCAAGGACATGGCTGGAAGGTTAACCACTCTGCTCAGCTACCGCTCTGCCTTGCAGTTAACCTTGTTACATTGTTCTATAAATAACTGTTTATCAAAATTTGGTTGTATTATCATTAACAGAAATTCAATTGTTTAATTTGTTCTTTTGTTATTATCAGGAAAAATTTAAGATCGTCAATGGAACCATTAGTCTTAGAAATTTTGTAAAAATGAAAATTTACCGCCAAGCTTATTTGCTATTATGTGTTCTTTTCCTTTTCTAAAGAAATTGTATTTCTTCAGTCAATTCTGCTCTTTCTCGATTTATCTAATGTTGCTGATAAAGAGGAAAAGAATATTCTGGATTAGAGACAAATGTTCCTTGGGAAAAATTCACTTTCTTTGATACGATTAATTTTTATTGATAGTCTTAGTGCATTTTTATTGTCAAGTGAGTATTTGTTTCCATGCATTTCAATTTTATTTAGCTGTGAGAATTCAGTAGTGTTTCTTGTCTATTTTTCAAAATTTTAATGCAGCTCTTTCATATTTGATAAAAAAGAACACCCCAATTATAATTTCTAAAGGATAGACAGGTACTTAGTTATAAAGGGGAGGGGTCTCCATTATTCAATGAAATGTTCTGAAAGAATATATCAAGAGAGTTGTGAAAGCTTATTAAAGAATACACAACTGCTATAACGCAGGAACCAGTAAGTTGCCAGGCTGCACAACACTCCTAAGTGTGTGATCTGTAGTTTGGTTCGAGTATTTGTGGCATATGTTTTATATAATAAGTCACTCAGTTGCAGGATTGGTCATCAAAATTAGAGATTCTGAAACGTAGTAGTTCTATACATTATTCCTGTACGTTAGTGAGTTACATTCATGCAAAAGCGAATTCTGTTCAAATTAAAATTGAACTTGCACGAATGTTTTGCAACCGTCCAGTGAGTGGAGACTAAAATTAGCGAGAGACATCAAAAGTAACAAGAATGAGATCAGACACGCAAGGTGTCAACTACTTCAAAATATTTATTGGTCCTACGGTTTTTGTTAAATAATTGAGTGATGAAAAATATTGTGAAAGGGAAAAATGATCACAGGGTACAGTTGAATAGGTGCAATCTGATTAAATTAGTTTTTTAAATAATATAAAAAGTTTTAAAAGGTAGTGATACAGAAAGAAATTAATAAGGTTTGTGGGAAATGTGAAGTTTTACAAATAATGGAATGTCCACAATGTATTCACGTTGCATGGAGCAGTTAAATTTGAAAGAAAAATATCTCTGGCAATGTCTAAATTAGATGTTTCATTATGACAGCAATGGTTCTGAAAGCTTTGAGCCCTTGAGCATGTATGTAATTGCATGTGAGGTAGTTTGTAGATAATTGCTAAGGTACCATTTGTTTGTGTTTGGGCTTGTGCTTGTTTCGTGTTGTGAATGAATGTTTGGTGGGTGTAAAATTTTGATATTTATTTGCATGCAGGTGTGGATGAATGTAAGCTGGTACTATATTTCTGCCAACACAGGAGTCATGCTCTTTTTACTTTAGAACTTGACGGAGTAATGCATAGCAAGCAAGTTTTAACAGAAAATTCATCAGGGGAAGGGGGAGGGATGTTTTTCCCTCCAAAGCTGATTTCGCGCAATAATGATTTGTTTCAGAAAATTCCAAGGTAACATCTGCAATTGAAACACTTTTAAGTTATCCACATCTACATAATTTTAACAAGTCCAGTTTACTTCTAGTATACTTAGATATGACTTTTACTTTCTCGCCCCTAAAAAGATACTTTGTAAGAAGAGAAATTTGTGTCATTGTGCACTAGAAAATGGCGAATTTTTGGCAGAAAAACTCTTATTGCCAGGCCCTGGTAACGAAAGAGTGGATAAAAGCTGTTGTTAAATATAGCAAAAGAATTCCTTATGGCAGAGTCCATGGTTTGTGGTTTACTTGATTCTGAAAAATCGATTGGTGGCAAAATGACTGTCTATCCATTTGTAGTGAAGGTTATCGCTTAATCCATTCAGCCGCCTTTCTTCAAAATTGATATTCCCTGATTTATCTGAATGAACTCGAGGCTTTGGGAGTTTCAAACAAATATTTTTTGATTTTTGAGGTTCCTTTGTATTAAGCCACACAAACCTTTTCAAAATTTGTTGATAAAGCTTTGTGCTTGTGTAGTGTAAAGGATGCTTAAGAGAATGGAGCAGGTCTCATGTTCGTTGAAATCCGAGATGTTTTGAAAATTGCAAAACTTCCTTTTTTGGAGGGGCATTGTCCTACAACTATGATATTAAAGATAGAGATTTTTTTCCTTAATGAAATCTGTTCCTTAAGGATGGATCTTTAAATAAATCCGTGTTCAATTTTTGGAAAATATGAATAGTTTTTGTTTAATTTTGGGTGAAATAGAGGCAATTTTTTCCCCCAAAACCATTCCAAATTTTTTAAAAAATTTTTTTCCATGAATAGAAAAAGGGATGCTTAAAAGTGGTGTGAGTCTAGTTTTCGTTGAACTTTCTGAATTTTTGAAAATTGCAAATTTAGTAATAATACTAGAAAGTATGTTATGTGGGAGCACTACTAGTTATTTTATTGTTTGATATCATTAAATTAGGCAAGAATAACTGCACCTGAATAATCTGAAGATAAATTCTAATTGCGAAACATACTTCCATATAAATTTGAACAAAAATGGTTATCGTGTGTGCTAAAATTATTTAAATACTGAAATTGAATAATGTTGTTAAAGTAATAGAACCCATGTAATTGACTATGTTCTTACAAAATGTTAAGGTTTAATAGATAAAATAATCAAAACATGAATAAAAACGAGACATTAAACTGATACATTTTGTCAAATTTGAGGTTTTAGTGAAAATGGGACCTGTGCTTTTTTTTAACAGCCTTCATTCCCTTTGTATAAACTAAAAGAAATCAAAGACAAAATTTGGAGTTCTTTTTGCAGGCTGACAGATTTCTGGAAAAACGGGGTAAACCAGAAAAATTAAGGGAAATTAAAGAGCTAAAATTACCGTACTTATAAGACTGTAAATATAAGACTGTTTTTTCCTGAATCCCATTCACAAAATACAGGGTAGTTTTATGTTTGCAGATTAAGCCTAGTTGATTAGTACTTTTTACACTGCCTTTCCACATAAAGAAACTTGAATGTGGAAGTAACAATAAGTTGCAAAGCCATTAATATTGCACCTATCAATAATACCAGATTATATTCACAGCAGTATTCTTTGTAACCACTGTGAATTTGCTGGGTGATCGACTCCTGAAGTTTTTGAAGGGGCCAATAATGAAATGTAGTATGAAATGCAACATGAAAAGAATAAGTCAGAGATTTTGTTACATGGAGCACTGATAGTGCAAATCTGTATTTTTCAAGAGATGAAATGAAAATAATTCATATTGAAATATGCATTGTACATCCCAACAGAGTCAAAATGATAAGAAAATATTTCCTTGGAAAAAATGTACTAAACTTGGAAAGTTGCTTCTCTCTCCTGCATTACCAGAGAAACGGAATTTTCGATTTCAATCTTTCCCTTGATGTAATATTCCATGCCTTGACTGCTGTTTTTCAAAAAATTATGATGTAGTTTTTGTCCATTCGTGTTCAATGTCCTAAGCATTGCGAATCTGAGCTCCTCTTGAAGCAAGATTTTTTTTTCAATACAATGTATTGTTATTTTAGATCTTTAAATATTATGTTCTTTTTACTTTATCTCCTACTATGTGTCCTTATATAGTAAAGAAGTATTTGTAGCATTGTAGTGCTGCAGTCGAAAATGGTAATTTTTTACTGAAAATCTCATGTGGTGGATACTTAATATTGAAAAAGTGGATACATTTTGAATATTAATGTAGAAATAATCTAATAACAATAATTCAGAGTATTATATTTATTTATACATTTAATACCCAAAGTTAACTTTTGGGATCA
Organism: Teleogryllus occipitalis; assembly: GCA_011170035.1. NCBI lineage: Eukaryota > Metazoa > Arthropoda > Insecta > Orthoptera > Gryllidae > Teleogryllus > Teleogryllus occipitalis. The sequence continues at coordinate 233,771 of BLKR01000866.1, read as the reverse complement.
CTTATTTCAAACTTCAGTGGGTCCATAACAATACAAGAGTAAAATGTAAATACTGTATAAATGCAATGAAAGTACAAAAACAAATAGCATGTATACATAGTAAAGACAAAACATTGTGAGGAAATAACTCAAATGTACTATGTACTACCCAAGCAACGTCGACCACACTAAGAAATATATATAGGATGGAAACAACAGCTAGGAGGTCGCCACATTATGTAATGTGGGAAGCGAGTGCTGAAAAGCGGGGTGGGAGAGAATAGGAAGTAACAAGAAGCTAATCAATAAAAAGATTTGATATGGTGCAGTTTCTTGTCATGGAAAGTCCATTAAGGATAATTAAATTAGCATTTTTGAATAGTCAAAATGTCTACATTTTCTTATTTTATTTGGTTTTCAACATCTAATATGTTCTTTTATTCAGCAACAAAATATTTTCTGCCCATGTGTCCTACATAGGCAGAATCACAATTATTAAATGCGAGATAATAAATCACGCTCTATGCTATGGAGAGATTAAGAGATTTAGAACTGGGTAATAAAGATTGGAGAGAGTTTATAGGTTTTTAAGCTGCAACAATTTTGTGTTTTTTGAAGCATGAACCATACATGATTTACATGATGAACCTATGTAGAGAATGCAAATAATTTTTTTTGTAATTTAAATGGCAATTCTGCGGAAAGAAAGAGAGAAAAAATCTTTTTTGTCTGGTAAGTTTATAAATGGAATGAGGGTTGTAACCATTATTAAACTTGATGGTTTATATGGTATTAATTTAATTATTAAAATTGTTTGTCATGAGAACCTGTAATATTGTATTGATCCAAGAGTGAAGGATAGCATATTTATAATAGTGAATGTGATAGGAAGGAGTAGGAATGATCGTTTATGTATGAGAATGTGTTCTTAAAATTTTAAGAACCTGTTTACTGTCTTTAATAGAAATGGTAAATCGAGAAAATTCAAAGAATGGATGTAATGTTAAATATCTATGGAGAATTTTAAATTGTGGTGGAAAGTGATTCAGTTACAAAGATGTATCTGTCTAAAGACAACATGTCATCAGTGTGCTTATAATAATAAAATAATAATAATTATTATAATAAAAATTGTTTTTAAGGAGAGGGTTCAACTGTTAAATACATTATTCTCAAAGTGATCCGTGGACATTTCATCAGAGAGAGTGAAAGCTAGAACTCATTTCTTGTGCTTCTGTTTGTGAATGAAAATTATCAAATGTGAAAAAATTCTACATAATACACAAGCCAAGTAGTTTAAAGAAATTATTTTTTCTAGGTACGATAATTTTGATTTCGTGATGTAAATGACCCAGAGTTCATAGTGGGGAATATTAGTGTGAATAAATTGTTCACAACAAAATAGGCCGGTTTTTCATTGAAAGGAACATCAATACATCAATTTTATTGATGAGATCAATAAAATAATCCAGTTTGAATCTTGGGTTAAAACAGTGGTCTAAGCAGGAATTATAAATTTGCAATGGGGAGAAATACTGGAATTGAAAAAAACTAACAAAATGGTGCAGTTGGAACATTCCCTTTATGCTGTTAAATAAAGCATGCAACTTAGGATATTTAGGGTTCATTGTTCTATTTGTGCTGTAGAGTAAGACTGTAGCTGGTATTGTATTCCTCACCTTTGGATTAGAAGACTGAGTGTTGTGTCTTTGTCAAGACATTAAAAATTATTTTCATCTGAAAGAGTTTACATTTTTCAATATTGTCATTTTTGTGTATTATTACTAGTGATCAGATGATCATGTAATTCTATGTTTTTACAGGAGCAAGATACCTGCATTCAATAATATTTTTTAAAGTTTATAGGACATTTTGAATAAATTAGAATCATTGTTATTTTGATATAATTACGTAATTTGCTGATTACGTATTTCGTTACATTTAATATATTTGTGTATCAAAACGACATTTCAATGTGCATTTTGCGTGTGTTAACAGTAAACAATATGAAATCATCTTTCATACTAAAAATGTAATGCTACTGTGCTTCTGTAACTGCCACATCTGTGCTTTAAAGTTAACTCCCCCTTTCCCCCTCCTTTCTTCTTGATGGATACTCTGAAAACATATGCAAGCACATGAACAATAGCACACTGATACTAATAGCTCAATTGAAAACTTCCCAAATATTTTGTACAGATTATTGACTTGTAGCATTGTTGGATTTTGAGGGTGGAGATATTCCCTTTAACACCCCCCCCCCCCCCTCCCAGCAGTTCAGGTCCAATTTTTGGCTACAGGGCGCTACTATTCACTTGAACACCAATTCCTTGTAAAGATTGTATATAGTGCTACGAAGGTATTTTATATTTTGAATTAAACTTGGTATGTGAGGTGAAAATTAGTGTTAAATTACTTCTGTAGAGGTAGAACTTTCTTTCAGCTGCTTCACAATTAATGTTCAGGTCTGATTGGTGCCTGGATAATGGGGATTTTAAGCAATTTCAAACCCTATAATGAATTTTTATTTGACATATTTTCTATTTTTTCTTACGTATTTTAGAAAAAATAAATACATGTATAAGTACATATTTTTCTTTTTTTTATTACAATACATTTTTCCCTTAATGCTACTGTGGTATTGCCTTTATGAGCATTGTTAATAATTAAATTATGAAGTTTCACTTTTTCTATAGCAGTGAGCATCGATTATCCAGACTAATCGATGTAAGCTGTGGTCTGGACACTTAAATTGACTGAATAGTTGACGCGATTATACACAGAGTAAAATTGGAAGTAAGAAAAAATAACAACATAAAAATTGGTAGTAGGATATAAATAATATACTTTTATTTAAATGATTAAGTTTTATAATAATGAGGTTTGTAAGTAATTATATTTATAAAACACACACACACACAAAAAAAGAATCTGTATAAACTATTTTATTTAAAGTAAACAGCTGTTCATTTTGAGTTGTTTTAACATTCCCTATCTGATCTGAGCAGCCTCACCCCTCAACTTCCAGAACAGCAATATTTTTGTTTGAGGAAGCTGCTCTTGTTGTGCCCATCATTACTGTTTCAAGTGCTACACAGATATCACTGTATGAAGGTCCAGGCATTTCATAATTTTCACCTGGCTGTTCACTTGCTTATCGTTTTTTATTTCTTCTGCAGTTAAGATCGATAAGATTTCCTTTTCATTGGAAATTTGAAAACCTTAGTTGTTCACACCAAAGAAAGCCAATTGGTAATCTTCTCAATATTGCATTCTTGACATCCAGGCAGCTTTTTCAACACATCCACAAATTCTTCAGCTGGTGAACTTTGTCTTAAGTTGTCATTTGCAATGGTCTCATCTTTATTTTCTGTATAGGTTACTTCCAATAATAGTTGAGGCCAAAGGTTGTGCCATCCATGAACCAGAGTTTAGACCATTCCATGCTATCGCAATCATCTATGAACTCTGTAAAATATTGACATTTTTATCAAATCCAAATATACCTTCTTTGTCTTCATCTGCAAGTATTAATCGATGTAATAATCTCATTTTGTGTTATCTTTTAAAATTCCTTGGACCAATGACTGTAGGAGGGAAGTTACATTAGGTGGTTAAAAGTTAACTTGACAATTTTTGTTTACAGAGTTGATCACTGCTTCAGTTGGATGTAAGGAAGTGTTATCCAGCAATAACAAGGGTTGTCCTTCAAATCCCAAACAATCTTGGTGTTTTTGAACCTCGTGTACAAATACGTTTCATACCAATCATTTAAAATGCCAACATTCATCCAGGCATTCTTTTGGCTTTGGTAAACTAGGGGCAAATTGGTAAAATAGAGGTTACATTTTTAAATGGTCTTGTTTTTTTTTTAACCTTGCCAATAACTAAAGTAGGAAGTCTGAGTTCTGGTAGCATTATAGCATGAAGATATTGTCAACCTTTCGTATCTCATCTTGAATCCTCGAGCAGATATCTCCCTCTTTGAAGTCAGGGTTTTCCTTGGCAATGCTTTCCACAGTAGCCCAGTTTCACCCATGTTGAAAACATTTTGTAGATCATATTTTGTAGATTTATTTTATGTCGCCAAACTCAATTTTGAAAGAGTTAGAGATTAGTCGGTTTCGTTAACAGGCAACTTTTCTCCTTGAATATATATAGTTGTCAGATTCTCTGTCATGATTTGAAATTCTTCAGTCAACCAGATCTAGTTTAGAACTCCTTATCACCATTGAGTTTGTTATTAAACTCGATAGCTTCCTTCCATATAAGTGGGCCTGGCAAGGGCTCTCCCAAACTTTGTTTTTGAAGAAACCATATAGACGGCTTCAAGTTGTCTTCTTTCAGCCTTTGAATAACTTAACATTGTCCTCAAGGGAATGAACAACACTCTTTGTTTTTAGCGTTGTACACAATCTGTAGAAAACACTAAATCACCAAACACAAAAACAGATCACCCAAGAAATCACATTTTACTTTAATTAACTATTGTGGTAAAATAAGTAAGAACTTATTTTAAACTAATAAACATTACAATAAGTTTATTATGTAAATGATAACATGGGCTTGGTTTTTGGCAGATGCAATGGAACAGCGTTCTGGTACCTCGGGAATAATTATTCAATTATACTATATATAAATACTTATTTGTATTAAATTAATAAGTAATTTGGGGTGCGTTCCGGGATAATGAAAAAAATCCAGATAATTGCCGACCAGATGATCGACATTCTACTGTAATTGAAGAAAAGATTTGTAATGGTGGGGCAGGTGGAGGAGTTCTATTGAGTTCATCTTGACACAATTTTAGAACAATGAACAAAGTAGAGTGAAGATTAATGTTATTATTAACAAGGCTTAGGGCTTCTTCAGTATAACTTCTTTTGTGTTTATAAGAAGGCTGATATTTATGATCAAATTTTCAACCATTGGATAATAAATTACTTTCATCATTGATTGGCACATTTTGTGCGTTTTTGATTCTAAGATGAAAGGCTTGGTTTCAAGAGGGTCAAGTTACTTTTGAGGTAAAAAGCTTTTTCTTTTAATTTGTGCAATTTTTTTTAAAGGAAATACCACTGAAACAAGCAACATTTACTGTCATGAGTGATAACTACGAGTTTGCTTAAAATCGTGCTGAAAATTATTCTGCAGAATAAAAGAACATTTTACTTGTTGAAATCAGAATTAAGATAATTTTAACTCACCACTTCATTTATTTTAACCATTCTTTTGATCCCAAAGAAAACTTCAAATTTCTTTACTTAGGAGGAAAAAAAAAGAAAAAAAAAGTAGGAAAATGAACATATCGGAAAATGTAGAAATTTTGAGAGTATTCAGAAATCCTAATATATTTATGCTTAATGACTACTCGCTTCTTACATTTAATATGACAACATCCTAGCTGTTGTTTCCATTCTATATGTTTCTTAGTGTGATCCACATTAAATTATTTGTTTTGTCTTTTCTATGTATACATGTTATTTCTTTTTGTACTTTGTGTATTTATACAGTATTTATATTTTTCTCTTATATTATAGACCCACTGAAGTTTGAAAAAAGTGCTTCCAAAAGTTAACTTTGGGTATTTGTGTTTAAATAATTATAATACTCTGAATTATCGTTATTAGATTATTTCTTTATTCATATTCAAAATGTATCCACTTTTTCAATATCAGGGATCAACAACATGAGATTTTGAGTTGAAAAATCACCATTTTCCACTGCAGAACTACAATTTTTTCTCTTTACTACAGAAATACACATAGGTGATAAAGTAAAAAGAACATGACATCATTTAAAGATCTAAACTTACAGAATAAATTAAATTGATAAAAATCTTTTGCAGTAGACTACTATATACTTTTTGTTCAGCTGTATCAGGATTGACTTAAGCTTTACCTTTGCAAGTTTCTTACAAAAGTTATATTATTGAATTCTTTTGAAAACATTGGAAAAACCAATTGAAGTTTATTGTTTTTCCTTTAATAAATTTCACAAATTAGCAATATCTGACCGTTCCATATCATTTGTACAGAAATGACCAAAATTTGACTTTCACTTGTTTGAGTTTTTTCTTCGATTTTTTAAAATTTTTATTCTGTGGATCTAAAAAATAAGTGATTTTTTATGATCTTCTAATTTTATGAAAAAAGGCATTTGTTAAAAATGACAAGCCTCACTATCATAAGAATATCTTATAGTTGAGTATAGTTATCGAGTCAAGTTAGTAGTCGAGTGTAGTACATAAACAACAACAACAACAACAAAAAACTGACAAAATTCCACTTTAAAGTTCTAGAAGCTTTTTTTTTCGTTGGGAGGAGGAGGAGGGTGCTACGAACAAAATTGTATTTAAAAATTTTCATTTTTAAATGTAATATTTTTTAAACTTTATATAAAATTTTGAAAATATGTATAAATACATTAAAGAATGACAATGAGCGTATGTTTTTTCTTGAGTTAAATGTTCTATGAATGATATAACTATCAACTTTTTTGTTTAATTTGTCATATTACAGTTTATGTGGCGCCACGCAGGCCAAAAACAATTGATATTGCGATACAATTTTCTTTGTTTTTATGATTACCAGAATTTTTTTTATGATTACCAGATTTTTTGCTTAAATGTTTTCTGAAAAACTAGTTTGTTACAAAAAAAATTAGGGAGGGGCTTCCGTCGATCTGTGCCTGGTGCTACTGACCGAGAGGTAATAGGGTTCTTTCCCGACTAGCGGATTTTCGACACGTGCCCCCTAGCTATGTGGAATTCAGCCGGACAATTCTATCTGCTGGCTGCTCTGGTCGGTGTCTCCGCGGGTTCTCCTATCGGGCGAAAGCCGCAGTTGTAACTGAACAAATCGTGTCCACGGCTCGCGCGCGAGTTTTCCTCCTCTTCTTTGACGTCTCTCTCCTCTCATTTACACCTCAATGCCCTGCTCTTCCACGCGCTAGGAGAGCAGTCGGGAACTTAGGGCTTGTGCTGGGCGACGGAGAGACCTGGAATGTGGAAACCACGCAAGCCGCGGCGTGCACGCCGGCGCCGAATCTCTCGCTCCGTCGCAAGAGGGACGCCGCTACCTTCCGAGGTATAAACAGCACTACACTTACGGGACTAATGCTCCTAGCAGTTGACACGCCCGAAAACACGAAATCACTCCTTGCACCAACATGATAGTGGGAACGGAAGTTACTCTGAAGAAATTGTCCAACACCTTTAGGACGACGGCAAAAATGACGGGCTTGGCGGTTTTGCACCGACTTCTTTGCGCATATTCGTGCGTTGTGTGAGGAGAGGACAAAATCTTGAACAAAAATAAGAAATTAATTGAATTCAAAAGCTTTTGAAAACTATTACCGAAATAGGAATGTGTTTGGCGCGGAAATTCGAGAACTTGACCCATGTCGACTGACTTGTTTATGTCCGTATTTACTTTCATTAGCGTGAATTAAAATTAAAAATGCATCAGATTTTAAGATAAGGTTTTTGGTCTGTCTTAAAATGGCTCATTCTAATCTACAAATGGAATATCAGCAAAAATGGTAAATATAAATGTATAAGATGCATGTAAAAATTATTATAAACATCATAATTGAAGTAAGACAGACTATTGTCTCATTTTTAAACTTACGTGTCTTCATATATTGATTAACAATTGTATTTTATTTGCAAAAATGTTGGAAATTAAAAGAAAAGTTTGTTAAATCATTGCCTTTGTAAAAATTCATCATTGACTTATAAATATATTTTTTCCAGTTGGATGATGAGCCATTCAACCCTGATTATGTAGAAGTTGACAGAGTTCTGGATGTAGCAGAACATACTGATCCAAACACAGGGCGAAGTACCAAACATTATTTAGTGAAATGGAGGTCAATGCAGTATGAGGATTCAACTTGGGAACTTCAAGAAGATGTTGATCCTGTGAAAATTCAGCAGTACGAACAATTTCAAAAGAGACCTCCAAAGGATAAAATAAAGGTAAGAAATTCTAAACTTCCTTGCTTCTTTCAGTGTTTATGAACCTAAAGTTATAGGTTTGCCTCTTTATGAGCACAACTTTTTTTTTGATGCAGCCAAAGAAGAAGCCAACAGCTGAAGAATGGACAAAACTTGAAGAGTCTCCTATTTATAAAAATGGCAATCAACTTCGTGCTTACCAACTTGAAGGTCTAAACTGGCTTTTGTTTTCGTGGTACAATGGGTGAGTATTTATACATTTAGCAGTTCGGATGAATTGTTCTAAATATTAAAATTACAGTGGAAGGTATGAGGTAGAAGGTGAATTAGGAGAATGAACAGTTTTTTATTTAAGCGCAAAATTCGGGCTTAAAATGCTGATGAATGTCATTAAAGGTTCTGTTGAGGCTGCAAAATAGTTTTTGGGAGAGCTTTGGTGGATGTTTTTGTGTTTAAAACCAGACTCCTGCTGCCTTTTTACCATTGATGCCAGGGAATTCCATTGATGCCAGGGGCCATTCTGAAAGCCAATAATTTAAGAACTATTAGTTTACCTCAGCGTAAGAATGATTGATTATTGAAGAAGTTGAAGAAGCCGGCAGCGCTAGCCGAATTCGTTTACTTCGCTCAGTGAAGTAACGAAGGTTAAGCGAATTCGAGACTCACGGGTTCGTAGTTGGGTGACCGGCCAGGAACCCCGGGATCTAACGCCGTCGAGCCCCTGGCCAAAGGGATAAAAGGCACTGACTAACTGCGATGTGACGAGACTTGACAAATATAGTAATTAACGGAGGATTACTCCAGAAATTAAAAAAAAAAAGGACATTAATGGAGGATGCAAGTGCAAAGCGCTCAACACCCCTTAAGGGGCTTGGAGACGCGTTGCGTCAAGGTGTAGTCGCAACAAGTTGCCAGTATTACCTTGTCTGAGCGAAAAGAATCGTTTTCTTTCGTAATGCGGGCATGAAAGCTAAGCTTGCAAGCCAATAATTCAGCTGTGGGTCGCAATACCAACCCTACATAATTAAATTGGTAGTCAGTAGCATAGATAAGTGCATATTAACAGCTTTTTACTCGAGTGGGACGAATCGCCGCGAAACTGTTTTGGCGACCTTTGTTTGAAACAATGTGATCCCATTGCGTCTTATTTGGAAAGACGTTTGATTCTCGGAATGTTGACGATATGAAACACCTCTCTGGTCACTGCTGCAAGAAACCAAAGACAGAGATCTGTTTAGCAATACTGATAAAGTGCCAGGTCAACTTGTCTTTAAACAGGTAAAAATTGTTTCAGAATTGTTTACTCCTGTCAGTTGATGTAAATTGAAATACACGTGAAAGTCAGCAAATGTTTGTAAATAGACACATGATCTAATGGAGATTTTCATTTCATGTCCTTAACAGCTAATTCTTATTTATTTAGCAACATTAATAAAATTATTATGAGTCGTTATTATAAGTTTTTTATGTGAGCAGTTAGTTATTGTATTATCCATGTCATTTTCTCCATCGGGCAGCATTGCACGTATGCAAAGATAAAATTTATAACTTCTGTGCACATGTGCAGTGATTAAAAAAAGAAGTTCAATATTACGACACATGCAAATTAGTTTTTTTACTATTTTTCTCGATATCTACACTTTCTAAATTATTATCCAAAAAGAGTTGAGCTTAAAAGAATACAAAAAGTGCAACGAAGGGTTAAATTTATTGTGTGATCTTGATAACTGCTTTCCTACCTCTATGGCTGGCATTACACTGTAAAAGATATTTGACAGTGTAAATCTTTGTCAGTGTTGTCAGTGATATTTGACAGTGTAAATCAGTGTGTATCTTTGATGAAGAACTTTGTGGAAGTTCTTCGAACTTTGATGAGAAAACTTTGGCAAAGAAATTTGATGAATGTAGTACATTTTGCCCAATATTTTATGTCGTTTTGCTCGCGATTTACAATGGATGACGCACAAATAGTTGTGTTTGTGCTACTTTAGGTTTTATAATAACTAATCTATGTTTAATCCTGATGAAGGAAAAGGTAAAGAGGAAACGTTTGAGGGTGAGGCCTTAGAACAACACCATGGTATCATCCATAATGACATTATGGGTCGCACATTATGAAGCATTAATTAAAGAACTTGGAAATGAAGAATTATTTGAGAATGGATAAGAAAACATTCAATTTTCTTTGACGTTCCTCCTTTGGAAATTGAGTCCTCTGATTTGGAAGTTTAAAAAAATTACCTTCCTGAATTGGGCATTTTCCGAATCCCGTATTTTCCACTTCTCGGGAATATGTGTCCTATGAGCGTCAATTCATTTGGTTTTACTTTGGTAGTCCGGATGGACAGTATTATATATACGTTCTAATTGCTCGCTCTCTGCTATTAAAACTTTGGTCGAAGCAATACCCCTACATCGGACGCCATGTTACCAAATGTATGATAAAACTTGGGTGCTTCAGACTATTTTATCCAAGAAATTTTATAAAAGAAATCTTTTATAAAATATTGGCTATTACACTGTCATATTTCTTTTATAAAAGATCTTTGACAAAGATCTTTTACAGTGTAATATCGGTCTATGAAAGTCCCAAGCTACCTTACTCCCTAGTTGAATCTCCTTCGTCCCAACATTGACTTCATACTCTCCAATCTTCTCAAACTGACTACTTGTCCCCTTGTATGCCAGATTCATTATCACTATATCAGGGCAGCATATCCTGACCACATATTCATTGACACGCTGATGAGTCATTTTCAAATGATGCAGTGGCATGCGTTTTTCATTGCATTCAGTTCACCAAATGATTTCGAATTCACTCTCAGTGTTGTGAATTCACTCCTCAGAAGTATGCAATTCTTGAAGCCCTTAAATATACATCATAATCAGTGTCATTGTGGTGTGTAGTTCTGATTCTGTGATTTCTCTTCAAGTCATCTCTCCCCCTCCCTCTCTTTCATCTTAACAACAATACAGTAACGGATTCATCATTTATTGTTTTGCAGGTATAATTAGCGTTCTTTGTTTGATTATGGGTCATATGGGAATTACTGGCAATGAGTTAGCTGACCAGGCTGCGAAATTAGCTACTGGAAGTCTGACATTGTCTATCGTACTGTCTCATCAGGTTTAAAGGTATATCTAAAACGCTCCATTCCCATTGCATGGCAGACCGTGGTACAACTCCACTTTCAAACTAAGGAAGATTAAGAATTGTGCTAAATATGGACTTCATCCTGTGCTGCTAGACATGTGAAAGTAATTTTAACACGTCTTTGCTGCTGTCTGTGCCACTTTTCGCAAGGTTTTCTCCTGCGAGGTGTATCTCCCCCCATCTGCAACATATGTAACATGGACCACTCTGTGGAACGTACATTACTTTGTGTTAAACTGACAGCTGGCACTGACACTTTCTAAGCGAGGAAGACGGCAACGAGTCCGCCCTTTTCTTCTGATCTGCGGGAAAATGGACTGTACCATGTGGTTTGAGAGAATAGGACAGTATTATTTTTCTACATCTTACTTGGTCTGTGTACACCCAGTTTTTAAGTATTGTTTTATTCATTTTTTATGATGCCTGCACTTTGTTCAATATGCAGTCGACTCCGGTTATAGTGTACTTTAGTCACTGGTCCCGTTTTACTTTACATTTATCAAAAATTTCCTAAACAAATTTTAACATTTCAAAAATCAATTGGAGAACACAATTTGATGCACCTTTTTGCACTTTACAACTTTCCCATCAGTAATAAAAGATTTATCTATTGCTATTTAGGACGATAGTTTAACAGCTAGACTAGTCGCAATAGAAGACCTCATACAAACTGGCGATATCTATGACCAGCAAACAATGACTGCAACATGCAGCATTCTTCACACCTAAAGGTGAATATGATCTCAGTCGTGCACTTCCTGTCTCTGAGATAACTGAAGCAGGCGTGCCGAACTGTAAGAAAATCTGACCATGTCTTAATGTAGCCCACCTCGAGTTGCCAGCACTCTCTAATTATGTAGGGAAAAAATTCTTATTTTTTAAAAAATCTTATCATATAAAATTTACAAAAATTGATAGATTAAAATTATTTTGTGCAAATAGCAAAATATGTAATATATTATATTACTAAATATGTAAAAATATGTCATGAAAAAATTGAGTATTGTATTAGGATGATGACGATTCACCAAGATTTCAGTTTTGAAAACGGTAAGTTGGAAGACAAAAAATATGTAATTATATAAAAATACGGTCTCTACTTATGACATGCCACTTAGTTTTGCTGCGGAAACAAATGTGTCGTGCATGGGCTACAAGTGGTGGTGGCGACGAGGCTTGCTTCAGTTTCAAGCTTGGTGTTATTTGATATTTCGAGGGACAAAGCGCATTGAGTTCTACGTAGGCAACAGGAAGCACGCGACTGCCACAGCTTGGCGATTGCTGATGCTATCTGATGTGCTACATGGAAAAGCAATCAGTTTCATTAGCTGCTTCTGCCATCCCGCTACCAAAAGCATATCTTATATTATTAGGCGAGTGAAAGGACCTTCTGAGAGTGGGATGATATTCCAACAGTGCAAGAGGAATTAAAGAGTGTCAAGAGTGGTTTACGATAATTAGAGACAGTGGACAATGCAAATTCAAGAAGGAGAGAGCAAGAACTAGAAATGGATTAGAGAAATTTCTCATGAAAAATGCACGAAGCAAACAATTGAAAATAATTGATTTTTTAAGGACAAATGAAGATTTTGAAATTTTAAGTTCATGCTATTAATGTATTTTGCTGTATCACTTTATTAAAATCAATCATTGTGGAGAAGTTCTATTTAATTTTGACATCCGTCAGATATAGCGAACCTCTATGTTCTGAACCAAACATGTTAGTCTCCAGAAATTTACTACAAAAGGAGTCAACTACTTTTTAATTCTGCCATTAGGACTCAATTTTAAATTATAAATGTCATTTTATTCAGTGCGATAGTTGTATCTGCAATGCTTTTTTCTCTTTTTTTATTTTTATTTTAATTTTTAATTTTTTAATCCATATTGCTGTTTTAAATTATGACAGGCAACAGTTGACCATAAATGTTGAAGCGCCCTTAAAACCTCAAACAATCTAAAGGGATTGGAAACTATGGTAAGGATTGGAATCCTCATGAGTGAGCAAAGTTCGTCGTCATCACCGAAAGAAAACCAAAAATCTGGACTGGTATTGTCACACTTTCTCTTAGCGATTTTTTTAACACTTCTCATCTTTGGAACCGAAGTCCAATACTGTTTGCTTGATATCGCACCTATGCTTGCAGAGGAAAAACGACTGCTTTCGTGCTATCCAGACATGTTTCCAGCTTGACTGTGATGTGGTACCTTGTGGAAAAGGAAAATAATGTCAAAAAAGGACAAACAAAGGCAATTAGAGTTGACACAGAATAGCACAGACTTTCTTGTAGCAAATTTTTCTAATTTCCTTGGTGTGGACTGCCTTTAAGGTCTTGCTCCATTCTTTGACCAACTACCATCTAAGGTCACCCAAAGTACTTTTTTTTAAAATACATTTTCTCAACTATTCGGTTTCCTAATTGTAGAACTGAAATATTACTTCAATAATATTAAAGAAGAGTAAAACCTCCTCTTAAACAGAAATTTTCATTGAAAAATTTGAAGCTGTTTTGAAGAAACTGGCGATTAAGCATTACTGAAAATGTGAAATTTAGGGCTCCTTTTCACATAAAGTTTTTGAGTTTATGAAAAACTTGATTTAAGTCACTAGAAGAACTTGCAATAGTGTATTCAAATTGATGGAAATGTGCATATTAACGGTGGGAGAAATTTAAAAAAAAAAACATTTGTATAATTCTTGAAAAAACAAAAGAACAACAAAATGAACTTCACGTCATATTAAACAGTGCAATTAGCGCTATCCATTGGAAAAGTTTGAAGAAAAAATTTGGAGCCATTTTTGAGAAAATGGCGTTGAGTGTTTCTGAAAATGCAGATTTTTGAGCTCATTTTATCAGAAAACTGTTGAGTTTTCAAGAAACTTTATTTGACATTATTTGAAGCACATGTACTCATAAATATAATGTGAAGAAATCGCCTCTAATGTAAATATTACCGATGTGAGAGACAAGTTAAAAAACAAAAAAAATTCGGGAGAAAAACAAAAGAATAGAGCAATATGGCGATATTTGACATTACCTGTACCAAAAATTTAAAGAAGAAAATTTGGAGCCGTTTTTTAGAAAATCTTATTTTTGTGATATTTTAAAAATACAAATATTGCACGCACTATTGCACAGAAACTACTAAAATTTCCAAGACATGCTATTTGACCTTAATGAAAGAACTATTTATGGACAACATTTCATTTGAAGGAAAAATTGGTGTTCAATTTTATAGTTGTAGGAAGATGCCCAATAATATTTAAACTTTTGCAATTGTTGAAAATTCTGAGTTAACCGTGAAAATCGGACCTATACCACCTTTATAAGTGTATTTTACTCCATTCTTACTAGAAATTTAAATAAAAAATTTGGAGCCAATTTTGAAAAAAATTTTAAAATGTTCCTGGGGCTTCACATTAAGTACCCGCCAAATTAACCCCCAAAAGTTAATGAATGTTTAAAATCGCAGAGCTTCAACCCAGGACCGATTGACGGGTTTATTCAGGTTGGAAAAAATCGTAGAAATAGTTCAGTGTTGTTCACATACAGATGGACGGACGTTTTGAAAAGAACCATTTTTTCAGTATCAGGGGACGGCAAACGTGTATTGCCGTTTAAATCTTGAAATCGATTTTCCGCAGCATTACATAACTTTCTGTATACTACGTATATTCCACCGTTTACGCATACGTATTCGAGAAAGTAACTAGTGGTGCTACAGAATGGCACAGACTTTCTTGTAGTAAAATTTTCTGTTTCCTTGGTGTGGACTGATACTGTAGTCTTGTTCCACCTTGCCTGCTTCCATCTGTTGCGACCCAAAGAATTTTTTTTCTTTTCGCAACTTTTTGCTTTCCAAATAGTAGAACCTAAATTATATTTTTAGAATATTAAAGAAGGCTATCGTCCTAAATAGCAATTTTCATTGAAACATTTGAAGCCGTTTTTAAGAAAATGACAATTAAGCATTACTTCAAATGCAAAATTTGAAGTTCCTTTTCACAGGAATCTATTGAGTTTTTGAAAAATTTCATCTGAAATCATTTGAAGTTCTTCCACTAACAAATGCAATAATGTATACAAATTGATCAAAATGTGCATATAAATGGCGTGAGAATATATTTTAAAGCAATTACATTAATTTTTGAAAAAACAAAACAATTCAGCAAAATTAACTCCATGTCATATTAAACAGTGCAATTAGAAAAATCTGAAGAAAAAATTTGGAGCCGTTTTTGAGAAAATGGTGTTTGAGAGTTTCTGAAAATGCGGGATATTTAGTTTTCTTTTACAGAATATTGTGTTCTTGAGAGACTTTACTTGACATTATTTAAAGCACATGTTCTCATAATTATAATACTGTGAAGAAATCGCCTTTAAAGTAAGTATTACCAACATGAGACAACTAAAAGCCATTACATTTTTGTAATTTTTGAAAAACGAGAATAGAGCAATATGGCATTTACGTTATCGTATAGGGTTTCTTTGTCACTAATCATACAAAAAATTTAAAGGAAAAATTTGGAGCCATTTTTGAGAAAATCTTGTTTTTGTAATTTTTGAAAAACAAGAATAGAGCAATATGGCGTTTGTTATCGTATAGGGTTTCTTTGTCACTAACCATACAAAAAATTTAAAGGAAAAATTTGGAGCCATTTTTGAGATCTTGTTTTTGTAATTTTTTAAAATTGCAAATATTGCACACGCTATTGCATGAAAACTACTAAAAATGTTTAAAAAAATGAGATTACCATTATGAAAGAATTCTTTATGAACAACGAATTTCATTTGAAGGAAAAATCTGTCTTCAACTTTGTAGTAGTAGGAAGACTTCGAAAAAAATTCAAATTTCGATAATTTTCAATAATTCAGGGTAACCGTGAAAATTGGACCTATGCCATATTTATAAATTATTTTTCTTTATTCTTACAAGAAATTTAAAGAAAACATTTTGAGCCGTTTTTGAGAAAATTTTTAAAAATGTCCGGGGAGCTTCATGTAAAGTACACCCAAAAATTAAAGAATGTTTTTCAAAATCTCAAAGCTTCAACTAGAGTCAAATCGACAGGGCTTTCTTCAATTTAGAAAAGATCGTACGCACGGTTTAGGCACTAGCAGTGTTCACGGATGGACGTTTTGAAAAAAAAGAAAAAGAAAAAGAAAAAAGAAAAAAAAAACACTTGTGCCAGCGCTCGCCCGGGGCCCTGCAAGTCATGGGCCTGATGATGGGACCGATGGGGGGAAAATAGTAATAAATTGAAAAAGAACTCGAGAAAATCTTTATCGTAATTTTATAAATCAGGGTATAATAGTCTGAATGTAAAAACTGAGTAATTTTGATGAAAATTAAAATGAAATTAATTATTATATATTTTATCCATTAGTGTTTGTGCCCGTCTTGGCAGACCGACTATCGATCTTCTACTCACGCGCAGATGCTCAAAAGTGAAGCAAAACTTAAACTGAACATGCGCAGAAGATCAATAGTGCTTTAACGTTTGACGGTGCACAAACATTCTATTTTCATTTTCTTGCTACTTGTATCAACAGTGCCAATTGGAAAAATGTGTACTAAAAATTTTATTTGCGCCAAAATACGCATCGTCCATCGTTGGTACATTTATGTAGGTCGTGAATACACTGAATTCAAAGGCAGAAAGCTGTTTTCATTTAAGTATTTGAATTAAAAAAATATGTATTTTTCACGCTTCATTTTTTAAGGATTTTTCAAATGGTAGTTGAAGTGTAAGACAGAAATTGTTATATTCTAATATTTCATAGCCATTAACAATATTGCGAGAAAGTAAGAGCTGTTGTAGCGCCACTAGTTTTGGTGTTTTCTCTTCACAACGGCTGGTGGAGGTATTATTCGCGCACGTTTTCTTGAGCCCCGGAATACTTACCCCCCCCCCCCACTCATTTGCCAACATTAGTTGAATTAGGAATAAATGATGATAAAGAGCGTTGTAAACAAAATCTCATAACCAAAAATGTTTGCTCCCGTGTAATACGTAATATAAAATTCCTTTTGTAAAAATAACCAAACTCCCCACTCTTCACGCAACTAGCGAAGCGAAGGCTCAAGAAAACGTGCGCGGATAATACCGCAATATTGATGAAGTAAGTTTTTCTTTGAGTCTTCATAGCCAATATAATAAGATGTATGATGATAGGGATTGGTTTGAAGTGATTCACAAGAGCAGTATGGAACCCACTTCTCATCACCAAAATACTTTTGCCTGAGAGCCTGGTGATTTATTTTGTCCACACAATTATGCTTGACCAGATGGTTCTGCAGCTGAAACTAGGCATCCAAACATATGATCGATTTGTCCATACTCTTGGCCGCAAATTCTGCAGTTTTGTAAGTTTTCGTGTATGATCTACTTGCAATATGTTCCCGTTTCAATTACCTGAGATTGAATCGCAATAATGAAGCATTCTGTTTCCTCAAACAGGTTACCTGATTGCAGTCAAGCAAAGCAGCTTGAAGATTTATTGTTAGTGTTATTGCTAGTGTTTCTATAATGGGCGTGAGGAGCACTTACACTTATATATTGAATAATATGAATAGTATAGAGAAAGTTATGTAATGCTGCGGAAAATCGATTTCGAGATTTAAACGGAAATACGCGTTTTCGGGGTCCCATAATTCCGAAAAAGATTTTTTTTTTTCAAAACGTCCGTCCGTGAACACAGCTAGCGCCTAAACCACACGTACGATCTTTTTCAAATTGAAGAATCCCCAGCTGATTTGGCTCTAGTTGAAGCTTTTAAATTTTGAGAAAATTCTTCATAATTTGGGGGTACTTTACATGAAGCCTTGCTGACAATTTGAAAATTTTCTCAAAAACGGCTCCAAATTTTTTCTTCAAGTTTCATGTAAGAATAGAGTAAAATATATTATTTTGAAATACCTCTCACTCTGTTAATATGGACATTTTCATTGATTTGTATGCATTATTACAATTGTGAATGGAAGTACTTCAAATCATTTCAACTTTCAATTGATTCCTGTGAACTAGAGCTTCAGACTTTGCATTTACAGCAATGCTTAATCACCATTTTCTTTAAAACAGGTTCAAATTTTTCAATGAAAATTTCTATTTAGGATGAGTTTTTACTCTTCTTTAATATTCTTGAAATAATATTTCGGTTGTATTGCTAGGAAAGCAAAAAGTTGAGAAAATGAAAAAAGTGTCTTTTGAGCGTCGATAGATGGTAGCTGGCCTGAGAATGGAGCAAAAACTTAAAGCAAGGCCACACCAAGAAAATTAGAAAAGTATACTATGAGAAAGTATGTGCCATTCTGTAGCACCTCTAGTTTTCTTCTTGTCTTTTCTTTCAAAACGTCTGCCTGTCTGCCGTGTATGTGAAGTGAACAACACTAGCGCCTAAACCATGTGTAGAATTTTTTTCCATGTTTAAAAAAACCCTTGTCGATCTGGCCTGAATCGAAGCTCTGCGATTTTGGAAAACGTTCATTAAGTTTTGGTTGCGCTTCACATAAAGTGCTTGCGACATTTTCATAATTTTCTCAAAATTGGCTGCAAAGTATTTCTCTGAATTTGTTGTAAGAATAGAGTGAAATACACGTATAAAAGGGCTACAGGTCTGATTTACACTGATGACTGAATTTTTGAAAATTGCAAAAGATTGAAATTATTTCGGCGTCTTCCTACAACCACAAAATTTAAGATAGAGATTTTTCTTTGAAGTAAATATTTTTCTCCTTAATTAGTTCTTTCATTAAGGTCATGCACAGTTTTGAAAATATTAGTAGTTTTTGCGCAATATTGCGTGAAATGTTAAAAACAATATTTTCTCAAAAAGGCTTTAATTTTTTTCTTTAAACGTATGGTAGGAATAGTGCTAAAATAACGTTACAAGCTTAGAGAACGCGATATTATTTATTCTGTTGTTATTTTAAAAAAAAATACAAAAATGTAATTTTTTACTTGTCTCTCACATCATTCATATTTATATTAGCGGCGATTTGTGTACATTATTGTATTTACGTGTGTATGTGCTTAGAATAATGTCATATAAAGTTTCTCGAAAACTCAACTTTCTTGAAAATGAGTTCAAAATTTCACATTTTCAGAAACGCTGAAACACTGTTTTTGCAAAAACGGCTCCAAATCTTTTCTTCACACTCTTTGTACAGATATTGCTAATTGCAGTTTAATATGACATGAAGTTCCTTTATTTTTTCAAAAATTACACGAATGTAATTTTTTTTAATCTCTTACACCGTTAATATGCACATATCCAGCGATTTGTAAACACTAATGCATTTGTGAGTGTAAGTGCTTCAAATGACTTCCAATAAAGTTTTTCAAAAATCCAAAAATTTTCTATTAAAAAGAGCTTCTAATTTCGCATTTACAGTAACGCTTAAACGCCATTTTCTTAAAAACGTTTAGGAATTTTTCAACAAAAATTACAATATAGGAGAAGGTTTTACTCTTCTTTTATATTCTTTATGGTTCGGGTAAATTTTTATACAGAATTATTTTAATTTCTCTTTTATTTGTTTAATTTTGATCTTAGAAGTATGAGAGAATTATTAATTTGTGATTTGAATAAATAAAAGGTGAGATAAATAAGAAAATGATCTGGTTGTGATAACGACCACAATCCATTTAGGACTATGCATCACAATATAAGGATTGTGGTTATGTACAGAGCCAACTCGTATAATTCCTGAATAATAAACTTATATCCAGTCATAAATAAACCTGTTCATGTTCTTTACAAAGTCGGAGAAAAAGATATAGGAATAGATACGAAATACAAATACAAGAAAATTTAATATAAATACTGCAAATACATAAATAGTGAAAATAAATATGATAATACAATCATTGGATAAGGAAATCAATATTGGTTACGGAAACGTGGGCTGCTTCATTTCATTAGTTGTGTTATTGGCATTGCACCATCTGCATTGGAATCCCCTCCATACCCTGAATCTAACGCTGCATCAACATTCTCATCAATATGCCCCAAGAAATTGTTAAAATCCTATTAAGTCAGAGGTTCCAAACTGTGGAAACTTCAAATTTTAGCCATTCTATAAGAGAGAACACCTCTAGTAATAAATGTGTTAGAACAGACTAAGCAAATATTATGTAAACACTGAACAAATGTAAGAAGATAAATTATTCAAATATTATGTAAGCCATAAATATTCGGAAAACTAAATATATTTAGGGATAATCTTACATTATTAGATATCCAAACTTCTTTAAGATTCATATTTTCAAAGAACAAAAAAATATTTATGATTGTGTACTTATTCCTGACTATACCCTTGCAAATATAAATTAACCTCATTAATGTAAAAATGGAGTATTATATCAAATATATTGTAATACTAAAATACATCAACATAAACAATAATAAATAAAAAAGAAACCTCTGTTCTCGAAAATCTCTGGAAAATTGAAATACGAGAAATCTCATTTCGACCAAATGCTCAAACGAACACTCCGCGACAGTGCCTGTGTGCATTGTGGTTGCGATGACCACCACATGCTTGGCTCAGCAGCTAAATTTCTAAGAATTAATGTGATCACACTATCTGCAAGAATCGTAGTACATTCAAGCAGACTCTACAATGCGAAATTAGTAATAAGGATGAAAATTGCGAGGCTTAGCTAAGCAAAAAACATCCATACAGCATGTGGTTTCGGAGAGAACCACAATCCTATAAAGGGTTATTATTCTTAAAGTTAATTTCAGTTTTAGTATTACGCAACTGAAAAAATGAGAAGATGAAAAAAATATGGAAGTATTTTTGGCAGTAATAGATGGTAGTGGGTAAGAGTATGTGGTGAGTCCAAATAGCTAGCCTAGACCAAAGAAAATAGAACACTAATACGAGAATGTCTGTGCCATTCTGTAACACTACTAGTTGGATATGTTTTACTGGTTTGAATGAAAAGGTGTTAAAAATCCAATTCTGAAGAAATTCAGAGTTTTCATTATTTTGTCGAAAAAAGCTACTGGATGACAAATTTATGTCGACTGCCGTTGCATTCCTACGAGGAATTGACATAATTAACTAGGGCTATAGTTTTACTTGCATTTAACATATTTATAATTTAATAATAAGCTCTACAGACTATAATTTTCCTCCTTTTGCCCTACACAAGTGAAGTGAGTAAAAGTGATGTAAAATTTTATGGAACTATGAAGCATTATTTTTCAACAAATCTTGTGTTCTGCAATTAATAGTCCATCTCTTTGCTCTGCAAAAGTGTAGTTTAGTGTTATTTTATGGTTTCACAGTCCTCTTAGTAATGCATATGGTATACCCATTCCACGTGACCACATGTTGTCGGCTATGGATAAATTATTTACTTACTGTTTCTCGTCCTTAAGAAAGCCAGAAATGCTGATGTTCTAATTCGTATTGGAATTATTTTTAGTTTGGTGCCAAGCAACTTCAATCACATTTTCTTGAATTAGCACTCATAGTAACATGTGCATAGTGAAGATTTGTGATATTAATATTTGCAAGTTCTAAGCAAATGTCCCCTTAGACTCAAATGTTTTCCGATAACCAGACACCAGTTATAACGAACAAAATCGAAATCAATCACCTTTACCACACAAATTCTGGGACATGCAGCAGTTAACAAGGTTTCAAGATGACGGTCTGTGCTGTGTGGTGGCTCAGTAAGGATCAAAGTAGTCACTTTCTACTTTCCTTTCTGCTGAGTTCCTATTCTCTGTCTAAGAAGGGGGGACCCGAAAAGTTATCTCCGTCTTAAAAGGTTATGAAACTAAATAGTTTAAAAATTTGTGTCGTTCTGTAACACCATGAGTTTGTGAAACTTAGTGTATTTATTTGAAGGTAAATAAGCTTTTTATGGATATTTATGTTTGCTTAGATTTGTCAGATGGAGAAAATATTAAAGATGTCACCAAAAATACAGAAATGTTAATGTTAAATTATCAGTTACGACAAATAAATTTACAATCGAAAATTATTAAACTCTTTTAATTCAAGTAGGGTAGTTGATTGCCAGGCCTGAGCATTCATGGTGTAATTGGCTAGTGCAGAAATCTTTCACCGACCAATCCAAATGGACAAAGCGATTGCTCTGCACTTTCTTTTGGCGTCCTTTCATTCCCCGAGGCTTTGATTCACTGCTCTGAGTCACCATCTTCTGTTGTTTTATTAGATATCCTTTCATGGGCGCCTACACCCTAGGAGAAGAACCCCTAAAGCCCAATTTCTAAATAAATCATAGGTAAGCGTCAGTGACAGAATTAGTTTGATAGAAATTATGACAGTGTCCTTTGAGGACAACTTGAATCGATCTGATATCAACTCAGTAATAATTTACAAAATAAAATTGGATGACAAAACAACTTAGTGTTGGAAGATATTAGTTTTTGAAAAAAGGTTTGATATGAATGTCTTTCTTCAGTGCTTCTGCAAAATGTTGTGGGAATTGTTAATCTTGAAAAGTATAATTTGCATTTGTTTTTTTCTTGTTTCTTTTAGGCGCAATTGTATTTTGGCAGATGAAATGGGTTTGGGAAAGACTATCCAGTCTTTGACATTTATTCATTCAGTGTATGAATATGGTATACGTGGCCCATTTCTGGTGATTGCTCCATTATCAACTATTCCAAATTGGCAGCGTGAATTTGAAGCATGGACAGATATGAATGTCATTGTCTACCATGGCTCGTAAGTATCCATTTTGTTTTATTTTTGGCTTTAAGTTAATTTTGTAGATGTGAAATGCATAACATTTATTGTTTAAGATGAGAACAAACTTAATTTGTGAAATATTTTTTTGTCAGGTTCTGCTAGTACTGTTATACTATTCTATCATTTGTTAATAATTACTATGTGTATACGATAATTTATTGCCAATGAACATGCCTTACTTGCTGGAATTATTATTAATGCACATTTTACTCAATACTTTGTAAATCAGTGCAGTAAAATGTTCTGTTCATTTTGAAATGCTCTTGTCTTTTTTGGTTTATATTGGTAAACTTTGTGCTATTTATGAATTGATTTGTTTTGCTTTTCAAAGAAAAAAGTAATATTTTTCCCATTTGACACAATCACCATTGAGATGGGAATCTTTGCTGTCCATGAAGTACCTCTACAATCCTTGGATGTACAGGACGCTTGAATAGTGAAATTTTTTTTTTAGAGTATCTCACTGCGCTTTGCTAATCCCATTATAAAAGCTAAGGAAATATGACGGATTATTATCATTTATAAGGAATCGTTGGCACAAAACCCTATTAGTGTATTACTACAAGATAAAAATGTACCTCTCAAGGGTGCATCAACCTGATTGTAGATGAAGACCGTAGTTCACAGATTTAAGTTACAGAGTTAAGAATTAATTCACATATTTATTTTTATTTTTCGTATACATATCAATATACTCGGTAATAAGAATAAAATAAGAAAGTTTTGTAATGCTGCGATAGATCGGTTCAGAGATATTGACAGAAACGCTAATTTTGGGGTCCTTTGATGCTAAGGTGTATTTTGAATTTCACATTGCTAACGTGAGAAGAGAAAGTATTGTAAAAGTGTGCCAATTTTGTAAAAAAGCGAGTAGTTTTGCGTAATTTCTGCTTGAAATTAATTGAATATATACAGGTTTCACACCAACTATGGGCCACGAGAAAAATTGAATCAATGATATGAAATTTAATTAATTTAATTTTAATTATAATTTACTACTGAAAATGCCAATTTTAATTGTTTAATTCACACTTTTCCTTTTTAGTCTATGTGTATTCTCAATGTATTGATGTATTTCTTTTTAAGCAATCTGCAATGCTTAATTGAAATTTCCGCAACAATGCCGCATCGATATTTGAGAAAATCATTGTTGTTGAATGTGTAGATGATGACGGTGGTGATGAGATACAGCTGTTTTATTTAGTCACATTGCTGTATGTATTCCAAATAAATCTTTCAGAAATGATTCAAAACCTATTTGATAATCTATATTTTTTTGTTGCGGTTTTCTCACATGCTTTCAGAGAACTAGTGCTGTCAAAAACATTATTTGTACAGCATAACTCCTAGGCTGAGAGCCAGTACTTCAGTTTGCAATGAATTTCACAGCAGTTTTACTTTCTCCTTATAAATTACTCCTCAGAATGCCTGGCAATGTTCTAAACCATTTAATATCATCTGATCCCGAAAATAATTTTCTGCGTATTGAATAAAAGATAAATGTGCATTAATCGTATACCTTTTTCAATATCTTAAGGAAAACTATGCCCATGAAAATTTTTCCATTAGAGCCTCTACTAATTTAAACTTCTTTTATTCAAAAATTAGGCCAGTAAGGGCCAAATTGTTTTTACCTTTTTGAAGAACCGATTTTTTTTTGGGGGGGGGGGGTACTTCACTGTGATCGTACTACTTGAAAGTTTTATTTTCCTGCACTTCGTTTGAGGCGGTGTCAATAGTATATGAAATGGCTAAAAAAAATTAACTTAATATTACAAATCAAAGAGTATTAGTAATTTAATTAGTTTATTAGCATTAGTTATTTATCAACTGTGTGTGATGTACTATGACTAACCGACAAACAAGTTGAAATCTGAATGCAGGTGGAAATATGCATTTTTGCAAAGAATTGATATTATTTGCCAAGCTAATGCATAAAGTTTGAAAACACTACACTAACAGTGCGGTGCTTGTTTCTGTATAATTTGCAGCGAATACTGTATCAGTCAAATGTATTCCTGTTTGTTTCAGTTGTCAAAGTAAGAAATAATTGCTGGTCCTGAGTATTGAAATTAATGCAGATATGCATCACAGGCACTTCATTTGAATTGGACGTTTCGAAGTAATAGCTGAGGTGTTAATAGTGCAGAAATTGCAATATCTGAATATTATGTAGCGGTTTCGAATAACACGAGAAAGTATGTGCTACTGTAGCGCAAACTTTTTGCAATATTCGAAAATTGAGAGTTAACAGTGAAAATCTGGTCTATGCCACATTTATAAGTGTATTTTACTCTATTCTTAGAAGTAATTTAAAGAAAAAATTTGGAGCTGTTTTTGAGAAGTTTGAAAATTTCGCAGGGGCTTCATGTAAAGTACCCCCAAATTTTAAAGAATGTTTTTCAAAATCTTAAAGCTTCGACTCGAGCCAGATGGAGAGGGGTTTTTGCAATTTGGAAGAAATTCAAAGTATGGTTTAGGTGGTGTTCACGGACGGACGATTTGCGTCAATTGTTTTTTCTGAATCAAGAACACACAAAACAGGGATTCTGGCTACACCAAGTATTGGAGGATTTTTATTTCTTAATTTAGCAACGGGTTTTATCTACTTTTTCGTTATCAGGGCCCGGCTATCAATTTTTTTCTGCCGAAAATCCACTATTTTTTGCGCGGCATGACATAACTTTCTCTACACTACGTATATTACTCAGTACGTATACGTGATATTAAAAAAGCCGAGAGTTGCGCACACACGGTCTGCACGAATCGCCACAAGCAGCCGCTAAGGGGGCCAACGAGAAACAACTGAATTGTGCGCCGTCCGAGTACTTTCAGTGGTGGTATTTCTGTGCGTGCATTCTGGATAATCTTTATTTAGTATTCATTAATCATGAGCATAGAGAATAAAAATTGGAGGACAGGAATTGGAAAAAAAGGAAGTTGATCGCAATATATCACGTGCAGTCTGGGCTGCACCTTTTCTATACGTCCGATCTGCGCGATAACTGTACCGTGTATACGGGGCTATACGTGAGTGCAAGAAGTGGAATATACACTGCACACAGTATGTGTGTGCGCGTGGGCGCGTGGGCGCGTGTGCGCGTGTGTGCGTGTGTACCTATATCTTCATTTGCCCGTAAAAAATAATTTTCATTTGTTTGCTCCGTAAATTATTCATTAGTAATTTCTCTAGATCCTTCTCCAGCCAGAGTTCGTGCTCTTTTCATACTCGATTCGGCATTGTCCTTGTTTCTAAGTATCGAAATGCAGTCTTGACACCTTTCAATGCCTCTTTAACTTTTGAAACACCATCCCAGTCTCGGAAAGCGCTTTTACTCGCCTAATAACATCCGAGATCCAATTAATTTCCAGGACGTTGTACACTCGACTCCGGTTATAGTGAACTCGGATGTAGTGAATCCTCGGTTATAGAGAACTTAAGTCACGGGTCCCGTTTCTCTTACACTAATAATACGCATAAGAAGATACGGTTATAGTGAACACATCGGCTATAGTGAGCGAAGGAAACACAATGTCCTGGAAATTAAATCCATCCTGGAAAATATATCGCCGCTGTGCCACAAATTCCAACTCTAGCCGGCTTGAAAAATATATCTCAAAGGTCATAATTGAAGAAGTCTCCCTTAAGGTGAAGGGAAGTCCTGAAACGGGGACCTTACTGAAGACCTTATGCCCCTCAGTTTCACTGCGGAAACTAAGTTCATGTCCTGCGTGGGCTATAGTTGGCGGCGGCGGCGGCGGCGGCGGCGGCGACGCGCGATTGCTTGCTTCAGTTTCAATCTTAGTGTTTCTTGATATATCAAGCGCGCCGAGTTCTACGAAGGTGTCAGGAAGCATGCGACTGCCTCAGTCTGGCGTTATCCGTCTGTCCAAGCGGAAAACCGATCAGTTTCATTACCCGCTTACGCCATTCCGATACCGAGAGCATCTCGTATGGTATTCGGCCAGTGGAATGGTGTTCCAACAGTGTAAGAGGAATTAAAGGGTGTGTTTACACACTTCAATACGATACACCCTGCATTATGATAATTAGTCACAGAGGACAATGCAGAATCAAGAATGGAGAGAGCACGTAATCGGGAGTGGATCTAGAGAAATTACTAATGAAAAATATACGAAGCAAACAATTGAAACTAATTACTTTTCAGTTCGTATTGTTAATTCATTTTATTGTGTGCGTGCGTGCGCGCGCGGTCACACACACATGCATACTAATTTGTGAAACACCAAAGAATAATCTTTAATAAATGATAAATAATATATGTTTGTAAATTTGCCCAATACTGAAATGCTTGTCATCTTAAGTCTATATCCATTTGCTTGTGGGTTTCGACATAAAATATGCTATCTTTTTTTCCTGTCATAAGTATACTTTTTTTTAATTATTTCATTTATTTTGATGTCAAAAACTGTGTGTGATGTGCTATGGGGAGAAGTGGATTCTGTGATCCCTACCCTAAGCCATATACTTCTTGAATTTTGAATACAGAAAGAAATTTTTTTGCGATGATTGTTAACAAAATATTCACTCTGAAGTAATAAAATATATTTTCAAGGGTGAATCAGCAATAACTTTTTTCTTCTTATCACTCATGTCCTTCATCAAGAAATAACACTTCCTGCCGTTACAACATGGAGAACGATAATTTTTAATAATAATAATAATAATAATAATAATAATAATAATAATAATAATAATAATAATAATAATAATAATTTTTTATTGCTTATAGACTTACAGATAATATCAGGCAAAGTCTGTCTAGAAATTGTTTAAAATTACAGTAAGTTAATTACATTTTTTACTAAATTCGCGTATAGTAATAATTTAACAAATTTATATTATCTCTATAAATTATATGTTAAAAATATATATAATTGATTAATATAAACAATTAAATTAAGTTATAATAGTATTTAGAAAGCAATTACATATCTTATTAAGTAAACTAGTAATTCAAATAGTTAACTTGATAACTTACATGGTTAATAAAGCATGCAAGTGCTCACAATAAACATTAATGTAATTCACATTTTAATTATAGTCACATTATTAAATTAAGAACAACATTAACAATGCATTATATTAAGGAACTAGCAGATTATGATACAGTGGAAAAAACTTACTATTATTGTAATTCACATTATCTTACAGTAATAGTTTAATAAACTTACAATAACTTGAATATATTAGGTGTTGATAATAATTGTAAGTGCTTATCCTGATGGTAATATCCTGATATATAATTATATTATTTACTATATTATTAAATTATACATTGTCTTATTGAAACTGAATGACTGGTACAGAATGGTCATTCTTGTAGCGGTACATGGTTTTTAATTACAGAAAAGTGAAAGCAGTTCAGATATCTTATATAGACACACACTAATAAGATGGCGTTTAAGAAGTGTTTTGAAGTGTTTATCATTTTATGGTGACTGGGATATTATTAAAAAGCTGAGTGCAATGCAGAAAGTATCTTTATTAGTTGATTATTTCTCAATAGTAGTATTACTTTGTAAGAGTAGAGTCCTACAACAGTAATTCATATTTAATAAAGAAATCTTTACAGGACTGTCTTGGATTCTGTTTGAAACTGATTCTGATACATTTCTGTTGAAGGACCATTAATCTATCCATATTTTTTTGTGTTGCTCCTCCCCATATTTCAATACCGTATTGAAGTTGCGAGAAGGTTATGCTGTAATAAATTGACAGAAGTGAGTCTGTTTGAATAACTATTTTCCCCACTGAATTCTAGAAGACATGCACAGATAATGAAGTTTCATTTATGTATGGGTTTGATCTAGAGAATGGCGATTTCTCCTTTTCTTTGTTTTCTTCTCTCTCGCTCGCTCGTGCTCGCTCGCTCTCAATAAATAAGTTCACATATATCTACAATTTCGGCTTGAACTTATTAATGAGCTCATGAAATGATCTAATTTTATTCCCCTCGTATACAATGATTACGGGTACGATTCCTGTACGGTCAAAAATTAAAGTTCATGGATGGCGACAATCATCGTGCGCATCGTTGATTTCTCTGATGTACTCCGTATCTTCTATCTTGATGCTGTCTGTTTGCTGTTCGTGTTTATGACCCCCCCCCCCTACCGTATTATCTCCTAACGTTAAAATAGGTTTGCAAAACACCCCCGGAGTATTATCAGTTGGTTGATGGTTTCATAAAAAACGGCAAATATTACGCGATCGCGACCTTAGCTATGCTGTGTCACAAGTGGGTGGTACCTATTCGCGACTGTCCTATGTACTGTACGAACTGTTTAATATAAATCCCGCCTGCGACTCTTATCTGTTGTAAGTTCGGTTTCGATTACGAAGTCTGTTTGGATTTAATATTCACCAAAATTAATATGACATCTCTAAATTATTAACATGTACAACTTTTGAAAATATCGGAACTAA
Source organism: Teleogryllus occipitalis (assembly GCA_011170035.1). Classification (NCBI taxonomy): domain Eukaryota; kingdom Metazoa; phylum Arthropoda; class Insecta; order Orthoptera; family Gryllidae; genus Teleogryllus; species Teleogryllus occipitalis. Next base: position 204,488 of record BLKR01000866.1, on the reverse strand, counting down.
TTGCGTGTGTTTTTTTCTTCCCTACAATGAAACTACTAATCCCGTTCTTAACCGAAGGTGTTTGTACCGTGTGGTCGGTCCACTGTGGCAGCTAGCGTAGGAGACTGAATATTACGAAATTTCTACAAGACTAAAGCTTGCACCGTCTCCTCCAATCATTCTTTTTATATACTACACGCGGCTTGCTTCCCGTCATGCTTGCGACCATGGAACATAGTTTGTTATCGGTCGCCCTGACAAGGTGTATTCTTTGACTATTCGTATTCTATATGCATTAATTTATGTGCTATTTACAATGTCTTGATGCCTTTTTATGTTCAAATAAAACCGGTGGGTTTCTCGGTTATCACAGTATCTCAGCATCCGCGCGGTAGATCAGAGAAACTAGACGAAAACCTGATCGATGGGGTCATTGACCCGGAAGCTGAAGTACATTACTTGTTACTGGTATATTAAGTATTTTATTAAATTTTATAATAAGTTGTGAACTAATGCATTATATATAATTAAAATAACATTTATTTTTCTTTTCGATGCACAGAAGTCTCTAATTGTATAGAAACAGTTATGCAGTAGAAAAGATTTTAATTTGAACTTAAATTTGTGTATCAATTTTAATTATTTAATGTCATCTGTAAAGTAACGTACTGTGACGTACTGGGAATTAATAACACAGACGACTGATTCTAAATAAAAAATATACATATATTTACACAATAATTTACAAGTTGAATTTACTAAACGATTAAAATCTCTGGCAACCTTTCTATTCCCTTAGCCGCGAAGCCCCGCGACCGTCCCCAGGCCTAGCCCAGGACCACTGCTCTAAAGCAGGCAAGCAATGCGTGGTGCGAAGCTGTCGGACACTTGAGTCCCTCAATCACCGTTATCACATGGCCTGACGCCAAACAGATCTTCGCCTGGAAGGCCGCGTGCTAGGATAGCACCGGAAATATCTCTCAAGTCTTTCGACCCTCTACATATCTCGTGTGGGTGCCGTTGGTGCCGCCTTAAGTACCCTGCGGGCTCGCCCCTCTCCTCGGCGCTCCAATACTGGAGGGCGTCACGAAGGCTCGGCGGCCAGCTTCCTCTAGGTTCTTGCGACATCGTCCCTGCCTCGCACCCTAACCTTTCTCTATAGTTAATTTCGAGCGGGGCTTCCCTGCCCCAACCCCTTGGCCTATTCAGCGCGTCCTCGGCCCGGCGCGTGCCAACCGCCCCAACCCGCATCCGGCTTAAGCGTGGGAGTGTAACGGTTTTTCCGGGCCCGGCTCGCTGCACGACGCCACAGTACATATATGTGGATTTCTTGTAGTGTACTGTGAATGACTGACACCTGATGAATGTGATTCCTACGTCGTGTGTTGTTATTATAAATATCAGTATTGCGTGATAATATATCCCCAGTTAAGAGTCAGTTTTGACAAAAACTACAGATTCGCAAATAAATAGGCAAGGCAATGGTAAGATTTCCTTATTCGAAGAATTTTTTTTCTAAAAGTCAAGGTACTCTACGATGAGCTTCCCCAGAATATTATAACGTGTGTCAGGCGGGAATCTACATTTGCAAAATGCAGCTAGTTGCAAGAAGGCTGACATAATTTGAAAGAATTCTGAATGCGCAACATATTGAACTTAATTTAGTTTTTAATTCAATCATATGGATATTTCGTTTTGAGGCTTCACTGCACTGAGAGACCCAGACATTTTGTTACCTTAACATGTTGGTTGCCATGCGAGACCATATGGTCTCCTAGGGAGATTTAGTTTTTTTTTAGTACGAGACCATACGGTCTCAGGCGTTTATTTATTATTTATTTATTTTATTTATTTATTTTACGTCAAAAACAGTTAAAAAACTGCGTATGACGTGCTATGGGGAAAAGTGAATTGTGTGCACATTTTCAAAATTCTGTGATCCCTACACTAAGTCATATACTACTTAAATTTTGAATTTTGACGTTGGTAGGTCTCTAAAGTGTTAACAGCTGAGTAGCTGTTTCCCATAAGTCCATATGCACTCGTACATTGTAAATAAATTTAATTCTATGTATTAGTATATAAATATTGGTGCAAGTTTCAATGTTCTAGTATAAACTATAGATGTCCGTCAATTACGTTGGCACGGAGACGTACGCGAAAAACCAGGGCGTAGTATAACGAAAATGCTCTTGGCAGTGAACGTGTTAACAAGAGTTAATTGCACATTTATTTTCAATGGAGCATGCGATTGCCGATTTGAAATACAAAAACCGTTGAAACCGTTTTTACTTTGTTAATGATTAATGTTATCAAATCAATTTAACATTTTGAAATCCTATTTTTATTTGTTTAGCAAAGAACATTCGTGTCGTTAGCAAACAGAACTGTTATTCCATTTATAATGGACGAGGGCGTGTTGGTTACGTACAAAAGAAAGAGAATAGAATCTCAGATCGAACCTGCGGGACCCAATTCTCAATTGGCAAAGAATTGGAAAGATGAGTAAATATTCTTTTTTGCCAGTACGGTGTTTCTACTCTTTGAGATCGATGTTTAAGGTACGAGGTTATCTAGGGCAATGCTAATTCCATATGAAGTAATTCTAAGAGCAAGATCTTATGGTTAATGACGTCAAAAGCTTTCGAAATATATAATAACGTTCCAATATGATCTTTTTTGGTCCAATGAGCAATAGCTTTAAGAAAAGAAAAATTGCCGTTTCCGTATATTTTGATTTTCTTATCCGTGTTGAGAGTCTTAAAACGCTTCGTTTGTTTCTTGATAAGTTTCCATTCGCATGTAGAAACGCCTCTAACATTTTTGAGAAAACTGACAGAAGTGTAATTGGGTGATAGTTTAAAAAAACAAAATTTTTAATTTGTTGCGTCTACAACTTGACGCAACGCGTCTCCAAGCCCCATAAGGGGCGTTGAGCGCTCTGCGCTGGGGAATAATTCTCCATTAATTTGCGCGCTTGGGGAGTAATCCTCCATTAATCTTATGTCATGACACCACGTCGCAGTCAGTTGTCAAGAGGACCGCTAGGTAGCATCTCCGCGTACGCGCCTCCTGCTACGCGCCTCCTGCTACGCGCTCCTGCGTCACTACCCAGCGGCCAGAATTGAGAAGGAATAAGGACAGGGGTAGGGTTTAGGACACTTCACAGGGGTTGGACTAGCCTTTGTGAAGCGGCCAAACTCGTTTTGTTGGAACAAATTTCACATGAGATTCGACGGGAATGAAACCTGGACCTCAGTGGCGAAAGGCTAGCGACTTCGCTATGTGCCACGAGCGAGCTTTTTATTTTTTTAATTTTCGTTTTAAATTTCATTTCTGTTGCCTTTTTAAGTGGCTTAATTCTTGTTTTGAAAGCATATTAAAAGCTATTAGGCTTACGTTTCGCAAAATCCGCTTTCACTGTTGACAACCTCCTCCTTTTAAGGGTTTATAACAAAAGGGCCACGTCCGTCTTCAAATGTAGTGAATCTGCTCTCTCAATAGAACGTAGGCCCGGCATGGACTGGGTTGAGCGCAGTGTGCGATTCCGAGGTAATCTACATGTAGCCGGCTGAAAGATCTCAGGGATAGGCAGTCCCGGGTCGGGTGATGACGCAAGGGTCTAATTGCGTTACTTTGCTAATCATACACACACGTGACGCGTGCCGATTCATTTCAACTTGGAAATCAATAAACGCTTATTTCGAACGTCTGTTAGAGAGAATCGAAGCTTTTCGTTTTTTCTAACCCCTGCCAGTTGACCCTAAAAACTTAGGGTTGGCAGGGGCAGGGGCAGACCGACGATAGGCGTGAGTGCGCGGATGCGTCGGCGACGGAAGTGGTGAAGCTGCGCCCGAGTTGGCGGGCGCCTTGCAGACGCTAGCTCAGGCCGTCGTGCGCCACCGAACTTCGCCGGCGCTCCGCTAACTTTAGAGAAACGAAAATTCGATCGCTGAATGAAATATTCCCATTGTCGTAAATTTAAGGGCAGTTGTCACATACATGCTCAAAACTATGCTTGTCTAGAGGAGAGCACTGAAGTCCAGTTTTTTCTGCAGCTATATGCCTCAGCACATTTGATTATATGAAGTATCGGTTCTTAAGGTGCATTTCATATTTTAATGGGACAGTATTTCCTAGACGTTCATTCCGAATCCTTGGAACTTTTTTCTCTTCCCAAATTTGACTTGACGGTAAGTGCGAAATCCATGTTAGCGGACAGCATCACGCACTGGCGGTTGGTGCCCCAACAGACAGGAAGTTGCACCTCCATCCAATGACGTAAATAATTTCCAAAATTCAAAATACAGTTATATAATAAAAATGCAAGCAATTCAAATCGATTAAAAATAAATAAAAGCCTATATTGAAATTACTTACATAATTGTGTGCGTCATCCTCGTAAGACATATACACCTCCCTGGTACGTGGTTCTGGCTTTGATTTTAACTGAGCACTTACGTTCGACTCGACTACATTGCAACAAACGCTATTGCTTCGACACGTTTCATACAAATATTTTTTTCCCGAAAACTTCACGACCCTGGTATATTTGGCAATAATGAAAGATCAACACACATTCGTATTCTCGAGAACGTTCGCAAACCGCAGGTCAGCTGCAGTCACACTGGTTTCCGCGACACAATAAGGGACTTCCATCCAGATCGTCCACCTTTACACAAATAACTTATCGTTTTGAATCAACAAACCTAGTATCAAATGAAAAGAAATCTCCTAACCTAATATCAAATGAAAACAAATTCTGCAAATATCATAGACTGCATTGAATATCGTCAATAATTGACTGAACTTATGTACTTTCATTAACAAGCGAAATTCATAAAACTACGTTGCAGCGAGTCAGACGAAAACAGAATATGGTATTCCCCTGAGACTCCTTCCGTTCCCGCGCAGCGGGTAAGACAGCGCTACTATGCTTGTTGCCGAACCAAAAAGCCGCAAGCTCCCCGTGTTAATTCGAAGGGCCAAAGAGTAAAATCAGTTTCCTTTTTGTACTAAGTATACACGGAGAAAAAAAAAGTTGTAGTATACCTGATCCAACGCATGATAATATAGACCCAACCAGGTTCACTGTTGCTGTTTCGTGACGGAGATTGTTGGAACGAAAAGATGCATCGTAAAGAGTCCCTTGTTGCACTCCTCTGCATCCACCTTGTCTGAAGTGCACGTGTAGAAGCTGTCGAGCCCAAGCAACCTTGTTGGAAGAGTTGGCTATCTGCTCGGCGTAAGCGAGCAACACAGGTTGGAGGATCCAGCCTACCGTCATGACGCATCCGGACGAAACTGATAGAAGGAGCCGGCCTTCCGTGTCGGCTTGCACAGCTATACTGGTTGAAGGGCCAGCCGTACGTGTTGCCTTATTTAAGCATTTCTTATTGGTGTTACAAGTATTGATCGTTAACGGGTATAGGATGGGTTATGTGTAATACTTGCTATTAATAGAATATTCATTATTTATTTTTGATCCAACAACATCTGTATATTTACCTACACAACCAGACACCGTAAAAACGGAAATAATTGAATAAAAATTACGCATTTAGTGTTAATTAAATTTCACAATAAGCCTCAAAAGCCTTTAAATTCTGCAGTCTGACTGTTATTACAGTAGATATACATACGTCAATACTTATGATACACCTGATCACATAAATGATTAAGTGGTACATCAATGTTTCATTATCATTTGTTTGCTATTAAGTTTATGTCAATATATTTCATTCTATTGTGAATTGTTATATTTTGCACATTTTACTTTACTAATTAAATATTTTAGTGTTAAATTCTAATACTTTATTTCTAGGTACATGTGGTTTCAGAATATTCATTATATATATATATATATATATATATATATATATATATATATATATATATAAGAAAGTCGTGTTAGTTACGCTATTTATAACTCAAGAACGGCTGTACCGATTTGACTGAAAGTTGGTGAGCACGAAGCTTAGGGCCAGCAGACGGACATAGGATACTGTTTATCCCGTTCGACAGCGTTCCTGTGTGAGAACGCACGTTCTTGCACGTTTTCGCACGTTTTCGCGTGATTTCCCATGTTAGCGGTCATTGTTGCCTGTTGTAACCCATTGTAGTAACGCCGCACTGATAACAGAAGGCGATAATGATAGCCGCCTTTCATTCGCCGTTATATCTATATATAGTCGTGTTAGTTACACTATTTATAACTCAAGAACGGCTGTACCGATTTGGTGAGCAGGAAGCTTAGAGCCAGGAGACGGACATAGGATATTGTTTATCCCGTTCGACAGCGTTCCTGTGTGAGAACGCACGTTTTTGCACGTTTTCGCACGTTTTCGCGGGTTTTCGCACCTTTTCGAGGGTTTTCGCACGTTTTCATGCGTTTTCGCACGTTTTCACGCGTTTTCGTATGTTTTTGCGCCTTTTCGCCTATGTTTTCTGTGCAGAAGCGTTCTGCAGCGGAGAACAAGCAAGTAATCAAGCAAAGATACAAATGAAGCTAATAAAAGCGTGTTAAAAAGTGAAGTGAAGTATAATTAGATAGATTTTTTAATTATCTATTTGATAAGAGCGTTTTTTTAAATTCTTCTTTGTTTGAGAGAAAAACACAAATCTGCAATTGCTTCATTATCACGAGTGCAACAAGGATAGTACAGTTTCTCACAGTGAGTGCGACGCGAGAAAAAGATGGGACCGGCTGTTAAGGCGGAACAGAGTTTGCCGGGTCAGCTAGTATATATATATATATATATATATATATATATATATATATATATATATATATATATATATATATATATAAGAAAGTCGTGTTAGTTACACTATTTATAACTCAAGAACGGCTGTACGGATTTGGCTGAAAATTGGTGAGCAGGAAGCTTAGAGCCAGGAGACGGACATAGGATACTGTTTATCCCGTTCGACAGCGTTCCTGTGTGAGAATGCACGTTTTCGCGTGATTTCGCATGTTAGCGGTCATTGTTGCCTGTTGTAACCCATTGTTGTAACGCCGCACTAATAACAGAAGGCGATAATGATAGCCGCCTTTCGTTCGCCGTTATATCTATATATAGTCGTGTTAGTTACACTATTTATAACTCAAGAACGGCTGTACCGAACGGCTGTACCGGAAGCTTAGAGCCAGGAGACGGACATAGGATACTGTTTATCCCGTTCGACAGCGTTCCTGTGTGATAACGCACGTTTTTGCACGTACGCAGTGCAACAAGGATAGTACAGTTTCTCACAGTGAGTGCGACGCGAGAAAAAGATGGGACCGGCTGTTAAGGCGGAACAGAGTTCGCCGGGTCAGCTAGTATATATATAAAAGAAAGTCGTGTTAGCTACACTATTTATAACTCAAGAACGGCTGTACCGATTTGGCTGAAAATTGGTGAGCAGGAAGCTTAGAGCCAGGAGACGGACATAGGATACTGTTTATCCCGTTCGACAGCGTTCCTGTGTGAGAACGCACGATTTTGCACGTTTTCGCACGTTTTCGCGTGATTTCGCATGTTAGCGGCCATTGTTGCCTGTTGTAACCCATTGTTGTAACGCCGCACTGATAACAGAAGGCGATAATGATAGCCGCCTTTCGTTCGCCGTTATATCTATATATAGTCGTGTTAATTACACTATTTATAACTCAAGAACGGCTGTACCGATTTGGTGAGCAGGAAGCTTTGAGCCAGGAGACGGACATAGAATATTTTTTATCCCGTTCGACAGCGTTCCTGTGTGAGAACGCACGTTTTGGCACGTACGCAGTGCAACAAAGATAGTACAGTTTCTCACAGTGAGTGCGACGCGAGAAAAAGATGGGACTGGCTGTTAAGGCGGAACAGAGTTCGCCGGGTCAGCTAGTATATATATAAAATAAAGTCGTGTTAGTTACACTATTTATAACTCAAGAACGGCTGTACCGATTTGGCTGAAAATTGATGAGCAGGAAGCTTAGAGCCAGGAGACGGACATAGGATACTGTTTATCCCGTTCGACAGCGTTCCTGTGTGAGAACGCACGTTTTTGCACGTTTTCGCGTGATTTCGCGGGTTTTCGCACCTTTTCGAGGGTTTTCGCAAGTTTTCATGCGTTTTCGCACGTTTTCACGCGTTTTCGTATGTTTAGGTGGAACGGAGTTCTCTGTTAAGGCGGAACAGAGTTCGCCGGGTCAGCTAGTATATATATATATATATATATATATATATATATATATATATATATATTGTGACATACCGATATGTCACATGAAAATAAACACTTATTTGTAGACTATATGGTGGAACATGCATTAGGAAATATCACGAGAGCAAGAGCTTAGCAACGACCGTGAATAAACAATGTAGTTTTTGTTTTTTGTAAATGCATTAAGGCTAAATGCACCGAAAAATACTTATAGGAAAAATCAATAGATCGCAGCACTATCACACGGAATTTACTAGATCGATAACGTCTGAACAAATTGTCCGAATTTCGATCTGTAAACGGCGTTGGACTCCTTTTTAAAATAGAATTCACGCTACGATGCCGTTTTTTCAAAAAATATTTCCCAAAAAAATTTAAAATGATTTCTCATAGTTCCGGGAAGAAATTAAAAAATGTGGGCTTATAGCGCGATGACGACGTGCTTCCTGAATCCAACGCCGTATCAATCATGCAAATCGGATGAATAGGAGCGGCGTAAAGTGAAATTTCGGAAAAAATACCTGATCCTCCCAGTTGCGTCACCCGAACCTTGTGGGGGATCCCTCGACGCGGCCGAACGGTCAAACCCGGCGGCCTGCGGCCTGGGGCCCGGTGCCTAGAGTAACAACCTGCTCCATGGTTTCACAATGGGCAAACTGAAGCAGACCTGTAGAGATATTTCAAGATTTTCACCGTGAAATATAAAGATGGAGTCTCACAATTGTTATAAATCTTGGAAACTCAGTCATCGAAGTGAAGATTCAAAGGATTATATAGTACGAGTATATACACTTTACCTTGGATTCCTCTCCATTCGCGTGATTATTATTATTATTATTATTATTATTATTATTATTATTATTATTATTATTATTATTATTATTATTATTAATAATAATAATAAAGTCCTAATGTTTCGTTCTTTTCAAGTATTATATTTCTCTGCTAAGAGAGCAAACGATAAAAGTCAGAGAACTCAGCAGGGTATTCCAGCGTAGACCAAGACAAGATAAACAAAAGTTTCTTCAAGAAATATAGCACGTCATACGTAGTTTTTAACTGTTTTTTGACGCTAAATAAATAAATAAATAAAAAGAAAAATGCAAAGAAGTGGAAGAACATAACAACAAAAGGAGACCTAAAGAAATGTTCCGGGTCATTCGAAATATGACCAGGGAGTGTAAACTGGCAATGAGGAATAGGCAGGGACCGAAAAGGTATTAAATACCGGTAAAATACCAGTATTTTACATACCTTTTTCAAATACCTATGTTTTTTTATACCGGTAAAATACCTCTATAGGACGTCTATAACGGTATGGACGTCCATAAAGGTTATAAGGGTATTATACCTGTATTTTCAATGAAAAACAATAGCTTACCATTCACAAATGTCGACTAAATAAGTTATTTTAGTTAATAATATCTCACAAAATGTTTATTAAACTAATATACTTTTATAATTGTTATTTATTGTTTGAATTACTATTTTGTTCATATATAATACTCGGTTACTAATAATTAACGAAACGCGAATGATTCCACTAATTCTTGTATAGTAAATATAATCTCCACTTCGTCACTGCACAATGTTCTCGCCCACTGAAAACTGCTCACCGCCCTCTTCCTACACTTGGGCATATCGAATTGCCCTAGTGTAGCACGCAGCCCGCCGAAGAACGCGGCGAGATGTCTGCAGAGGTCAGAAAAGTCACGCTATCAGAACAGCAGTGTGCCAGAGGTGCGACCCTGCTTCCAGCTCAGAAGGGAGACTACACTTGAGCGCGTGCCCTGGCGGCGCTGGGCTTGGATAGAAAGGAGCGCGAAATGAGGAGCAATAATGAGAGGAATAATTTTAATAAAAAGCTGCGGAAAGAAAATTACACAAATTCATATAATATGCAGGCATATCAAGTGATTGATTTCTAAAATTTTAGGTCCCGGAACGCGCTCAAAATGATTTATTAATTTAATAGAAATAATTTAATATTTATAATATAATGTAATAATTATCAGCGAGATACAGGAACGCCGTTCCGTCGTGTTCCGTCAGAAATCAAGCCTTGCGTAAGACCAAAATCCAAATAATCGAGAAAATGACATTTCTAATCCTGTTGTGTGGGTGTAAAAGCTGAACATTGAGATAGGCCGAAAAAAGGAAGGTGCTTTTGAAGTATGGACACGGAAGAAAATATTAAACGTACAATGGGAGGGCAAGAAGATAAATGCCGAAATTTTGAAAAGAAAACAGAACTTTCTCTAAAAGTCAAAGCCAAAAAATGGAAAATAAAATATTTTTGACATACTATGAGTCGAACAAAATCTCTAGAAAAGGATATTATGCTTGGAATGATAGAATGAAGCGAAAGAAAAGGGTGTAAGTGGCACAATTGAATAACTAATACACAATATCACAAACAAAAGGAAAAGGCAGTTCGAGTCCGAGTGAGCAATGAACAAATTGCTAGCATCCTATTGCTGTGTATATCCAGATAGGTCTAACAAGGCATGGCTTGCGATCTATGTTCTAGTACTATTTCTCTGCGCGTTCAGACCCGCGAAGAATTGGGACCTGCAGATGAAAGGAGAGATGCTCACAGCCGCTGCTTGACCGGGATTGGAGCCGACAAATAGACATCATCGCACTGAACAGTGTGTTTGATACCCGTCTTTCATGCGTACATTCTGCCATTATTAAGGAAGAACTCGCTGAATTATCGGCGCGTCCCCTCCCAGTTTCGGATAGCAAGAAAAGCGAAGGATTGATGCTCAAGTAATACAAATGCAAATACCAATGTTCAAAATTAAAACATCTTTCAAAAACCTGGTTTAGAAACATCGATCAAGTTCGTGCGGAAGATAATTTGTTTTGACAGTGTTAATTTATAATTACGATTTAGACAAAACGGCAAAAGAAAGTTTTCAGGCTTAGTTTCGCTGTTATTCTTTTTACTATCGCCCAGGGTCATCTTATGGAGTCACAACTTCCTCAAATGGGTACAGGACGGTGGGCGAGAGACCTTACACCTAGAGTGCTTGCGTTGGCCGCCTCTCTGCGTACGGTAGGACATACGTAGGAAATACCAGAAAAATTGGGTCATTTCTTGGGCTGAAGATATTCTCGCTTTATTCGAACACATGTATTGACAGTGGTATAATGCAATATTATTTCATATTTTAACTTTTTTATAAAATTGTGATTATTGGTTCTTTTCATTCACAACAACTCATCAAGCACATCGATAATAAACGTCAGGTTTTATAAATGTTTCATTTTTTTACGAAATATGTTCATGTATCTATACAAAATCTATGTTTTGAAAATATCAACATCAATGTTGCATCCCTATTCTCGACACCTAGATGAGGATCGCCGATTTAATACGTTTGCATTCTGATTCCCTAATATGAGGTTTATCAGTGACTGGTATGCTACGTTTTACTAGTAGTATATAAATCTTATAAATTGAATTGCTACCCGATTAAATGTTACTGATAAGCATGTACGATGTTTAGAAAAATGGTATCTTCATGTAGAAATGTAAAAGTTGCCGAACTGTATAACAAAACATAATTTATCCCCCTCATAGACGGATATTCCTCTTCTAGTGTGGTGTTCCTGTCTAAGGGTTAAAGTTGTATTGCTTTCATGACAATTTAATGCATTAAAAAATACATATATATGTCACAATACAATGATTTACACTACATCCTTTTATGTTATCATTTACGTAGTTTGTATCAAAATGACGCGCCGGTAATTACTTATTCCAATCTTCAAGTTTATACAAATATAACAGAATCATTTTATATCGATATAACTTACTAAATAAGCTGGGACATGTCACGATTCTTAATATTAGATTTTAATGTTTGTTACAGTGTTGGATACAGGATGCATCTCGCCTGCGCGCTATTTTACCACTTCTTCAATTTTGTCCGAAAGTACGAAAACAGTTTTAAAATTTTACTTGGGAAAACAGATTCATCAGGTGAAGTCTATCAAGGAGACAAACGCCGTTTTGAGATCAAAAATCGAGTCGCAGGATAAAAGAGCTCGTGCGTAATTTCGGCTCATTCTTTCTGGTAGTGGAATGATAACGGAAGATCTTAGAAGTAAAATGTATGTAAAATAAGATGTTAGGCCATGGAATATTGGTGATATCTACACAATTAGTTCAATTTTCTTTTCGAAATCAGTTTCCAAATCGGAATTGATATTTTGAGTAGTGCCTCAAATAACTTTTTGATGGTATGAAGACGGAAATATGTGAACAAGTTTTATACGACTATTACAGATGATATGGGACCGTTTGGTTGTGTTACAGCATCACTAGTTTGATAAGTAGAGAAAAATATATTGAGACTGAATGGGACGAAAGCTTAAACTGACTGCCCAGCTTGCCTGTCTGAAAGTTCGGCCTCCCGCGCCGCTGGCCGCCGGGTTTGGCCGTTCGGCCGCGTCGAGGGAGGGCACAGAAGGGGCGGGGTGAAGCAAGGGGAGCGGGAAGGGGGAGGAGGATCAGGTATTTTTTTCCGAAATTTCACTTTACGCCGCTCCTATTCAACCGATTTGCATGATTGACACGGCGTTGGATTCAGGAAGCACGTCGTCATCGCGCTATAAGCCCACATTTTTTAATTTCTTCCCGGAACTATGAGAAATCATTTAAAAAATTTTTTTGGAAATATTTTTTGAAAAAACGGCATCGTAGCGTGAATTCTATTCTAAAAGGGAGTCCAACGCCGTTTACAGATCGAAAATCGGACAATTTGTTCAGACGTTATCGGTCTAGTAAATTTTGCTTATTTTGGTGCTGCCACGTGGTGGCGACAAATTGAACTAGTGTCGGTACATTTAGCCTTAAGGCGGAACAGAGTTCGCCGGGTCAGCTAGTATATATATATATATATATATATATATATATATATATATATATATATATATATATATATATATATGTGAAAGTAAAATGTGTAAGATATAACATAATTCACAATAGAATGAAATATATTGACATAAACTTAATAGCTAACAAATGATAATGAAACATTGATGTACCACGTAATCATTTATATGATCAGGTGGATTAAATACACAAGGAGACTAAGAACATGTTTACAGTCATCAATAATTATTTCAAAAATATTTTATAACTGTTTCAAAACTATTTTAAAACTGTTTCACAAGTACATTTAAATAACAACGTTTATTACTGATCCCGCCCCCCCCAAAAAAATTTAATTCACATTTATTTTATAAAAACGGCAAGATTTATTTAAATTATGGCTAAATATGTAGCTGAAAATTATTTTCCAATGCATTTGTTTTTTTATTTCTTTTAACCTTTCATTTTACAAATTTTATATTCTTGTGTTATGTTTATATTAATTTTGGTTACAAAAGGTTCAATTCTATTAGTCCCTCCATTATACTTAGGGTTCTTGCATTTACTAGCACAAAATTCATCTACATAAAATTAGCACTTAGTTTACAATTACAATGAATTCATAAATAGTTTACATACTGTTAAAATCAAAAAACGTATATGGAAGAAATCACCAACATAAATCACATTTATATTTTTTACTTCTGTTATTTCAATTTTTGTAATCTAAATGTACAAACATACTATAAAATCAAATCAAATTAGTTAATTTAAAAACTGGAATTAAATGTATTGCCCAGCGTTGATTTATCTGCTGGGTCTGCAATTTGAATCAATCTCATTGCTTAGAAACCTCTTTGCCCATTTGACAATGAATAAGCCCATTGCCAATTGACAATGAATGAGCCTGCATTTACAAATCCTTCACTCACAATGAGTTAATGTCATAACTATTATTATTTTCACCTCAATTCAACTATAAAAAATTGTAGAGGAGAATGTGCACTCAATAACAGCAAATAAATATAGTGAGAGGTCAGGATAAATCATAATTTTAGTATTGTGTAAGGTGGGAGAAGACTCATCACATGCAGAAAAATAAAATAAAATATGTTATAAAACCATGTATATATATAAAAAAAATGCATATTTAATTAAATTTTGTAAAATTGCCTATACCAATTCAGAAATTGAAAACAGCAGGATTACCTCTATTGAAGTCATTAAATATTGTTGAAGATATTACAATGTCTTTGAAATTTGTGTTTGGACATTGAAGAGTGACTGCCAAGGCAAAATTATATGAACCAATAAATTCAAATTCTGATTTAAAACTTGAAATTTAAAGAAAAAACATTTGTGATTCAAGAGCAGAGAATGCAGAATTTGACCTCAAATTGGCTCAGATTTCATCTGGCAAATATGCTCCAATTACATCCGGTGATGTAGTAGAATGTTCAAAAAGATTCATTTCTCACAAAAGGATTAATTTGACCGAGTAAACTTTTGAAAAATTGTTTAGTGTTCCTGTTTCAAAAGACCAAGCTAAAATTTGATTGTGCATGTTTTGTCAAATTTTATCTGGCATATGTATGCAGGTGTTAGCCTTTTTAAGGGCACGAGAATCATGTCTAGTAATATGAATTGTTTTATTTCAAGAGGAAAATATTTTGTTCACTTGACAAGGGAAATGTTTCAGAAAATTATCAAGGTCAACACTATTACAACAGTAATGACTAGGGAACGGAATTTATTGTAGTAAAAAATGCAAAATATGTACATACATATGTACTTATATTTTCCAAAACATGTAAGAAAAATAGAAAATATGTAAAAAAATTTCATTATTGTGTTTAAAATTCTTTTTTTTTTCTTCAAGCATTTCTGACAAGTTTTCTACAAGCATTTTTGACCATAGAACCTTGCCGATCAGTTCCTAACAAGTATTCGGAGTCTCTGAATGTAGGTTCTATATCTATTGAAGTAATTGCTCTCTACACTTTACCACATATAAGAATTTTATTCGAAATTATGGATCCGGGGGGGGGTAAATTGTATATACCTCTCTCCAAATTGAGCACCGCGACAATTTTCTGTACAAATATTTGTTAGCTTTTGATCAAGTAACGAATTTGCTACTTGAAACATGAGCAAGCACGTGGTTGAAATTACTTTCGTTCATAAAAATCCGCCCATCGCAAGTAAGTAGTAATCGGGCGGGGGGAGGGTAACTTTGACAAATCGTGGCGGAGATATGGTGGTAATAAAACATTACATTTGATTTGTAAGAAAGATGATTTCATAACAAATATTGCAAACGCGCATCTGGAATGTTCCGTTTCGACGTACAAAAATATTTAAATGTGGCGAAATTTTAAGAAATATGTCGTAATAGGTAAAATATGTAAAAATATATAATTATACCAAAATATGTAAAATAAAAATAGTTCTAATTCATCATTCAGAATGTCTTGTAAACTCTAAAAAAAATGTAATTGAATGCAGGTATCTAGTTTCTGTAAAAACATGTAATTACATGGAAATCCGTTCCGTAGTAATGACATTTTGCCCAAGAATCATTAACACAATCTGAGATATTTTTCTCTGGTAATTTTGAAGATGAATAATAGCCAAAATCATTGCATGTTTGAGAATGCAGTGTTATCCATACTATATGCCACAAACAGCACACTGTGGAGCACCCTAAATTATGAAAAACTTGAAACCTTTTTTCCTTGGAAACCAATGTAAAAATTAATAATCTTTCAAAAGCAAATTACAAATTGTCACACTCCATGAACTTGATTCAGAACTCTAGTTGTAAAACAATGTCCTGAAAAACCAGCATTTTGACATTAATGACACATTTCTAGTGGGAATGTGAATTTTTTGTATTACTCATTCTCGTTTGTAGTCATTCTGAGAGCGCTACTACATAGTACACATTGAAACTATAACACAAGTTATATTACCTAATGAGAATTTTAAAATAACTTGCCTGGTCAAAAATGATACACACTAAAAGAATTGAACCATTAATGTATACACATTTTGTGAATGTTAAATACGAATGAAATCACAAAAGTCCATGATGCTTGCAAACTTAGCAAAATGTATAGTGGCATCACCTTCAAATACATGTTCATGATCTTGTCATAGAATGCAATAACCATTTAGAATTAACAATATCCATGAATATCTGCATCGATGAACCATCACCTGTTTCAATGACCAATTTCCACCACCTGTGCCTAAAACTACCTGAAAAATAAAATTAATACAATAGTATTTGAAAATATAATTAAAGTGATAATTATTGAAAAATAAAAAAATAGAAAGTGTTTTACAGCAGGGTTTTTTTTAGGAATGCATTATTATTTTGTTCAATTATTTACAGAACATGATAGGCTTTAGTCTCAATTTAAATACAGCGATCAAAATTCTGTACACTTATATTGGAATACTACACAACAATTAATTCTACAATTTCTAATTGCCATTAATGACACTTCAAGACTATATTAAAATTATTTCAATGAATTGGCAACATAATAAATATTATTTTTTTAATTTTAATACGAATTTGCAATGCTTAATTAAGTATTAAAAACTAATCAAATACCTTAAACTTTTTTTAATGAGTATTTTTTTTACTATAAAAAAGCACAAATGAAATGCACAAGCAAAATAATGAGTTTGGAAGCCAAGCCCTCTATATCCACTTAACAACATTAGAATATGAATTAAAAGGATTCAAACCGATGATGTAAAACGAAATAATTGTTTATCTTGTTCGATATAAGCTTTTAGAGGAATTTTACAATTTACATTAAAATAACTTTGAGCTGGATTAATGGCCACGTTTTGTACGTTATGTCCAATAGAAATGCACATAAACTAATATATGCCTTTCTATTATTACATCTCATGATAGAAACATATACGTACCTAAAAGTTGCAATTCCATTCCACCATTCTCTTTTAATCTTGGTTGACAATTCTTGTTTGATTTCAAATAGGCGGTGTAAATGAAGGTATAATTTTCTTTCGAACTTCATTCGCCCATTTACTCCCAATGAAATAAGATTTTCACTTCAAAGAGGTAATTTAGAATCTGTAGTCTGGCGCCTATTAAAAGATATCCACCAATATCCTTTAGATTATAATTCACACTGATGCAGCACGATAAGTTTCAATACGGTACTTACCAGTGAACTCATAGTACGTTCAAGGATTTGCTTCGCCAACGACGTATTTTCTACAATAAATTGAAAACTTTCACAACGATGCGCTTTTCGCCACTTCGAAGAAATTTTCCTGAAGAGCCAGACGCTCTCTTAGTCCTTCCAAAATGAACTGAATAGTATGTCCTCGCAGGCCGATCGGCGGCGCGACGTTGCGGTCCAACGAGCCGTGTCACACGCTTCCTTCTGACCCTCTCCCACGCTTGTTGCTGACCGTCATCAATCCACGGCTGAAATATCAGATGTCCTTATCGCCCAGCAACCCGCATGCAGTTCACGCTGGCCTCCTTCTTCGTTTGCAGTAGTTTTGATGCAAGGTTAATTTAACAACCTATGGCTCAAATTATTTCTTATGTAGTGAACCTACACTTGTACTTCTTTAGATCAGGATTTTTCTTAGGATGAACGGATAATATTGCGTTGCGGTCAGGTTGCAGCAAGTTTTGGCGCGCGCGCGCAACTTCCTGTCCCCCCCCCCCCACGCACTTCCAAAAGCCCGCCGAAGGCCTTGGGACTGGTAGCTGATAAATATATAACGTAATTAGTCTGTCTTTCCACATTTATATTTACATGTGTAACAACGCAGACGGAAAATAATATAATTATTAAAGTTTGTCTCAAACTTCGTTCCCGTTTTGAGCAAGAATGACAGATATGTTTTCTTTGCTTGATAAAGTCATAATTATCGCATCATGCTTCTATTATGTAATTGATATAATGTGATATACACACACATGATTAGGCTTGATGAGGCCGACAGGTCCGTTTATGAAGCAACATCAACCTCTCCGAAATCGCAGGCCGATTGGTCCATCAAGGTCAGCAATCTTAGATGCTGTTGTAACCAGGAAAGGGAGTAAAGCAACAAGGTCTCTGTTTCGCATACGAAGGTTTTGTGTAACTATTGAAACCTTGTTGGGATTTATAGTATCCTTTTTTTCAGTGTACCATAGAAACAAAGGGGCGGTCTAAATTACACAAATTTTACTTGAAAAGGGATTCAGAAACCTCATTTTGAGGTATATAAATTTTACTTCATACTCCATTCTAAACCCGTGTTCGTGTTGTGCTTTGGATTTGAATGGAATGTAACGGATCTTTTAGTATGTATACATTCTTTGCACCTGTTTTCAACGTTTTATCCGCTCGATATTCACTTTATGTGGATATGCGTAGGGGGGACTCTTGCGCATCGTATCCGACTTCAGTCAATGAGCTTGAGACATCAGTTTGCGTCACAATATTAGCCGGAATTTTAAATCCAGCCAGATACCAAAATCACAAAACCTCGTTACCGGACATTGAAACAGAAATATGAAGCATTTCATTTAAATATTGCATTTTGTACACCTTCGTGTTATTTTTGGTTGGCTGACGTTGAAAATTGCCACTTTGTACTACTTTCAAAATGTTTCTCAGCACTTCCCGCTCTCGATCCATCATGGCGGCCAGCGTCTGGTCTGGCTCTTCAAACGAAGTGCCCGTGCTGTGGTGTTACGTGGTTCGTAACACAGACTGGTGATGCGCAGAATCAGTTAAATCGGTGCCCCATAGGAACCCACCCATGTATTTCCACCATGGTTATTCCACCTGGATCTCTCATGCAGTTAATCTTGCACCACAACTAATACACCTTTATTTTGGTTGTAATATGGACTGTAATAGTAACTTCATAAAATATGCTACAATTGGCAAATTGGGAAGCATCCATAACAATAGTTTGAGAGATTCCATCCATCTGACGGATGTTGTTTTGAAGTCTTATCCCACATGTAGTTGGTCTGCCACACTGAGGTAAGCCTCCTTTGTTCATATATGTATCAATTCTTTTCCGATACTATACTGTTTCATTGTAGATTGTTATTTTTAGATTGTACATGTGGACCCCGAACAATAGGGTCGAAACCTTGTAAATAACTTCAGTGTTATTTAATGTAATAATATAAAGGAATTCAATGTCTGTTATTTTGGCCTTTTAGTTATTACAATATATCACAGTCAAATATCTTGCGATTTTTGTATTATTACCATTGGCCGATTTTGATGATCTAAAACGTCGCTAAAATATCGATAAAATGCTCTAAAATGTTTTAATACCGTAAATGCAAAGAAAAGCGACATTAAACATTTGATATATACACATTTCCAACTAATCATTTCTTAGAAGATACTAATTGAACACTTATTTAACACCGAAAAAAATCCTTTTTAAAATGAAAATGAATTTCTATAATTTTACAATTTCTTTAATATGTACACACTTACTGGACGTCTTGAAAGATTGTAGAATAATAGAATTATAAATTGAAAATTCTTGATTATGCCTCTAAAAAGAATTCAACATTTATTATTTTGTTCTCTGGTTGACGACGTTACTAAAGTCATAGCTGTAGACAAGGTAAAAAAATCCCAAATTCTACATTACAATATACTGCCATGGTCATCTAAAGATTTTTCATTGTGAAATGCGTGCGTTTATGGGTCAGAATGTTTCGGTACACAGAAAAACTTTCCACATCGACTGATGTGAGTGGGTGTAAACTTGAGTGATTTAGGTGCTCTAGAAATTAAGTTAAATTGAAATTGAGTGTATCGGTTACATGCATCTTTAACCCCTGTAGGTTTTTAAGTGCACTTGTACCTACCTGTGTGTTAAGAAATTTAACATAATTAGCAACGTTAATAACCGTCGATTCGTCGTTTAAGGATCAATCAAATGTTTAAGGAAAAATCATGGCGATGTACAAAACACCAGATTCAAACAATTCAGAAGTAATTCGCATTGGTTTGGGGAATAATTATTCTTAATTGTAATATTATTAATAGTACAATTAGAAAAATGTAAATGAGGTAAATTAATCTCATTTTGCTCACATTCCATCAAATGAAACTACCTCCGGTAATCGTATTTACTGACGACGTAAAGGTGTCGCCACTGGAAATTACGCGCCAATTTCCGAACCGAACGTCATTTCTTTAGGTTCAGGAGAATTATTTACATCCAATTTTCTCGAACCATGGTATACGATTTTTTTTTTTTTTTTTTTTTTTTTAATATATCGCAACACTCCACAATATCGTACTAACGTGCCGCAGCAACAGAATCCATGTGTACTATTCCAGTAATGTAAATTTTCGCATGAAGGCTCCCACAGACCTATGCGGAAGATCCGCAACCTACGCGGATCGGCCGCAGCGGAAGTTTTGTGCCACGTGTTGCCTTATGAGCACGTTGAGACCTGCGCGGCAGGCGATCGTCGCGGCAACGGATTGGCAGCGTTTAATCGGCGGCGCAATTTGTAACGCAGTCAGACGTGTTTCTTCCTCTACAGTTCGTGTTTCGTGGAAGTCCGCCCGTGTTCGGGAGTCTTCGCTCCCCTCTGGGTCCAGCGACCTTGCCAACCGTCACCAA
Source organism: Teleogryllus occipitalis (assembly GCA_011170035.1). Lineage (NCBI taxonomy): Eukaryota > Metazoa > Arthropoda > Insecta > Orthoptera > Gryllidae > Teleogryllus > Teleogryllus occipitalis. The sequence goes on along the minus strand of BLKR01000866.1, from coordinate 183,772 downwards.
ACACTCATAATTGACGCTCCGGTGCGAACGGTCCCGCGAATTCCGCGGCCGCGTGTAGCTCGGAACTTTCCGCGCCGCACCCGCTGCGGATCTACCGCGCCGGTCTGTGGGAGCCTTAATTCGTGAGATTTTATGGTGACCGATAAAATGCTGAATATACCACAAAATGTTAGTGTTATTACCGCCTCGTCCAAATAAAAAAAATCTCGGCTCCACTATGCTCCGCCGTACCTTTTACGTCGCGAGACTGAGCCCATCAGGCCTGTTCCATCGCGGAAAGATATGAGTTACTCCAGCGCGTCGATTTTTGCTCCTTCTGCGCAGGACCAGTTTACGTCACGAACCATATGACCACGGCTCGGGAACCTGGTTTGAATCAAGGAAGTTATCATTATGGAGGTGGCATGGCCTGCCTTTCCCATTGTAGAAAATGAAGCCAGCCCCTTGCAAGATCGATTAGGCTATCCGCTTAACAGTTTGATCACGCGTTTCTCCGTCTGACCACGAACATTACGCTACGCTTCTTTAACCGTGTAGCGTAAAAAGAAGGTACCACTTGAGCGACGAAACAAGCTAATTGAATTTAGTTCAGTGGCTTCTTTTAGGCTTGAGGATATTTTACGTGCAGTAAATCTACAACATGGAATGCTTTATTGCCCCTCTTCAATGAATTTTGTCGCCCTTAAAAATTCACCGCTTCGATCCAGTTGGGAACTTTCACGGGTACTTTGCCCCCAGGAGAAATTGGGAACACTTTTTGTTTTTCACATTTGCCTCTGCTTTAGCATGTTTTCCTCGTCCAATATGTTGCCTCACGACAAACCTTTTATCAGCACTTCTACGTCACATGATTTGCTAAACAAGACATTTCCATCTGTTTAAAAAAATTATTTACTGTTGTAAAACCGTTTTGCAGGTTTTGCTTTCAGCATCTTGAATTCACTAGGGTTCAAGATTTAGGCCCTGACACTGTGGTTCTCACAGCAAACAACGCAAGATGTTGGATATGTTACTAATGTAATCGAGGCACCTTCCTTTCATTCTAGTGAACTCTGCTTACAAACTTTTGATTTGGACTGTTCTTTACTAGGAAATTTGTCTTTAGGTATCACGGAATCGGCGGAAGTGTCAAAGGCGCAGATAGGCACCACAGGAAGCTTAGATTACATACAAGAGCTGATTTTACAATTTCTGAGCGATGAAATTGAATAGACCACTTAGGAGTTTTGGGGAGAACCTTTGTAGCATTTATTTATTTTCACTGGACGTGTAGAAAAACTTTTCTTCTTCGGCTTCTCATTTATAACATGAAAGTTTTAGGATGACTCAGGATAATGTTCATAATGTCTCCCACAAAAATCCAGCTCTTAGAGAATGTTCAAGTTGTATTAGAGGGTTATAAAGGTCAAATATTGAATGGGGTATCCCGGATGCCATCTGTCGTCGCCTCACGATCTCCTGCAAGTGAGGAGCCCCTTGCGTTCCCCATGCCCCATGCCGAGGAGCCCTTCGGCCGTTACCTGGCCAGGGGAAGGGATTACAATAGGATTAGGATTAGGATTACGATGTCTGAGATACCCTCGAGGGACCAGAGAGGCCATCCGACCCGATTGGAAACCCTTCACTAGGAAGAGCATAGAAACATTTTGGACTTGCTTATACTTGTAGTGTAAACGGTAAAACCACAATACAACAAGTTTTTTTTAGAAGTTTGAAGTGGGGTCCGGTGCTAACCTACACATCAGCTTGTGGGGTTCGTCTCCAGATATATCCAGTGGGCACCACCCCTGCTATGGCAAGCTCGTAAACACCCAACCTACGTATGCATGTGTTAGGGAAGAAGACAGGTTAAGATTGAGGAAAGGTACATTGCGCACAGTTAGTTGCCCGTTTGTTGAGTCACTGTGCTGGCATTCGCTTGGTATTGCTCGGAGAAACTATGGAAAATTACCTATCAGAGGAGCTGGCTCCCTGGTGTTTGTGGGTATGCTCAAAAAAATTGGGTTCTTTATTATTATACTCAAGCCACATTTAACCGTGTTAAATTTTGCAATGAAGATATGGAGGAACCATACAAAAGATCAATGTCTTCTTTAGAGATCACTGTTTAAGCATGCATATTGATTAATTAAATCATTAGATACAGCCCTAAGTTAATATTATGTAAGTCCAGTTAGAAACATTTTAACATTTTAAAATTTTAAAAATCAAGAGTAATGAAAGTGAAGTTAAAATCACATGATTGAATGTTCTTTAGCCATAAAGCATCTAACAAAAAAAAATCAATCAATCAATCAATCAATCAATCCGGAACATTTTTACTTAATAAAGTCAAGTCTGCAACTTTTCTTGGCCTTGCATTCGACTAGAGCTTTACTAGACATAAACACATACACAAACTGAACAGCTGATGTGCATCATCAATGAACCTCCTCCATACCTTTAGTGGTAGCTCATGGGGTGAATGTCCCTTGAGTTTGAGATATGCCACCCTGAAATCTGGTTTGTTACAGCATTTTCCAAGGGAGTCACATTGCTTGTGAAGTGTTGTGGTGGAGTGGTGTGGTTGTCACTTTTGGGAAAAGAAAAGGGTTGTGATGAACAAAATGTCTAAGAGTTTGAATAATAACTATATTTATTGCATTGTGTGGGGACAGTAAAAAAATTAAACTATTTCAGAATTACATTTTCTACCATATTTTGTTTCAGAACTGCTAGTCGCAACATGGTGCAAGAATATGAAATGTATTATCGAAGTGAGAAAGGTCAACCTATTAAAGATACACCTAAATTTAATGTGTTGATTACAACGTTTGAAATTGTAATTGCTGACTGCATGGAATTGAAGGAATTCAATTGGCGCCTTTGTGTTATTGACGAAGCACATCGTCTAAAAAATAGAAATTGCAAGTTGCTGGAAGGTCTTCGTTTATTGAATCTGGTTAGTATTTGTTTAAGATGTGCTTGTATAATATGTCAGAGACTAGGGTAATTGTTTAAAAATATTTGTTACTTGTAGCTTGTAGTAGCTGCAGTTAATTGCTAGCACACATTTTGTTTTTATGAAGTACAATATTAATATATTATTTACATTAAAGGTCGTTCAAAAATTTGTTTCCCAAAATGCACTCTTTCTACCCCCCACCCTCACCCCATAACAAAAACACACAAGTAGGAAGAATATAATGCAAATACATTTTTTTTCATTAGAAAGTATGCTGGTATGGTTGAAATGTCCAAATTGCAATTATTTCAAGAAGACTAATTGACATACTGTGCCTTTTTTCCAGTTTCTTAATTAGCATTACATATATTAGTATTAATTAGTAATATATTTTTGCAAATTGCTAATTATTGTGCACATTTTACTGGAAAACATTTGTAGTTATATTTAATTACATTTATATTATTAAATTAAAGTTTTAATATTGTAATGTGTGTTTTTTATAAACAGAGTTCAGTGTAGCTGATTCCAAATGAAGTATGCATGATATTTATGAGATTATCATAATGTTTTTGAGTATTACAAGTACATTGTACATACAAGTATAAGTAAATTGGGTTGTCCTTGAAAATTGGCAGTACTGACTTGCGTTACCTCCCACAAGGCATTGAGTGAGGGGGTACCTGTGTAGATGTGAGTGAAACAATATGAGAAAGAAAGGAATGTCTTGTGTGGAGGGTTGAAGTTGGCTGCTGAAGGATTCTGGAAAATGTTTTTAAGCATATTTCTAATGCTAATTGTTGAATGTATTTCGTAGTAGACAATTGGGTGGTTGTGGAAACTATCTAATACTATTCAAAATTTCATTGAGCAGTATAATAAGGGTAAACTCGCGATTGATGTACTGGGCATGAAAATGATGAAGTGTAATGATGATTAATGTACTTAGGACCGGTTTCACCAAACGAAGAGTAAGAGTTTACTCTGGAGTAAATCCTGTTTACACGAGAGTATTTTCTTGGAGCGTTTCACCAACACTTTACTCGAGTGTAAATCGCATACACAAGAGTAAATTCGAGAGTAGCTTTACACAGTGAAGATCCGTAAAATACGGAGTAAGCTTAGTTTTCAGCGTGTGTGTATCTCTGACGTGTTATGGCTCGACAATTGCGAATGATGGTATTTGAAGATGATTCGGAATATTATCCTGTAATGCGAAGACAAAGATAGGTGAAGGAGAGAATGGATTGGTTTCCCAATTATGAGGATCGAGATTTTGCCACGAGGTAATGTTTGACCAAATTATCAGCTCTTCTATTTTGAAGAAATGAAGCTGATTTAGAAACAAGTAATTTGCATACTAAAAAATTAATATAAAAAATATATTCAAGTAGTAGAATCATTTCATAATTTTTTTTCTGAATTGTAGTTACCCATATATAGGCAATCAGTCCAGAATCCAAATCGAAATAGGACATGTCTATTAAAAATCATTTAAATTGTGCAAGTACGTATTTTATTTGTGAAGTAAATTGTTAACTCATCGGGTACATTATGAACTGTGCAGGGCTTTGTAAATTTATTTTTCACCGATGTGGATACAAAATAAAGATAGTAAATATATGGCAAGAAAAGGAAAAATAAGAACAATAACTAAAAGTATTTATTTAGTCAAAAACAGTAATAAACTGTACATGACGTATGAGGGAGAAGATCATCTGCGTACATTTTCTTGAGTTCCAGAATCCCTTCCCAACGTCTTAACTATAACTAGTAGTTGAAAGATGAATAAAAGTTAAAGAAAAATAAAACAAACAAATATTTCTTTTAAAAGCGTGAGGTTAACAACATTTGAAAACTAGACATTTTCGTACTAGCTCATAATAAACGTTCGATAACCTAGACTAAGAAATATTAAGAAATGAAGATACAAAAACTAAGAAATAAGCTACACCACCTCACAATCACCACACAAAACTAAGACCAAGACGAAGCAAAGAACTCCAAAACTGAAAAGAAAGGAAATAACCAGAGGTTCCCGTTGGTCCGCAATGGTTCACAGCGTTACTCTCGTTCACGGCCTCTTGAATTGCTCTCTACTGTGTATGAAAAATTGCATGTTCAGCATGTACGCGGAGTAAATTGGGGAGTATGTACTCTAGAGTAACATAACCCTCCAGAAGCGTGGTGAAACACTTATATTTTACTCGAGAGTAACTATCGTGGAGTAATGCTTACTCTCGAGTAACTACTCTTAACTTTACTCGGCTGTTGGTGAAACCGGCCCTTAATGGGGTACATTTGTGTGCATATATCAGACGTTTTTACTACATAGATGCATGCATATTTCATGTGTTTTTAGTAGATAAACACACATATAAACTTGGTCCCTAAGCTTGAGCCACTGCTCCCCAACATTTCATTTTGTTCCCTCAAATAAAAACACACGCACACACCATCATCCACTCTCTAGCTCATCCTTATAGTTTGCGATTCATGTTCTTGCATTAGATGATGTCATGCTAAACAGTAAACATTTTAGCATTGAAAGATTTACTTTGTGGTTCTAAATTGAGATGTGCAAATGAAATTCCTCCTCTCCCCTCTCACTGTAAAAACTATGTAAAATGAATCAATAAGAACAGTATTTTTACATTTATATAATTCTTCTATAACTTTTCTAATATTCTTTCTGTGAATGTGTTTGTGCAGGAACATAGAGTGTTGCTATCAGGAACACCACTACAAAACAATGTGAATGAATTATTTTCTCTGCTCAACTTTTTGGAACCTGCCCAATTTTCAAATAGTGAGGCATTCCTCCAAGAGTTTGGTGCCTTGCGCAGTGAAACAGAAGTTCAGAAACTTCAGTTGTTACTCAAACCAATGATGCTTCGCCGACTGAAAGAGGATGTTGAAAAATCTATTGCTCCAAAAGAAGAGACTGTTGTTGAAGTAAGTACTGAAACTGTATATTTTGTGTAGAACTCCAATATCGTATGAAGTTAATAATTCTTGTTGCTCATAATGCATTTTCTACTTTTAGGTGGAGCTTACAAATATTCAGAAAAAGTATTACCGTGGCATTCTGGAAAGAAACTTCTCTTTCCTTGCAAAAGGAACGACCTCTGCAAATGTTCCTAATTTAATGAATACAATGATGGAACTGCGTAAATGCTGTATTCATCCATACTTATTAAATGGTAATTGCTTATTTATGTTTCAAGTTTGTGTAACAAGCAATTAATTGTTTATATGTAAGGGGGTGTGATGAATTTGGAAGTGATAGGATGTGCACATGAATGTATACACAATTGTGAAGAAGATATTATGAATTAGAATTATAATGAACAAAGGGGATGATCTTGGTTGGTGAAATATTTTCATGGCTAGAAGACAAATTGTATATTATTAGTTTGTATGTATAATATTACAAAAGATTAATACCCTAGTCAATAATTTTATGCCAAATCAAATAATTGCTTATTTAATTTACTCTAAAGATCAATTTATAGTCATTTTTGTGCACCACTAATTGGAGATGGCTTTACTTCAGCTAATTCTAGTTAAAGACAAATACCTTCATTTGAATATTTACAATATTGATCTGTGATTTTATATATTTATTTGATAAATCTTGTCCATCACCTTTTCTAGAATGTTTAAAAGCAATATTATACATTTTAGGTGCTGAGGAGCAAATTCAGATGGATTATCGTCAAACAAAACAGATTGGAGCTGATGATCCTGATGGATATTACCAGGCCCTTATTCATTCTTCTGGTAAAATGGTTCTTATTGATAAGTTATTACCGAAACTTAAAGCTGGGGGCCATCGTGTATTAATATTCAGTCAAATGGTTCGATGTTTGGATATTTTGGAGGACTACCTGGTTTATCGCAAGTAAGTCTGAAAAATTTATTGTGTCAAGTACGCGTAATGAGTATTAATGTATTGTAGGTTTTTCGAAACTTGAATCATGGCCACATACCAATGAATTGCAGAACATTATACACCTCATCTCACTACAGCTTGTCCCTGAAATTGAGAAATGAGGGATGATAAAAGGTTTTTTGAATGGTTATTTTGAAATACAGTGAAACTTCGATTTTACGTTCCCCGATCTTACGTTTTCCCGGAATTTACGTCATAAATGAGTGGTCCCGGCAAAACATCCATATAAGTAATGTATAATTTTCCTCGATTATACGTTTTCGCGATTTTACGTTTTCCTCGATTTTGCGCCTGATTTGTGAAGTCCTACTACGTCCTAAAACCCCGATATTAAGATTTTTGCACAGCATGTCTCGGATTTTAGACGGACATTCTGAAAGAAAAGGAGGCAATGTCGATGTCGGTGAAAGTGGAGGGGATACATATAAATGTTAAGTGTTTTGCTATTCGCTGTTGAGAGAGAAGGGACACTGTCGTCCACTCAGAAGCTTCGTTACGACTTATATTTTTGGTATTGGAGCTTCCGGTTGGATAACAATGTCTTCCTCTCCTTCGAGCTCATAATGTTGAAGTGCCGTCTCATTTAGTGTTCAGCTTTAGTTGGTTCTTTGAGCGACGTCCCGGGACTATACGCCACGTGTTGCATTCCAAGTGCGTTCCGTTCTGAGTGTGTTTTATTGTGTTTGTCGCCGATTGCTGTTTTGGACTTGTATGATGGAAAAAATGTTTTTGCACATGGAGAAGAAACGCAAGTCATTTACCATCGAAGACAAAATGCATATTTTAGATCAAGTCGATGCTCACGTTGGGAAGCGAATAGACCTCGCCACCAGAATGGGTCTGAGTGTGTCCACTCTGAATTCAATAGTGAAGCAGCGTGAAAAAATTGAAAAATGCTATTCGAAATGCGGCCCTTCGTTTTCGAAGCCTCGAAAATCGTTGAAAATGTCGCCAATGGAAGAATTAGAAATGACTCTCGCTAGTTGGTTCAAGCAGGCGAGAACCTCGAATTTGGCAATAGATGGGAGTCTTTTTAAAGAAAAGGCGCTACATGTAGCAACACGCCTAGGATTGGAAGATTTCAAGGCGTCCAATGGCTGGCTGGACCGGTTCAAAAAGCGCCAGAATCTTGTATACAAAACTGTGTCGGGAGAAAGCGCGAGTGTGGATCCAGCCACCGTTTCTGACTAGAAGCAACAAATTAGTCATTTAAAGGAGGGCTATGAATTAAAGGACATATTCAACGCAGATGAAACGGGATTGTTCTTCAATCTCCAGCCCAACAGAACGCTGGCTTTTAAAGGGGACGCATGCCATGGAGGCACAAAATCCAAACAGAGGATCACCGTGCTACTGGCATGTAATGCCGATGGTAGCGAGAAATTGCCTCCGTTAGTTATCGGCAAGTTCCAAAATCCCCGATGCTTCAAAAATATTAAAACGTTACCGACGAAATACAAAGCAAATCAGCAAGCCTGGATGACTGGGATAATTTTTGAAGAGTTTCTTGTACAGTTGGACAGGCAGATGGGGGCCAAGAACAGAAAAATTATTCTCTTCATTGACCAGTGTGCTGCTCATCCGAAGGAAACCAGTGGGCTGCGAAATATAAAGATTATATTTTTGCCTCCAAATTGCACCAGCCAATTACAGCCACTGGACTTGGGCATCATCCACTCTTTCAAGTGCTATTATAGGAAGCAATTATTAAGGAAAGCAGTTGCGATGATAGATGGAGGGATGATTGAAGATGTTTCTAAACTTAAATTAAACATCCTTCAAGCATTACATTTTGTGGCTGAAGCTTGGAGAGAAATATCTCCAGAAACAATTAAAAATTGTTTCAAAAACTGTGGATTTCAAGTTGATAGTGAAATGGAAAATATTGTCCTTCCAGTTTTAACTTCCTATGAAACGCAAGACTGGCTTTCTTTGAAAATAAGTGACAATGACCGTGATTTTGAAGATTATGTAACTGTGGACAATGGACTATTAACTTGTGAAATTCAGTCTATTGACCAGATTCTGGATGAAGAATCTTCTGCTATAGACAAGGAAATTGCTGAAGAGGAGGACGAGGAGGATGAGGAAAAGGTTACATTTATACAAGCCATTAGAGGACTTGACACAGCTAGAAAGTATTTTCAACAATTTAGTGTGGATGAAAATGTGTTAATTTCATGCAGTGAAATTGAAAATAAACTTTATGCTCTAAAACACTTAGAAAATAAAAAGCAAATGTCGATTTTGGACTGGGTGAACAAGTGATTGTGTGAAGTTGCATATAGAGTCATGTTTTAAGGGTAAAATCTGTTTAATGTATCCAGTTTCAATGTGTTGTGTTTTTAGAATTTTGTGTGTTTTTAGAATTTTGTGTGTTTTTAGAATTTTGTGTGTTTTTAGAATTTTGTGTGTTTTTAGAATTTTGTGTTTTTAGAATTTTGTGTGTTTTTAGAATTTTGTGTGTTATTAGAATTTTGTGTGTTTTTAGAATTTTGTGTGTTTTTAGATTTTTGTTTGTTTTTACAATTTTGTGTTTTGGAATAAAATCTGTGCAGAAAAATAATTTCCTCGATTTTACACTTTTTTTGACCAGTCCGCGGAGAGGCGTAAAATAGGGGTTTCACTGTATATATTTACCGAGTTGACTAAATTTCATTTTGCTGTATCAATTGTTAGTTATATAATTTTTTGTAGATTTTTACAAACTTTTATCTTTTTTAAAAATATTTAATGTGGGTTCAGGAAAATTTTAGGAGGGGATAAATAAGATGATCTCTTGTCATGGAATGTTGTGACATTGTGTTGGAACAATACAGTGTACACTGGAATGAAAAGGAACTTCTTTTCAGTGTCACCAAGTAAGATTACCAAATTTGTGTTCTGTACCTGAGGGGAAACTGTTTTGAAGGTGAAATTACACATCCATTGATGGTGCAAAGACATCTAGACTAAAGAGCTTAAAAAATGGGAAATATCAGACCAATCTTTTCTTACCCAATTTCGAATTCACGAAATACCAGTGTGACTGATTTCCAATACAATTAAAAGTGCTATTCTACACCCAAGGATCTCAAAAGCTTGACCTACAAACTACACTTGACTGAATTTGGGCCACCAACTCTCATTTCTAGGAGACTAGGACAAAACATGGAAGATATTTCATGTGCATTCCAGCACAGGCCTAAACATCTTTGACTCTGAAACTCCCCAACTGAGAGGGCACAGAATGAAATAAAGAGACAACTGTATAACATTGAAGAACTTTTTGGGTTAACATGTTGATGCCTAAGAAAACAATCACAGTACCTGACATTCATAACGGAGGACAGTCTTCAAAACGGAAGGTCACCCTGTAACCCACTCATCCACAGACTTGCCTTGTTTTCATGAGGGATTTTGCATAGGTGTTTGCATATTAGCAACAAAGTGTTAATTACCTCAACCATCGTAGAAGTAGGTAATACCACAGAGCTCCTACATGTTGTCTGTGGGTAGCACTGCCCAGACAAGGTATTCCTGGAACAAACTTCTCACCAGGAATTCAATCGCTGAGTTTCGGTTAGCTTAGTATTGTGTCTCGACTTTCACGAATGGGGTACCAGTTTCAATCAAAATGTCCACATTATCACCTCCATGATACTGCCTCTGACCGGGAGGTCCTGGGGTTCAAGTCCTGATGATGGCAGAATTTTCGACACTAGCTTTTCAGCTAGGTCGAGTTCAGCTGCTGTGTGGAGGAGAATGCTAGCGGCTGGCTGCTCTAATTGGTAGTTTTCCTTGGTTTCTTCACTCAATGCTGGGCAAATACTGGCACAGTACCCTAAGAAATGGGCTACAGAACTTGCACAATCTTTCCGTCCTTTTCCTATCCTCACCCTCTTACACGCACACGTACGTGCACACACTAAACACTACACTACCACACATGCTGGGAGACAAGTTGGAAGCTTTGAGCTTTTACCACGTGGGGCAGTGCCATGCTGGTGGGAGATAACTATTTTGAAAAAATCCTCAAATCTCGCCATCCAGTGGGGGAGGATCTCCGCCACCTCCCTTCATAAAAACATGCACTACACGAATGGAACTAATGCCCTTAGCAATTGACATGCTGGGAATCATCAGTCACCTCCAAGATACTCAAGGGAATTTTACTTTATTTAATTTTTAATTTAGAAGAGCGCAGGTGAAGTTCTTTGCTTATACCCGGTGATTGAGTGACAGTGTCCAGATTGACAGATTGAACGAAGAAAATGAACATGTAGAGATCTTGATAGGGTGGTGCACCAGGAAATAAGGGTACACCCTACCCTCAGATCATGATTTGGGAGGTAGTGACACCAGCATTCAAAGATATTGGTCCTCTATCGTATTAGTAGGGGGTAGATTTTAACGAAATGCAATTTATTTCTTTTCACTTGCCGTTTAACATAGAAATTCATTTTATGCTATGAGAAAAGGAAATAACCCTTTTTTATGTTTTTTTTTCTTTCTTTCATTTTTTCATCTATTTCGATTAATAAGTCATTTTTTACCTGTTTCTGTCATTTTTACTTTCTCTCCCCCCTCTCTTTTTCCTCCCTCTCTCTCTCCTCCCTCTCTCTCTCCTCCCTCTCTCTCTCTCCTCTCTCTCTCTCTCCTCCCTCTCTCTCTCCTCCCTCTCTCTCTCCTACCTCTATCTCTCCTCCCTCTCTCTCTCTCGCTCTCTCCTCCCTCTCTCTCTCTCTCTCCTCGCTCTCTCCTCCCTCCCTCTCTCCTCCCTCTCTCTCTCCTCCCTCTCTCTCCTCCCTCCCTCTCTCTCCTCTCTCTCTCCTCCCTCTCTCTCCTCGCTCCTCTCCTCCCTCTCTCTCTCCTCCCCCTCTCTCCCTCCCTCTCTCTCTCCTCCCCCTCTCTCCTCCCCTCTCTCTCCTCCCCCTCTCTCCCCCCTCTCTCTCTCCCTCTCTCCTCCCCCTCCTCTCCTCCCTCTCCTCCTCCCTCCCTCTCCCTCTCCTCCCCCTCTCTCTCCTCCCTCTCTCTCCTCCCCCTCTCTCCCTCCCCCCTCTCCCTCCTCCTCTCCTCCCCCCCTCTCTCCTCCCCCTCTCTCTCCTCCCCCTCTCTCCCTCCCCCTCTCTGTCTCCCTCCCCTCTCTCCTCCCTTTCTCTCTCCTCCCTCTCTCCTCCTTTCTCTCTCCCCCCCTCTCTCCTCCCTCTCTCCCTCCCTCTCCTCTCTCTCTCTCTCCCTCTTGCTTGTTTTTTTTTTTGAATTTAAGCTTGTGCATTTCTGTTGAAATTCACGTGCAAAGCACCAATTCGACTACTATTCCACCATCTTTGTCATGGGAATCCAGGGGGGTACACAGAGGAGGGAGTAATAGCGATGCATTTCTCAGTGACAAGCCATGGAGCAATCAAATTAGTGTGATAGTGTCTATATCACTAAGCCAGCAAGGGAAACGGCTTGCGGAAGTATGGCTGTCAATACAACATGTAGTGAGGCATTCTGAAGATGTCCAGTTCCAATTAAATGAATTTATAACGCAATCCCTCCTGTCACCAAGCTTTGTGCTTGGATGCGAGGCCAAACATGACTCACACGAGAAGGCTCATGTTGATGAGATCAGTAAAGACTGTCGTGTTTAACACATTCCAATTTCTGTTATCTGGGAAAAGGATCTGAATAATAGCCCTCGTCAGAATGAAAGTTTTTATCAGAACTGCATGCAGCAAGGATTACCAGCTTTCAGAGTATCAAGTCACGTCTTTGAATGCATTCTCACCTCTTTGCTTTGTGTTGATTGGAGAAACTAAGGAAAACTACCAATCAGAGTGGCCAGCTGCAAGAATTCTCTTCAGAAAGCAGGTGGTTCAACCTAGCTAGGTAGCTAGTGTAGAAAATCCCACCACTATTGTGACGAACCCTTTGACTTCCCTGTCAGAAGCACAGCAGTGACATCAGTTGATGCCCGGAGTCACAAAAGCTAATAGTGTTTTCTTAATGATAGTGTTTTCTCTCTGCTTTTCTTATTTATGCCACTGCATTCTCACACAATTGAAGGACTGGATTACCACAGAATGAAGATAATCCTTTAATGAGCAAGAAATGGTGTATTAAGAAATTGTTACTTAATTTGTAAAGAGCAAAGTGTTCCTTAATGTCACATAATCAGCACTTACCACTGAGCCTTGTGAGGAGAAGAAATTGTCTCTGTGGCAGACTCCTCCATCTTCCTTTGTTCTTTGGAAATATTGTTTTCATCCTATTCAGGGGTCTAATTTCCATTCGGTAGAGGATTATATCACATATTAGCATCTTAACACTTCACTCTGGTGGATGCCTGCAGGCACTTGCAGGTAATGCCCATGACATTTCAGTGCACCTTCATAGTATTCATTCTATTATTGTTAATCTTACATTTTTATTTATTTCAATTATGCTCGTTGTTAATTATAGTTTTATTAAATGGTGTGTAATTACCAATCTGAATTGTAATGCACAATGGTAAGTTTTTATACAACTCAATAAATATTACATATTATTTTTCTTTTTTATTCTTCTTGGATATTATTAATATTATTATTAATAATATTATTAATATTATTAAAATGATTAGAAAATGACATCCTTTATGTATTAAAGTTTCTATGAACCCTTTTTTGAACTCGTCAATATATATAGATCTTATCTCCACTCACACTACAGCACTCGGGTGTGCGTGTGCGCCTGCCACTAATAATTCAATAACTTTTTTGAAGTTCACACAAAACATAACCATGTAATAATCTCAAGACAGTTTTTGTTCGAACATTTTCTCTACCTACCCTCCGTTCTTGGAGGATAGGAAATTTATTTAGGGTATTTCTAAGTTTATGAGCGTAGTTAACTAAGAATATTAAGTTATACAGTGAAGTGAAGTGTCGTGCAGTGTAGAGCAGAGAAATAATAAAGGAAATGATTTTAGTGATATAGTGAAGTGAAGGATAGTGCAGTGCGCTCTTAATTGTATATACTTTCAGTGCGGCTTTAGATGATTGACGTTTCTATCCTTTTTCTTCATGTCACTTAATGTTTTAAGAATCAGCAGTTTTTATATTATTATTGTTTTTGTTATTATTATCACTTAAGCATTATTATTACCATTATTATAGTATTTGCATGACATTAATTATCTTTATTATGTAATTATCTGCCACCGGGTTACACCCAATTGCAGTTTAAATAAATTTATCTTATCTATTAAACTGTGTTAAAGATTCTTCAAGTGAGGAACTTTCATTATTGGTGCTAATGCGTCAGAATGTGATATCAACCTAATGTCATTCAGTTTTTTTTTTTTTGTTTTGTTTTGTTTTGTTTTGGTTTTTTTTTTTTGTTTTGTTTTTTTGTTTTTTTTTATACTACCTAATTCTAAGAAAAATTCATGAAAATAAAAATAAAAAATAAATTTCTTAACAGTAGTTTTGAAATTCTGTCTTCAGTTACTGCTCATTTGTTGTCATTGTTCTTAAAAAACAGTGGGATGTTAAATTCCTGAATGGATCCTGGCCATTTAGAGCAGATTTTCGTTCCTGTCATTTGCTTGTGTTATGCCAATATAGCAGTACAGTATTATGAAATTCCCTGATCTGTCAGAGTACCACAACAGACTACCCACAAACCGTAGTCGAGAGCCTATTCTATGTGGGCTTTTTTCCCTTCTCCTATGGTGTAGACAAATTTTTGTGGAAATGAGAAGAGCAAGCAGGTCACTCAGAATCTTATCTTTTTATTAACTGTTAAAGATGTTGAATGTACTCAATATTTGTGAATTTATTTTCCATTCAAGTAACATTTATATCTCTCTTACAGATATCCATTTGAGCGTATTGATGGGAGAATTCGTGGAAACCTTCGACAAGCTGCTATTGACAGATTCAGCAAGCCCGATTCTGACAGATTTGTTTTCTTATTATGTACCAAAGCTGGTGGTTTAGGTATCAACTTAACAGCTGCTGATACTGTCATTATTTATGACAGTGATTGGAATCCACAGAATGATCTACAGGTATGAGCACTTCAATTTTGCAATATAATTTAAGAGATTGTTCTGGGATCAGGAATGGAAAAATAGTTATTTTTATATTAAGTGTGTAAAGCTTCCGTTTCTTTCATGGTCATGATTACCTGGAGACCTACGGTCCCAGCGAAAAATCTTTTATCTTGACTGTGAAAGAAATGGAAACTTCACACATGAAATATGAACAATATTTTTTCTACAACTGCCTAAAAATATAATACAAAAGTTTTTGTAAACTTATATTGGAGAAAGAAGCCTGATACCCCCTGGACAATATAGAAATGCGTTTCATAGGGACATGATTGGAGAAGAGTATCTGTGGTATTCTGAGACTATGCAAAAAATACTTTTCTTCATCGTTCCTAGACAGTTGTCTTGGCAAACAATCTTACTTTTAATGGATATTAAAAAATGGTGAACTTCATGAATGGCTAGCGATGCACAGAAGTTGCCTTTTTTGCAGTTGTAGAGAAAAGTTTTTAAAAAAGCCTCACCCATTGGGTGTTTTTAGATTTAATTTGGTTTTATTGAGGAACATTATTTTTTAAATTATTTAATTTAAAATATTAATTTTAATCCTTTGAACAGTCAAACAGAATTGAATTTGGTGTTGCTAATTATATACTTGGTACGTCCAAGGATCCAGCTCCCACCTCATCGCTGCAAACCCTCAGTTTTATGATTTCTAAGTCTGTGTCCCGAAAATGCAACAGCATTGTAAGACAATGATCTGTAAAAAATATTTGTTAGTTTTTGATTGAGTTACACTTGGGGTCTTATGAATCACGAGGAATCATGTGGTTGAAACTACTTCTGCTACACAAACATCTGCTTATCCTTGATTCTGAGGAGCAGCGGGGGGAGGGTATGTTGGACAATTCATAGCAAAGGTCTGGTGGTCATAGGAGGAGGTCATACATCTTTCATTTCATTTCTAAGATCTGAGATTTCTTTTGGAAGTTTAGTTTTGTTTTTTCGTAAATGGATTGCTTGGCGTGTGTGTGTGGGGGTGTATGGGGCTTGATTTCTGGTGAAACATGATGGAACAGCGTCCTTGGATAATGTAACGGATGCATAATAGATTGGGGCAGGTCTTCTTTTCCCTGATTTTGAAATCCCTAATTTTTCGAAAAAGTTACAATTTCTTCCGGCTTCTTATGGTTGCATAATTGAAGATAGACTCCATTTTTCGAAAATATGACTAGTTTTTTCATAATTTTGCATGAAATATACCCATAATTTAAATTTATTACCCTTTTTTCTCAAAAATGGCTCTAACTTCATTTTTCCCATGCTATGTATCATAGGACGGTAAAAAAGTGCTGCTTGTCTCATTACCAGGGAGCTCGGCATTTTAACATTAAAAAATTACAAAATTGAAGATAGAGATTTTGGCCGTGGAACAAGGAATGCTTGATGGCGCAGGTCTAATTTTAGTTGAACTGTGAAATTTTGAAAGTTGCAAATTTAGAAAGAATGGGAGAAAGTATGTGCTGTTGAAGCAACACCAATTTACTATATTCCTCGTTTCTTGTGTTTTGTTATTTGGGTGAAAAAATGACCTGATAATTATTGTGTTGAGCCCGCCTTATGACAGTTTTCGTAACAATTATTTGTATTTTTAGAGCCTTATGAAGTATTGCTGTCTCTTTCTTTGAAATACAATTTTACGTAAGATTCTCTTTCTATCGCAAGCTATGTTGCCAATTCATGAAGAAGCTCGGACTTCTGTGGCTTGGTCATCCTGTTTCTAACTCAAGTATTCAACAAGTTTACTCAACGATATCTTCAATTCTGTTGATGATAGTCAAATGAGTTTTCTACAAGTTGTTCCCAGAACTTCTAAGAATGCGATGGTTTTGTAATTGAGTTTCTGATGTAATTATGAAGAAATTAATTATAAATGATTGCTGTGTGTTTACTTCTACATTTTGACATAAATTTTCACCATGCAAAAAACTTCTTTATTATTGAAGAAAAGCACAAACATGCTACAGATGAAATGACATGGGAAGTCCAAATTTTGATATAAGACCAACCACATTTCTGTGCGAATCATGGTTGTTGAGTTAGACGGTAATAAAAACAATATTCTGTGCGCTCGGAACAAACATCTCATTCGTTCAGTGAGCTTTAATACGTGTTAGCGATTCTAAACTGGCGATGGGGAAAGGAAAAGTAGAGTATTTATTTTTGAATTTCACTTATTACAAACAGTGAAATACAAATAGGCATATCTAAAACTAGTGGTGCTAAATCTGCATGTACTTTCTCGCCTTTAGTAATGGTTATGTATTACTATTTATACCAGAATTTATCTCCGAATTAACTTATCTCAGTCACCAATTTTTCTAAAAACTCATTTGAAATCGTAGAACATTTGGTGCGAAAATTAAATAGTTTCAAACAATTCATTTTTTGCTCAAAACTTTAAACAAAAATATATATATCTGGCATTGAATTTATTGTATAAGGTATACAATACTGATAGCGATGGCAAACAACAGTAAATTGATCGAAAAATATATAATAGTAATTATTAAACACTATTGTATTGTAATATTCTACAAATATATAAAAGTATTAGTTTACATTAACGAGAACGAAAGGCAGTCATCATCACCTTTTGTTATCAATGTGGCATTACAACAATGTTACAAGTAACAATGACCTCTAATTCTTATGGAATACACATTATTATCATATCACTGTTGATGCCGCAAGAAAAAGAAAATGGATAGAAAAACATAATTATAATTTTTTTTTTTTTTTTTTTTATTCATCAAAATTACTTGAATTTGACATAACTTTACTCTGCATTCCCAAATCTTATTAAGCAAAGCAACATTCTTTTTACAATTTACCATTCAACATATCTTTTTTTTATTCAATTTTTTTCGTTCAAGTGGTATGCTAACTTTCTCCATGCTTGTAAGTGGTACGTAAAGATCTGAAATAATGTTGGGTCCCCCTGTTGAAATCGTCTAGCTTATTACAGTATAATCTGTCTAAACCGGTACCTGTACAAGCCTGAAACTTGCCTTAATCCGGACCGTGAAGTTATAGAACGATTTTCCTAAGGATGAGCCAAAGTGACAGCTAGTGCTGGCAACATAGAAGGTTCTATGGTCGATGTGCCTTCAAAGCCATCAGACTCCCTCCTTGCATTAGTTTGCAGTTGGCTAACTTGAAAATGGCTTCAACGCTTCCTTTTGTGGTATCCTCGTCCGACAAAAATACAGTGCACTGCAAGAAATAATTGAAATTAGAAAATGGTCTTCTGTAAAAATTCTTTTTTCTATAAACATTACATTAAATTTACTTTTTGTGTGATAAATATGGTTTATTTTAAAACTGACACTTAAATGCGAAATGCGTACCAGTGTTTGTGTTTCCAGCTTAAAATCATTTTTCTATTTACATTCATGGCAGTTTTCTTTTACTGATTATAAGAGCATGTTAAGAGATTTTCCACACACATAATTAAATTTAAATATTTTCCGTACTTGTGTACGTGCATATACCGCAGCGAAACTCTTAGATTTCTGCTTAGGGATGTTTTCACTGGAGCCATTAGCACTTTACGAAGGGGCGTGGCTGATCAGCTGTTGCGGCGGGGGGATACTTCTCTGAATTACATGTGATGTTCACTTGTTACGCGAAGTCACTTTGACTAATTCTTAGGAAAGTCCTTCTATAAATGGCATTTTACACAGCATAAAATGGAACCTCTGCAACGCGGAAACGGAACAGTGTTTCATGTCCTGCAGGAAAAAAATTGTTGTAAAATGGAAATCTTATGAATTTAATGCAAATTGGCAGAGAGACACGAGATGTTCTTAATGAACTGAATGCATCTGAAAGTTTGTTTTAAATTCTCAATCCATGTGACATGCGATTTATTCGTGGCAGCCGGACATTAAAGGAAAGGTGCATCAGCTGTCGGCGTAGATTATGACCTTGGGGTAGCTTCTCTTTCAAGGCGTAGGCCGTAGGGGAATTCCCTCCTTCCGGACTCTCTGAACGTGGGAAGGTGTACAGGTATGGCTTCTCTTCACATGTCACACTGCCCCGTGCTGGTAATCACACCCCCTTGACCAAATACGCATTGCTCAACGCCATGCGAGATATCAGAAAGGCATAGTACTGGGTTGTGGCATATTGTGCATCGAAAATCAGCGAAGAGTCCGAATACAGTCAATAAGATGTGTATTTATCAACTCAGAAGCTGTCAATGAAATATTTTCAGCTGTTTAATATTTATTTAAAGGTGATTTCTTACATAAATACATTATATGTTAATGCATTTTGATAATTAAAATAGTCATGCAATTGATTACTCGCTACAAAATTGTAGCCTTTTTGCTAAGGGAAAATTTCATTACTTGATGACAATTGTTTTACTGAAACTTATGTAACATTTGGAAGTGATTCAAAAGTGCATTAGAATTCGGCCATTCATTATAGGAAACCGTAATGAATTTTACAATGTAAAGGATAGTTTCTAATATTTAATTAAGGAATACCATATAAAAATGTCAAAAATGTTTTGAAACTTATTTATTACAACAATTAATTGTTTTCAGATTATTCATGCATGTGTTTGACCTTATTATCAGGACAGGCGACGCTTGGAGAATTCTGTGCTTTAACAAGAAGCATGTAATGAAACGTCTGAATTCTAATTGTCAGAAAATCACTACTTGTAATATCACGTTTAAATTTATTTTGATGGATTTTGAAAGGTGTTAAACACGCTGGTAAAATTTCATGTCAATCTGAGTATCAGCATGACGAGTGTGGCGTGAAAGCACTATGTGAGAAGTGGCAATGCTGTCCTCCATAAGCGCCATACTGCAGTCAAATGCTTGAACGCTCTATAGTAGGGATTTTCTTCATTATAACTTTAATTACTTTCTTTCTCGTATGTGTACGTATATTTGGAGTATAATACTGTGGAATTACACGTTAAAGTACAGCAAATCAGACAATCCCACATTGTGACCTCAATATATAAACCCTCAATCTTCCTTACGAAACAGGTGATATCGATCTGCAGTTTTCATCAAATCAACCTCCAATCGTTGAAGGGGACTGGAACGCCAAGAATATAATTGGGGTAGTAGACCCAATTCTCCTGCAGGCATCCTTCTTGCAGACATAGAACGATTAAATGTAACAATGCATATTCCCGATTCTCCCAGTTACTATCCCTACCAATCTGCAATACAAGCAGACATACTCGACTTCTGTATCTCTAGCTACATTAAGTATAATGTTATCGTAGAGACACACATCGCTCTCCCTTCAGACCATGGTTCTCTTATTTTCTCCCTGAATGCATCATTACAAGAAAATCGCACTGCCCTAGCACTTACAAAAGTCAACTGGCCTCATTTTCAGACACTGATTTCTTGCATCTTATCACTGCTTACATCACTTAAAAACTCTCCAGAAATTAACAGCCATTAACTCTCTCGCCCACACCATTGATACTTTAGACCTAACAGCTCCTCCAGCACGTCCTCGCAACCCACTACTTCTTATTCCACCATCTTACAGAAACTGTTATATCACAAAAAGTAGGGCAAAAAATCGAATACGAAATCACAAGCAAAAAATATTGTTACCCCCTTAAACTCCTACCTATAACTATTCTCTGAAATAGTAAGACATTTCTTTGGCTATATCTAACACCGAATACCTTCACTTCCAAACAGAAACCGCCAACCAAACCGATCATACTCTTTGGTTTATCACTTGCCGTCTCTTACGTAAACCAACAAATGTACTCTTCTGAATAACCACAGCAACCTTTACCCCATCGTCCCTCAGAAAACCCCTTCATGATAATTTAATCTTTGAAGAAATCTGCCAAACTAGAACAACAGTTCAAGATTTCCAAAATTTACATCAACTGCCGAAGTTGTGAATCATTCATCTGTCCTTATCTCAAAAGTGTCCAGTGGTCATGACTTAATTCTAGCATTCATACTTTTAAACGCCTTTCATTCACAGCCACTGTACATATAACATCAGTATTCAGTGCATCTCTTCGTCTGACGTACCTGCTTCCCATGCAAATACAAACAAATCAACATTCTGAAACCAGACTAGCCAAAAACGACCCAACAAGTTATCGCTTAATTAGTTTTCTGCCCTCTTAGGAAAGCTGTTTGAAAAGTGTACTCTCACCAGATTAATCTATCATCTCAGTTCAGTTTAAGCAATACCTCCGCACCAGTTCGGTTTTCAACCACTGCTTTCCATAAATCACCAAATATTAAGACTAAACGAATATATGATCTAAAGATTTCATGAAAAGAAAGACACAGTAGCAATCTTCCTCTATGCAGTAAAAACTTTTGACACACACCGTCTGGGTTCCAGAACTATTATACAAACTCATTCACATTGGAACCTCCCTCCCCCATTATATTACTCATATTTTTAAAAGCTTCCTTGCAGATAGCACTTTTTCAGTCCGCCTTCCAGGAGCTTTTTGATCATCTTTTCCCATAAAAGCCAGACTATCCCAAAGATCTCTCTCCCACACTATTTAACCTTATCACCAATATACCTTCCTCCTCCATTGCGCTGTTTGCTGATGGTACCGCTATATATTCCTCAAACCGTGATATTGACATCGCTTAAGTCCTGCAACATCACCTCTTCCAGTTCTCTGACTGGACCAAGAAATGGCAAAAAAATCCAGCAAAAAGCTAAGCCAAAATCTTCACGCTCCGTAGACCAAATAATCCTCCCCCTCTCAAGAATCAAGAACAAAGTATAATTTGGCTTCCATACAACAAACCAGTCAAATATCTCGGTACACTATTTAACAGAAGACTCACTTCGAAATTAATTTTCATTCACAGAATAACCCTCGCCACCCGTATTACATCCCATCCTCAAAAAGTAATCTCCCCTGCGCCTTCATGTTGCTCTGCACACTGTTTTGTACCTAACTCCCAGTTACATAACAAACTCGGCATTGCCCGGATCTCCGTCCATTTCTCCCTCCTATTCTCTCGCTTCTATCCCAAATCCTCCAGATTCCCTCAGCCGTACATTTCAAATTCGAAAAACAGAATCCTCACCACAATAGACTAAAGCGGAAACTACCGCGACAGCTCTTCGACGCTCATGTACCTGACGTGACTTCGCACATTTAATCCACAAAACGTTTTTTTTTTTTTTTTTTAACCAACTTAACGTTTCCATGTATTCACGTGTATTCATCTATCGATCATGTTTCATAAACAATGTTAATATATTATTCAATGTATTGTCAATGCGTCGTACTTGGCTGCTGAGGATCTTCGGACGAAGCAGAAATAAAAATCGATCACGATATTTGAACGGAAATACACGTTTTGGGGTCCCGTGATACCGTAAAGTATTTTCATCCCTTCTTTCTTTGCTTTTCTTTCTTTCTTTCTTTCTTTCTTTCTTTCTTTCTTTCTTTCTTTCTTTCTTTTCTTTCTTTTCTTTTCTTCTTATCTTTTTTTCTTTGTCTTCTTTCTTTCTTTTCTTCTTTCTTTCCTCAAAACTTCCGTCTCTCTGTCTGGTGTATGTAAACAACACTAGCGCCTAAACCATGCGTAGGATTTGTTCCAAATTGAAAACACCCCTGTCGTTTTGCCTGAGTAGAAGCTCTGCGATGATGAAAAATATGAATTGGGAGGGGGGGGATTTTATATGAAGTCCTTTGAACATTTTCAGAATTTTCTCAAAAAGGACTCCAAATTTTTGCTTTAAATATCTTGTAAGAATAGAGTGAAATATACTTATGAAAGTGGTATATGTCTCTTTTGTACTGTAAACTCTGAAATTTCGAAAATTGTAAAAATATGAATTTCTTCGACAACTTCTTACAACTACAGTATTGAAGATAGAGATTTTTCCTTCAAATGAAATTTGTAGTCCGAAATTAGCACTTTAAATGACTTCTAATGAGGTTTTTTGAAAACTCGAAAATTTTCTGTGAAAAAGTGTTTCAAATTTCGCATTTAGAGTATCGCGGAGACATTTTCTTGAAAATAGCTCCAAATTTTTGAACGAAAATTGCCATTTAGGACGATATTTTACTCGTCTTTCATATTTTTATTTTGAAGTAATATTTCGGTTCTACTGTTAGGAAACCGAAAAAATTAGAATTAAAAAAAATAATTACTTTGGACTGTGATAGATGGCAGGTGGCAAGAATATGTAACAAGCCGAGTAGCTATACTAGACCAAAGAAAATAGAAAAGTATTACGAGAAAGTCTGTGCCATTCTGTAGCACTACTACTTTCAGGTTAATGTATTACAATGTTGCGCAGCCGTAGCAAATTATGCGAGAATCTGTGTTGTAGCACCACTAAAATGATTATTGGTGATAAATCTTCCTCTGCATTGGACATTACCCTATGTGATGCAGTGACGTTCTTGTATGTGCATTCCAGGCGCAAGCACGATGCCACCGCATCGGCCAGCAGAAGATGGTGAAAGTGTACCGTCTGCTCTGCCGCAACACCTACGAACGGGAGATGTTTGACAAAGCCTCATTGAAACTTGGTTTAGATAAAGCTTTGTTGCAAAGTATGAATACTGCACAAGGAAAAGATCATAATAATAAACAACTATCTAAAAAAGAAATAGAAGATTTATTGAAGAAAGGTAAGTTATGAATGTATTTTCTACACAGTTGTCTATGTCTGGCCGCCATACATAGCTTGGACCTCACGTTTTCGTGGCTACGATTCCAGGGTGATCAGCATGCTGTAGGTCTAAAAATCGTTCCTTTGTCACCTCTTGTGCTATCGACCGATTTCACCACAGCAGACAATCCTTATATACTGAAATTTCCATTTTCTTCCGTTATAATGGCTTACACTCTTAATTTTCGAAAATTACATTTGGGATTTTTTTCGGCATCTTCCTACTACAAAATTGAAGATAGCTATATTTCCCCCAAATACATTTTTTTGTCCATAATCAGTTCTTTCATTAAGGCCGTGTACATTTTTTTGAAACTTTCAGGACAGTCGACTCCGGTTGTAGTGAACTGGTAACTCGCATGTTTGGTTCACTATATCCGATGTCAAAATTAAATAGAATTTCGTCACAATGATTGATTTTATTAATATAGAGATGCAGCAAAATGCATTAACAGCACGAACTGAAAATTTCTATATTTTCATTTGTAATTTCTCTAGATCCTTTTCCAGCCAGAGTTTGTGCTCTCTCCATACGTAATTCTGCATTGTCCTCTATTTCTAAGTATCTTAATGCAGTCTTGACATTTTTCAATGCCTCTTCCACCGTTGGAACGCCGTCCCACTCTCCGAAGGCCCTTTTACTCGCGTAATAAAATATCAAAGATCCAATTAACTTCCAGGGCGTGCATTTCGTACGTTCACTATGGCCGAGGTTCAGGTTCATTATAACCGAATCTTCTAGTGCTTATTTGTAATGTAAGTGAAACGGGGACCAGTGACGTAAGTTCACTACAATCGGAGTCGACTAGTTTTCGCGCAATATTGCCTACGGTATTTGCAATTTTAAAAACTACAAAAACAAGATGTTCTCACAAATAGCTCCAAATTTGTTCTTTAAACTTCTGATAGGGATAGTGCTAAATGCACTCTATGTGCTTTAAAGTCATATAAAGTTTCTCGAAATTTCAATAGTTTTCTGTTAAAATGAGCTCAAAATGCCGCATTTTCAGAAACGCTCAAACGCCATTTTCTCAAAAATGGCTCCAAAATTTAATTTTTTCCAACGGGTAGTGCACTAAAAAAAATGACAAAGTTCATTTTACTGCATTTTTTCTTTCAAAAATTTCACAAATGTATTTTTTAAATATCTATCATGCCCTTAAAATGCAGAACACATTTCCAGTAATTGTTGAGAAATTTTCAAAAAAAAATGTACTTAGGGTGGCGATTAATGGCAGCTTCTGTAAACGTAAATATTAGGCTACGTTTCAATGTGTTTTGAGAAATCGAAATCAGAGGGTTCGTTTTTCTGTCAAGAGTATTTGTGCAACTAACAATGAAGAGAGTTTAAAATATGAAACGTAAGAAATTTATGATTTTAATGAAGAAGCCACAGAGAAAAATTTTCTGAAAAAAAACAACAATGGAATGGAATTGTTCGACATGCTATCATGATGACTTGTGTTGAATTGCCATTATTAATATTAATGTGTGTAAATGCATGTAATGTGTGTGTGTGTGTGTGTGTGTGAGAGAGAGAGAGAGAGAGAGAGAGAGAAGGAAAGGGAGAGAGGATTGAGAGAGAGAAAGAGAGTGGGAGAAAGAAGAGAAACGTTGCACACCCTAATGGCATGTCTACGAGCCGCCACTGGTTGGCTCCAAAACTTCCTGTTGAATCAGCTTGTTCGTCTATCTCGACCGCTGGTTTCAAAGCGAAAGGAACATTTTTTTCATTAAAAATCAGGTGTTGCATCCTCCCTAACTGTATTTTCACAGGATCTGCCTCACAAACTTTCCTAGCTTTTCTCGAAACACCGTGTGGGGTATTGTTAAAAGTATGGAAGAAGATTCGGTTGTAGTGTTTGCCTTGCTGTCCACATTGTGAACTCCCTGGACTGAAATTCCCAGTTCCCGAAACCAATTCCGTCCCACGTTCCAACTACCGCCTTTGAAACCAAGCCTTTATATGTTTGGTAAATTGTTGATACTGTACCTTGACAACTGTTTCTCCCAAAATATCAATTTTTGTTGTGACAAGGTCTGCAAGCTCAGCAGTGTTTTCTAAAGAATTTCGTTTTTTTGACGAATTTGCTCCCATGTTTTACTTTCTCGCTGCGGAGTAGAGAGAAAGTTATGAAATGCTATGCGAAAAACGGCGAATTTTAGGCAGAGAAACTCTTACTAAAGGGCCCTGGTAATGAAAAAATTGATAAATTCCGTTGTTAAATGTAGAAAAAAATATCCTCTAACAAGTGTCGCCCGAAATCCATGTCTTGTGTGTCCTTGATACCGAAAAATCTGGAATGACGGCATAACATCGTCCGTGAACAACGCTAGCGGCTAAACCGTTCAGCCGATTTTCTCCAAAATTTTTTATTCCCCAATCGATCTGGCTGATGTCGCAGCCCCGTGAATTTGAAACCCAAATTTTAATTTTAGGGTACTTTACATGAAAAAATGGCTCCATCGTTTTTTATTAAATTTTATTGTCGTTTAGTGTGGAGGAGAGAATGGTGTAGGTCTCATGTTCGCTAAATACCTTGATTTTTCGAAAATCGCAAAAACTTTTTTTTTTTCGATGTCTTCCTACAATTAAAATATTAAAGGTAGAGACTACGTTAATGAAATCTGTCCCTTAAAGATAGATTTTGAAATAGTCCTGTACAATTTTTCGCAATTTTTAATACGTTTTCACGTAATTTTGCGTGAAAGTACGTATTGTTTTTGCGCCACTAGTGTTTCTTTATAATCGTGCAAACTGCACCTGAGTCCACTTCCATCGGGATTGACCCCGATGTCGTTTAATTTTACATTTGCCACGATTTTCTCGTTTCCACACCGCATGTATCGCATCCAGTGGATACAAATCGCATTCTTCCACTGAATTGCAATTCGCCGTTTTTGGATTATTTTGAGCTCCTTGTCCGTGATTGTCATACTTCTTAAAACATACTGTGGCGAAATGTCCTTTCTTCCTACAGTAATGACATAGTACTTCTTTAAAATACAGTTTTTTCCATCAGGCATTTCTCCACAGTGGTAACAAGAATTGAATGTTTTACAAGAATTACCTTCTTGATTATTTTTGTTTTTAGAGATTTTAGAAATCGAATTTACTGTCACAAATCGATCTTGAACGTTTTTGCGTGCAGATTCCGCCGCAATAGCCAGTTCTAAAACTCGTTCAAAAGTAAAGTTCCGAAAATAATATTTTTTGTAACCCTTCGTCGACAACTCCACATCCAATTCGATCTCTCAACATATTTAGTTCCGTAAAACTGCAATACTTGCTCAATTGGCGAAGATCAGAAATAAAACCTGCTGTCGATTCCTCTTCTGTACTCTTGTATTAAAGCTGAATCTTTTCACAATTTAATTCGGTGTTGGGTTGAAATGCCCTTGTAGTTTGTTGAGAATCTGTGTACACGTAAAGTCCTTTGGTGTTTGCGGTGTCACCAGTGAACGTAAGATTTTGTATGTCGCCTCGCCGAATTGTGCCAATAGCACACAGCCTGCTTTTTAGCTTCGTACGTCACATTATTTGCTTCGATAAAGCTCCAGCGTTTCTCGGTAATTGGGCCACGACGCATTGATGTCGAAATGCCCCATATGCCCAATTGTTCGTAATTATGTATTTGCACCTGATTTGCCGCTGCCGCTTCATTTGCAATGGCCGTATTTCTTGAGGTTATATTACTCGGATGCACTCTCTTCACTTTTGACACTTCCACAATGTTCCCATAGTTTACCTCGTAGCCAGATTGTTAGGTATTTAAATAAATACCCCTAGTTTTAAGATCAGGATTGTACGTGTTTATTCCGCTCAGTTTCACAATAATACATTTCTTTTTCGAGCTATAATGACAACGAGTTACCGATCTCGAAGCGAACACAGGTACGAGCTTTAACTAAAAGCAGATTACACGAACAAAACATACATAATTATTTGAAAGACGACGAAAAGACGTTTTGCCGACAATCGATTTTTGGTATCAAAGATCCACATATCATGGATTCTTACAACTCAACGAGTTAGAGAAAGTAATTTACTTACTATAGGGACAAGATTTATCCACTTTTTGTTACCAGAGCCCGGCAATAAGAGTTTTCTGTCGAAAATTCCCCTTTTTCTCCCGCAGCGTTACAATACTTTCTCTACACTGCGTAATCAGTAGCGAGAAAGTAAAAATAACTATTTTCTTCAACTGGATATCCTATTCTATGAAATAAATAAATGAATGAACCAGCTGTAAAAAAGGACAGAGGACGTTAGTGTGGTAGTGTGAGGGCAGATGTTTCTTTCGGCGGCTCAGTGGTACGCGACATAGAAAATGTATTTACGAGTAATTACATTTTAATTAATTAGATCTCTCGTGAAACATTAGATTTATTGATATCATAATATAATAAAATAATAATAATATAATAATAATTTAAAAGGTAGTGGTGAAGATGTCTACATCTGTCTAACTCTCATTATTATTATTATTATTATTATTATTATTATTATTATTATTATTATTATTATTATTATTATTATTATTATTATTATTTGAAACTACCGACCTCTAAGAAAGTTGATCGGCCCCATGGGATTTTTTTATAAGTTCAGTTACAATTCTTAGCAACGTTCTAATTATATTCTCTCACTCTCATCGAACGTAACACCATTGACTCGTAATTGATATTGACCATTTTTTGAAACGACTCTTTCGTGATGTGGAGGCTGAAATGTGGAAGGGAAAGACCCGGACGCTTCGTGTGAAATCGAAAGGGCAACCGTTGGTGAAAAATCGTGGAATAGGCGACCGGTTGTCGGAGAGTGTCGAAAGGACGACCGGGCATTGGAGACGAGTCGTCGAAGAGAGCCTGAGGAGAACGCGACTTCTCGTGGCGTTAGCTTTTTACTTCCTCGTATACGTACGTAAATTCGGACAAATATGCTTAGTATAGAGAAAGTTATGTAATGCTGCGGAAAATTGATTTCGAGATTTCAACGGAAATGTACGTTTTGGGATCCCCTGATGCCGAAAAATTGTGTTAAACAATTATTTTAAAAAAATCGTTCCGTCTTTCTGGTGTATGTGAACAACACTAGCGTCTAAACCAGACCAGCGAATCTGGAATCCTTGAGAACCGGAAAAAAAAACTGGGATTTAAAAAAGCCTGGAAGAACCGGGGGGGGGGAAGGCAATTTGATTTGAAAACCGGGATTTTTCGTTATTTTCACATTTTCTCCCAACATTTAGGACAAATTCACATACGGCATCGTATTCAGTAAAGGGCAGAATTCAACTCCGTACATGATAATGGCGAGTGTTAAAGTCGAAGTATGAGAAGTGTCACATGTTTGCTTGAGGATTGCGAAGTTCTTGACTCAAGCATAACACAACTTCAAATACTGCCGCTTGTGTAGGTGCAACATGGATTGAGTACCTAGCACCCCATAGCACCTATGGTATACGGTTGCATGTGAGTTGCACGTGCATGGACGAGGTATTTGCGGGACAAACGTCTCACCGGGACTCAATCGCTGAGTTTCGATTAGTGTCCTGCTTTTTCTTTGATGACATCGGCGGTACCACTTTGCAATTTTCCCGATTGAAATGACCATGTTATCATGCCCATGATATTCAAAGGAATTTTAACTTCTTCTGTAGAGGAGCGCATTCGAAGCTATTTTTACTTATAGCCTATATGGAGATTGAGTGACAGTGTCCGAATTGATAGGGAGCACGAAGAAAATAAACATGCGGAGATCTTGCCGGGGTTGCGTGCCAGGAAATAAGAGAAGAACCTATTTCCAGCGCTGCATTGTTCTCCAAGGTAGCGCAGGTAGTAATATGAAATTAATTTTAAAATGTTAGGACAAATTTGTGATCCTCAATTTTTTCATTTTTTCTTTCATGTAAAGTATTAGAAATAAAGCAAAGTATTAGAAATAAATCTAATATAATCCAAATCTACCCCATTCAAACGAAGCGCCTCTGGTGTATTCCAGCGTTTATTTCGACAGCCGGGAACAGTAGTCATTTCAAACTTTATAAATGAAACCATAATCAGCGATCAAAATTTCTTGAAGTAATGTTAGTTGGAAGTTCATTTTATTACCTTCCATCAATCTACTTTATTTTATAAGAATAGCAATAGCTTTCAAAACCTCAAATTATGTTCTCGAAATGCAGGAAATTCGAAATGCGCAACTATGTTTGATACCAAATTACACAAAAAATACTAATATTTTCAAAAAATTCAACATGACCGTATTTGAAGATATGTTTTTGATGAACGTATTTCATTAAGAAAAATTTGTATCTTCACAATTTAATTTGTAAGAAGACGCGGAAAAGTTGTAATTTTTTCAATTTTCAAAAAATCGAGCACATCAACCAACATGAGACTTTCACTATTCTCTTAGCGTCCTTAAGCTAAGGTCCAAATTTAATCGAAAAGTTGTGCCGTTTTTTAAGGAAACTTGTTTTAAAAAAGTCAATATTCGACACAAAATTTTGTAAAAAATACTCATTTTCGAAGAATTGAACAAGACATTATTTAAAGATTGTTTTTGATGAACACATCTTTAAATAAGAATTTTCCCTAAGAAAAAAATCTTCATAGTTGTAGTTGTAGGAAGACTGGGACAAACATTTTGATTTTTTTTCAAATTTTAAAATTCAGAATTTTCAACTATCATGAGACCTGCACCATTCACACCTGCCATCACCTGCACCGTTGGAGCAATTTCTTTGAAAAGTTTAAAAATGTCCTAGGGGCTTCATGTAACGTATCCCCCAAAATTAAAATATCTGTTTCAAAGGGCCGCGATATCGCCAGATCGAATAAGGAATATCAATTTTGAAGAAAATCGGCTAAACGGTTTAGCTGCTTACATTGTTCACTGTCAGAGACGGACGTTTTGACGTCAACCGAGTTTTCAGTATCAAGGGCCCACAAAACATGGATTCTGGCTACCTTACTGTTAGAGGATTTTTTCTTAATTTAGCAACTGGATTTATCCACCTTTTCGTTACTAGAGCCCAGCAATAAGAGGTGTGTTTTTCTTCTTTTTTTCTTTTTCTCTCTCTTTTTTCTTCGAAAATTCGCCACTTTGCCCCACAACATTATATAACTTCCACTTTACTACGTAAGCGGTAGAAGGTAAAATATGTGTTGTAATGTGCGGAGAAGAAACTGGAAAAAATTTATATTCTCTGACCTGGAAAGCTGGGAAAAAAAGTTGAATTCCAAAAAGCTAGATCACTGGTCACCCTGTAAACTGTGCATAGAACTTTTTCCAAATTTAAGAAACCCCTGTCTATCTGGACTGAGTCGAAGCCCTGCTATTTTGAAAAACATTCATTAATTTTTGGAGGTACTTTGCGAGAAGCCCTCCGGACATTTTCAAAATTTTCTCAAAAACGGCTCCACATTTTTTCTTTAAATTTGTGCCAAATGTACCTTATATGATAACATAGACTCCATATTGCTCTACTCTTTTGTGTTTTCAAAAAATACAAAAATGTAATTTTTTTGACTTATCTCTCATGTCGGTAATATTTACATGAGATGCGATTTCTTCACATTATTTGATTTACGAGTACATCTGCTTTAAATAATGGCACATAAACTTTCTCTAAAACTCAACAGTTTTCTATTTAAATGAGCTCAAAATTCCGTATTTTCAAAAACGCTCAAACGCCATTTTCTCAAAAATTGCTCCAATTTTTTTTCTTCAAACTTTCCCTATGGACAGTTTTAATTGTACTGTTCAATACGACGTAAAGTTCATTTTGTATTCTTTGTTTTTTCAAAAATTACACAAAAGT
The DNA here is from genome assembly GCA_011170035.1 of Teleogryllus occipitalis. Classification (NCBI taxonomy): domain Eukaryota; kingdom Metazoa; phylum Arthropoda; class Insecta; order Orthoptera; family Gryllidae; genus Teleogryllus; species Teleogryllus occipitalis. The sequence goes on along the minus strand of BLKR01000866.1, from coordinate 152,312 downwards.
TTTTGTTTTTTTAAATACCTCTCATGCCGTTAATATGCACATTTCCATCGATTTGTACACCTTATTGCATTTGTGAATAGAAGTGATTCAAATAACTTTAAATGACGTTTTTCGAAAACTCAATAGATTCCTGTGAAAAAGAGCTTCAAATTTCTCATTTACAGTAACGCATAAACGCCATTTTCTTAAAAACGGCTTCCAATTTGTCAATAAACATTTCTATTTAGGACGAGGTTGTACTCTTCTTTAATATTGTTAAAGTAATATTTCGGTTCTGCTATTAGGAATCCGAAAAGTTGAGAAAATGTCAAAGAAATATTTCTTTGACGAGATGGCTGCTGACAGGATGGGGCAAGACCGTAAAGCCAGTCCACACCAAGAAAATTAGAAAACTTAACTACGAGAAAGTATGTGCCATTCTGTTGCACCACTGGGTTTCAAACGTCCGTCCGTCCATGTGGTGTATGTGAACAACACTCGCGTCTGATGTATTCGTACGATGTTTTCCAAATTGAATAAGCTCCTGTCGATCTGCGCTGAGTCGAAGCTCTTTGATTTTCAGAATCATTTATTAATTTTTGGCGGTACTTTTACATGAAGCTCCCCGGACATATTCAAAATTTTCTCGAAAATGAGCGGGCGCGGTAGCTCAGCGCATCAGCTGATGTCACTGCAGCGCCTCTGACCGGGAGGTCATAGTTTCGAGTCCTGACGGCTGCAGGATTTTCGACACTAGCTTTTCAAGTTGGTCGAATTCAGTTGCTGTCTGGAGGAGAATTCTAGCGGCCGGCAGCTTTGATCAGTAATTTTCCGTGGTTTCTTCGATCAACACCAAGCGAATGCCGGAACAGTACCCTACCAAATGGGCCACTGACCGCGCGCAATATTACCTTCCTCTTCCTTGCCCTATCCTCTCCCCAGACACACACACACACACACACACACACACACACACTAACATGCACTATACTACCACATATTCCGGGGGACCGGTCGGGAGCTTTGAGGTTGTCCCAGCTGGGGCGGTGCCCCGCTGGTGGGGGAGTCCTGGTTAGGGGGAAACCCCACTAGCCGACGGTAGGTCGGCGCCTGATCACGCCATCCAGTGGGAGAATATCACCGCCACCTCCCGAGGGAAAATGCACTGCACTTACGGGACTAATTACCAAAGCAGTTGACGAGCCCGGAAACACGAAAAAACTAATCGAAAATGGCTCAATGAAAATTGATTTTTTTTTCTTTTTTTTTCTTTCTTCAAATTAAATTTGGTCTCATTATTATATTATGAGTACATGTGTTTCAAATAATCTTGTATAAAATTTCTCGCAAACAACAGTTTTCTATAAAAATGGACTCAGATGTCTACGTTTTGAGAAAAAAATGTCACTTTCTAAAAAATGGCTCCTAATTTTTTCTTCAAACTTTTCCAACGGATGGTGCTAGTTGCACAATTTAATATGTTGTAAAGTTCATTTTGGTGTATTCATTTGTTTTTTCAAGAATTACACAAATGTAATTTTTTTAATATATTTCACATCGTTTATATGCACATTTCCCGCAATTTTTGTCCGTAGTTGCATTTGTGACTAAAGTGCTTCAAATGAAGTTTTTTGAAAACTCAATAGTTTTCTGTAAAAAAAGAGCTTCAAATTTCGCATTTACAGTAATGCTTAAACGCCATTTTCTTAAAAACGGGTCCAAATTTTTATTAAATTATCATCAAAATTATCATTTATGGCGAAATTTTACTCTTCTTTAATATTCTTGAAGTAATATTTCGGTACTACTATTAGGAAACCATAAGAGGATGGGCCAAGACCCTAAAGCCACCCACACGAACGAAATTAGGAGACTTTACTATGAGAAAGTCTGTGCCATTATGTAGCACCACTAGTTATTTCTGGTTGGTGGTGAAGTATGAAGGTTTAAAATTGTTGTTTTCAAATAGTGGTTCTTCCGTGTTACACACCACAATCTAGCATGAATGTTTTTAAACTGTGGTGTCAACCAAATTGAAATCCATTCAATAGACTTCTCAATTTAGCGGACATTCACATGAGTGGGAACTCCCCCCCCCCTCCCCCCCCGTATAAGATGCAGTCTTGCAATTTCTGTGAAGTCTGGAGGGAGCCGGTGGGAGCGTGGTCAGCGAGGAAAATTCATTCAGTTTTCGTTTCTATTAGATGCTCGTGATGACATGAATATCCGGATGCTTCTACCTAATACGTAAAATCTGTCTAATATGTAATCGCTCGGGGCCAAAAAAAAATCCTATTTTCGAAGGTTTTGGTGTTGAATGTTTTAAAATATTATTATTATTATTATTATTATTATTATTATTATTATTATTATTATTATTATTATTATTATTATTGCGAATAAGCCCAATTGGGACTACAAAACGTATTTAGATGTGTTTCTTAGCCTTTGTGCCCATATTTCTTTCTTCCTTTGGCTGTGCGTCTTTTTTCTCTCTTCGGTCCAAGTTTTTCCTGTTCCGCACTTTGGTACTTCTTCCAAATCAATCCACCTTGGCTGCACTTTAGATCTAAATGTTTTCATATTTTGAATGTCTCCTTCTGTGATCCCTGATAGTTTAAGGTCCTTTTTAATTTCGTTAATCCATTTTATAGTGTCAGTTGCTGCTTTACTTCTATTCTCATAAAATTCAACTATTTGTTTTGCAAGACGTTTAGGATTCATTCTTTTGATGTGTCCATGTCCATTTTCTGGAATCACTGTGAATATCCGTATATTATAGGTATGGGGATAATCAAACCACAATAATAAAAATAAATAATATATATTAATTTTATGCCCAAGTAACTTTCGGGAACAATATTTTCCCATCCTCAGTGGGTCTTGCCCAAGCAACGTGGATAACACCTAAACATTTAAAATAAAACCGGATAAGATCCAGTGATGAACCACGAGGGTGGCCACCATCTTGTAGAATGGTGGGAAGTCCTCCTTCCCACCATTCTACCAAGACTTCCCACCATTCTACAAGATGGTGGCCACCCTTGTTGGTGCCCTAGTTAGTGCAGTTTTCCATTCTTCATTTTTTTCTGATTGCCAAATATCTTGCATAACTAGTGATTTCTTTTATTGTGCGTGGTCCTGCTGCTTTAATTATTTCTGCTACTGTTCCATCTTCTCCAGATTCTTTGTTGTTTTTAAGCCTGTTGATGTGTTCGATGATTTCAATTTCAACAGGTGGTGTAGTGTTTGGATTTGTTCCTACAGGTTCTTGTGTGAGGAATCTTTGTAATGGTTCCACACAGTTTAGGAGATTTTCAAAATATTTTGCAAGCTCCTCACAATTATCTTCATTGTTTAATGCCAAATCTCCATTTTCTTTTTTGAAGCATAGGTTCACAAGTTGATATCTCGGGTGGCCAGCGAACCTGGAATCCTTGAAAACCGGGGGAAAAAACGGAAATTAGAAAAAGCCTGGAAGAACCGGGAAAAAACCGGGAATTTCATTTCAAAACCGGGATTTTTTCTTATTTTCAGATTTTCACCCAACATTCAGCACAATTTCATGTACGGCATCGTATTCAGTAAAGTGCAGAATTCAACTCAGTACTTGATCATAGCGATCGTTAAAATCGAAGTATGTATGATAAAGTGTTACACGTTTGCTTGAGAATTGCGAAGTTCTTGACTCGCGCAAAAAACAACTTCAAACACTGCTGCTTGTGTATGTGCAACATGGGTTGACTGTGGGTTCCTCGTGCAAGAACGAGATATTTGCGGAACAAACGTCTCACCGGGAACTGAAACACTGAGTTTCGATTAGTGTCGCGCCTGTTCTTTGATGAGATCGGCGGTATTACTTCGCTATTTTTTCGATCGAAACGACCAGGTTATCACGTCCATGATATTCAAATTTTAACTTTTTTTGTAGGAGATCGCAGTCGAAACTATCTTTGCTTAAAGCCTAAACGGAGATTAAGAGTGACAGTGTCCGAATTGATAGGAAAGCACGAAGAAAATGAACATGCGGAGATCTTCACGGGGTTGCGCGCCAAGATATATGGGTAGACCCTATTTCCATCGCTGAATTGTTCTCTAAGGCAGCACGGGTAGTAATATGAAATTAAAGTTAAAATGTTGGTACAAATTTATTGTACTCAATTTTTTCAATTTTATTTTACCTTTTTTTTAACTTTCTCGTATACGCATGTATATACAGGGTAATATACGTAGTACAGAGGAAGTAATGTAATGCTGCGCGAAAACACGGCGGATTTTCGGCAGAAAAATATTAATTGCCGCGCCCTGATAGCGAAAAAGTGGATAAATCCAGCTGCTAAATTAAGAAACAAAATCCTCCTAACACCTGGTATAGGCCGAATCCCTGTTTTATGGGTCCTTGGTACAAAAAGTCAATTGACGCCAAGACGTCCGTCCGTCTGTGAACACGTAGCTCCTAAACCATGTGTAGGGATTTTTCCAAATTGAAGAAACCCCTGTCCATCTGGCTCTAGTAGAAGCTTTGAAATTTTGAAAAATATTCTTTAAAATTTGGAAATACTCTCCATGAAGCCCCTAGGACATTTTCAAAATTTTCTCGAAAACCGCTCCAAAGTTTTTCTTTAAATTTTTTGAAGTGAAATACTCTTATGAAGGTGGCATAGATCCGATTTGCAGGGTTAAGACTAAATTTTCGATAATTGCAAAAGTTTGAATTTTTCGGCTTCTTCCTACAACTACAAAATTGATGATAGAGATTTTTCCTCCAAATGAAATTTGTTGTCCATAATGAGTTCTTTCATTATGGTCATGTACATAATTTTGAAAATTTAGTAGTTTTCTCGCAATATTGGGTGAAATTTGTGCAAAAAAACAACAACAAAAACCACAAAAACGTCTTCGAATTTTTTCTTTAAACTGTTGGTAGCAATAGTGGTATGTGTACTCTATTAGATGACATAAACGCCATTTTGCCCTATCCTTTTTATTATTATTATTATTATTATTATTATTATTATTATTATTATTATTATTATTATTATTATTACAAAAATTACAGAAATTTAATTTTTTGGACTAGCCTTTCATGTCATTAATATTTCCATTAGCGGTGATTTGTTCACATTTTGGATTATGAGTACATGTACTTAAATAATACAAAATACATTCAAAATATACGTACAACATTTCTCGAAAACTCAAATTTTCTGCGAAAATGTGCTCAAATTTCTGCATTTTCATGAACGGCCAAACACCATTTTCTCAAAGACGGCGCCAAATTTTTTCTTCAAACTTTTCGTATGAAAGTGTTGTTTGTTCTGTTTATGGTGGTGTTAAATTAATTTTTCTTATTTTTTTAGTTTTTCAAAAATTACCCATGTAATTTTTTAAAAATATCTCTCATGGCTTTAATATTCACATTTCAAGCAATTTGTATACATTATTGCATTTGTGAGTAGAAGCGCTTCAAATAACTTAAAATAATTTTTTCGAAAACTCAATAGTTTTCTGTCCAAAAAAAATGCATGAAATTTCGCATTTACAGTAACTCCTAACGTTTAATTTAACTTATTTTCGCAAAAAAAGGCTCCAAATTTTTCAACGAAAAATCCATATAGGTCGAGTTTTTACTGTTCTGTTATATTCTTAAAGTAATTTTTCGTTTCTGCCATTAAGAAACGGAAAATTTGAGAAAATGTTGAAAAATGAATTTTGAACGGCGATAGATCCATTTTAAGTGATCCAGCACTGGTCGCTTGACCATCTCGAAAAAAATTCATATTTTGTACATTAATTTCCTTATGTTTTGGCTGTTGAAAAACATCTTTGACTTATTTTTATGGTGTCTAGTTTACAAATGGCGGCCATTTTTGTTTTAGGCCGTGCGCCATTTTTCACGTTGGTAGAGGTTTACTCTTTTCAAAATTATTCAGCTCTGGGTTGCATAAGCATTCTAGAATAAAAGGCATTGGATTAAGTACACTCTGGCCTACAAATAAAAATATTATTTACCTACCTTCTAGGTTTTTATTTGAGAAATATTTGCAACTAAATCTATGAAACGCAAATGAACCAAGTTCGATTTTCAGAGAGTAATTTCTCAAAGAAGGAATAGAATCTCAGTCTTAATTTTTTCTGTGCCTTTACACATAACAGTATAGTTAGGTTTTGTAAAATATCATTGGTAAGTAACGTGCCCCTTGAAAATTACTCTCTCTTGAAAACTGGAATTTGCGATTTTTTCCAAATTTTCAACTAATATCTCTGTTGGGGGGATGAGATAAAAATCTGAAAATAGCACAGATAGTAGATCGCTATCTAAGGGTGAATGTTTGATTTGCACATTTTAGTGAGAGTGTCATTGTTAACAGGATTGACATTAGTTATGGAGTTCAGTATATTATTACGTACTGCAAAAGCCATTTCTAAGTGTGATATGTTTTTAAGAATCCGTATTTCTGTCTTACTCTTAAAGAGTTACCAAAATTCATTGTGTTTTCATCTAAGAACCGTGTTTCTTAAAGTGTCAATAATTATGTTTTGTAGCATAGCACAAACACCATTTTAGACTGTGAAAATAACATTTAACTTCACAGACCGGAGAAATTTTCCAATCCAGGCAGGTTTCCGTCTTTTCAGGGTCTGGCTTGGACAGATTTTACTGTAGTACATAAAATATTCTGGGAATGTCTATTTCTCATCATTGTCTTTCATTTTCATTTTTGATAACCTCCTCCCTGTTAGCAAACATATTTTCTGAATGGCCCTGTAAAGAAATGTGTACTCACAAAATGGTGACGTTTGACTTTCAGGTGCATATGGTGCTATTATGGATGAGGATAGTGCTGGTGACAAGTTTTGTGAGGAGGATATTGACCAAATTCTTGAACGTCGTACAACTGTGATAACTCTAGAATCTGAAAAAGGTTCTACTTTTTCGAAAGCTAGTTTTGCCTCTGCTGGAATTCGCTCTGATATAGATATTGATGATCCTGACTTTTGGAAAAAGTGGGCAAAGAAAGCTGATATTGACACTACAGAAGAAGGAGACAAGGTAAGATTTGTGCAGAAAAGGCCAGTGAACTACAAAATCTTCATGCCTTTAGTTGCTAATCATGTCTAAAGCGTAACAAAACTTACCAATTTTCAAATGCTTTAATATCTTACATTTCTTATTTTAGAATGAGTTGGTGATTTCTGAACCTAGGAGAAGAACTCAGATTAAGCGTTATGGCCATGATGAGTCTGTTGTTGATATGTCAGAGCTTGATAGCTCCTCAGACAGTGATGAAGATGCTCCTATTGGTAATAGAAATTCTATGTGAATTAATTACTTTGTATTACAATAAATCTTGGGTTTGCTTTGTTGGGAATGATGATTGTTGTGGTTATTTTAATTATTTCCATGTTGCCAGAATTGTTAAATCAAGTACATTAATATCTTGTTTTTCTATGAATCTTTTATTTTAGGTCGACGCAATAAAGCTGGCAAATCAGGGAAGAAATCCCGTCTTCGTTTTATGGCTGATGAATATGTTCCTAAGGATGGAGAAATTGCTTATGGCAGTTGGGCACGTTCAGAATGTTTTAAAGTGGAACGTGGCTTATTGACTTTTGGATGGGGTCGTTGGTCAGATATCCTGGCTCATTCTCATTTTCGTAGAGGCTGGAGAGAAATGGATATAGAAGATTGTGCAAGAGTTATTGTAAGTATTTTCAAAGTTTTTTTGAAGCATTCCCAAATGTAGTGTATACATTGTCATTAAATTAGCCAGTTCGATGGTAAATGGCTAATTGTAATTTGTACCCTCAAGATCATCTTTCAGTTCTGTGCCTTAGATTTGTAATTAAATTAATTTAATTATCCAAAGAGATTTTCTATATTCTAAAACAATTACTGGACTTCTGTGAAGATTTCCAATATCAGAGAGGGACACATTGGAACTCTGAATTTAAGATTGCTTTGAAGAAGTAGTAGTGGGGAGTGAGGAATCTCAAAGAAAGAACTACACATAATTAGCAATATAACTCATTACTAGGGCCCAGATTCATAGGTTTATTCCTCACTAAATGTTATTTTAATACAGGCATCTAATTTAAAAATTTGTGTCAAATATGTGACTATCTTTAATATCCTTATTTCCATAGATCTGTAAAACAAGATAAATTGGAATTTCTATAAGAAATATGTATTGTTAGCTCAATAATACTCTTTTTAATTTAGATTGATCAGAATTTTATCACGACCTGGATGCAGCTTCTAACTTAGGAAGTAATACGGTTGTAGGCTATGTGTTCTCTATATTGGTTTAGTGGCGAGTTGTAGTCGACATTTACATAATCGAAATGATTGAAGGCGTTGTGATTGTCAACAATTGTTGACAATGACAACACCTTCAATCATTTCAACTATGTGTTCTCACCAAAGCATTTGAAAATTCAATATATATCTGGTTATGCAAAGATGAAAGAGACAAAGAATCATAGGAGAAATAACTTGATCTAGTCAAATGGTAGAAAATAACGGCAGGTTTTGGTATAGTTTTGATAATTTGTCCCTATATTTAGGAGAGGGGATGTTGGTCACGATAAACAGGTTTGTCAACAAGAAGTTTACTTGTAAACATGTTTTTTAAATAAAAAGAGTGAAAATCACGACTTTTCGGAGTCCGTGTAAGGCATATACACCTCCCGCACACGTGGTTCTGGCACACGTCAATAATTGACTGAACTTGTCTACTTTCGATAACAAGAGAAATTCATGAAATTAGGTTGCAGTGAGTCAAAGACAGAATATGGGTATTCCCCTGAGACCCCCTCCGACGCCACGCAGTGCTAGAAAGTGCCACTAGGCTTGTTGCGCCACCTAAAGACCACGTGTTTCCCGTGTTAAATTGAAGGTTCAATGAGTAAATCAATAAATCCAAAAATACAACCAAGAGCGTGGAGCAATTTCTGGCAAGGCATTTAATACTTGCAACCAGAGAGAGTGCCATTTAGACGCTTTTGGTTTCAAAATAATTTCATATTCCTCAATATTGCTGCAATTTCTTGAATATTGTCATTAAAAGGAAAATGTGTATTCCTAAGATTATGAGATCTTTTTCAATTTTCTTGGGGTTGTGCAACCATGCAACCTAAGCACGAGCCGCCACTGCTATATAGAAGGAGAAAAAGAAAGCGTAGAAAGTACTTGATGTGACGGAAGTGTTTAGTTTTTTCGGGTTTTGTGCCAAGGTCAACCGTGTCTATAAATGTATTAAATAATTTTAGCAAGTAGAATTGTCTTTACGGGGTGCCAAGGAGAAGGGGTGAATTGTGAATATGCTATATTTTAAAAGTATAGTTTCAATATAATGGTTTTTTAAACAGCCGCAATGCAAACAAAATCTTTTTAAGTCATGTTCACGGTCATATTTTTAGGTCATAAATGCTTGCATATGTCTTAACATTTTAGGTCATAAACATCCAGGCCCTATTTATTACTATCACTCGTATTATATTGTTTCTAAGGATTGGCGGTATCTAATAGTGTGAAGGATATCCAAGTTCTCCTCACTTGGTTCGTCAGGTTCAGTGGTTTTATCTAGTCCAGTTCCAGCTTGTTACTCGTCTTCGGGGTCGAGATTTAAACAATGATTTATTAGATAGTTCCTGCAAACTTTGTGGCAATCAATGGAAACTAAACCCCATTCTTCTTTCATGACTAGCAAAATACTGCACAGGTTTTTCGAAAAATAAACGTGTGTATCATATCTCCTCAAGCAGTGATAATTCAAAAGACGAAAGTGGATAATCTTTTTTCACTAGTTCTGTTTCGACCTTATTTATTGTTCTTATCACCACTTCACGCTCAGTCCTATCATGCACATTGACTCTCGTAAGGGTACGGTATGCTATTCCAAAATTAGGGGAATATAGTGTTCTGATCACGTGTCAGAACTATCTTTCTCATAATTAATAAAACCTTAAGGGAACATTCTGGTTCACCTTCATTACAGGGAGATGGAAATACATGACCCATAATCATTATATCTTTGACCCCGGTGAATAAGCTGATTAGTGAAAAAAACCTAGTTTTATAGGAGAGCAAAAAAAACCTGTCAACTGAAGTAAATCAAGGATTAATGATATTTAAACGAAGGTAATATTCAAATGAAACTTTTTATACGTTGGTTTTGTTTGAATATCATTAATCCTAGATTTACAGCATTTGTTTAAAGTGTTTCTTTGCTCACCTGTAAAATTAAGTTATTTTCACTTATTAGCTTTTTCACCTGGGTAAAAGATATAAGTTATAAACTTCTCAACACGCGATGGCAATTTATATTGGTAAAATATATCTTTTAAAATAGTAACTTATTGTGGTAGCACAGGCTTACAAATAAATGTGAGATGCCTATTTGCTCTCGTCTGCTCTCTGGTGGGAAGTACTGCAATCATGAGCCAGGCGAGGCCTAGCCTTGAAGCAAAAGAAGGGGAGTAACGTCATCTATCCCTAGCTATACTCATTATCACACCGTGAAGGCACAATGGGCTCTTATGGACAATGTTATTCTTATTGTAGATACTCGTCCACTGTTGCCAAATTGATTGTTGCAAAAGTAAGTAAAAAGCATTGTCCTATAGAGAACATGACAAGGAACATGATGGTAATCAGGAAAAATGAGTCATTTGCTTTTTAAATAAAATAATGAAAACGCTGGATTTCTGAGGAACTGACTTTTTAAAAACCTTTCTATTCAGACTGTTAAAACATACCCAACTAGAGGTGCTACACAATGGCACAGACTCTCGTAGTATAGTTCTCTAATTTCCTTGATGTGGTCTGGCTTTAAGATTTTGCTCCATTCTCTGGCCAGCTGCCATCTAACGTCGCCCAAAGTACATTTTTTGACATTTTCTCAACTTTTTGATTTCCTAGTAGTACAACAGAAATATTACTTAAAGAATATTAAAGAAGAGTAAAAACTCGTCTAAAAAGAAATTTTCATGGAAAAATTTGAAGCGGTTTTTAACAAAATGGCGATTAAACATTGCTCTAAATTCAAAATTTGAAGCTCTTTTTCATAGGAATGTATTGACTTTTCAAAAAAGTTCATTTGAGGCACATCTACTCACAATTGTAATAATGCATACAAATCGGTGAAAGTGCCCATATTAAGAGTGAGAGGTATTTCAAAAATATATATTTGTGTAAATTTTGAAAAAACGAATGAATACACCAAAATAAACGTTACGTCATATTAAACAGCGCACATAGCGCTATCTATTAGAAAAATTTCGAGTCATTTTCAAGAAAATGGTGTTTGAGCGTTTCTGAAAATGCCGAGTTCTGAGCTCATTTGTACAGAAAACGGTTGAGATTTCGAGAAACTTTATTTAATATTATTTAAATCACACGTACTCATAAATATAATAATGGGAAGAAATTGCCTTTAATGTAAATATTACCGACGTGAGAGACTAGCTGGGTATTCTGGTCTGGGTTCTGATTTTTGCCAGTAGATGTGAGTGAAGACGGATGTGCAATGGTAAAGAAAAGTAGGTAAGTAATTTAGTCAATCATGTAGTGGGTCAATTTTAAGAGATCAAAATGGGTCGCACGGTAAAAGAGTGAAATAATTAAAAGTTGTAAAAAACATTTTCAAAATATTCGAGAACTTAAAAAAGAAAACGTCCAAAAACGGAGTCAATAGTTTGAATTTTGCAGAGCAACTGGCATCAGCAGACCCTGAGAAAAACAAAGATAATTGGACTGAAGTATAAAATCAGTATGGAAAGGAAATACGGCGGTTTTGTACATACGGTCATCTCAAATTCCATGTACTTCAACATTCCAGACCTCAGCGAAGGGTGGTTTGAAGCCGTGGCTCATTCACTCAAATAGTACAAAAGTGAAGTACTTTAGACATGTGGGTGAATAAGAAGAGTGGTGGGTCGCAGCAACAATCCCTTAGATGAATACAACAATCGGGAATTTCTGAGATTTTGCTTTTCAAAAGAGACGCTAATTTGAAATGACTCAAACAGCTTTTATGACAAATGTGAGATCAATGCTAGAATATCCCAAACTATTCTGGTCCCCTTGTAGCAAAAAAGATATCAAACTTCTTGAAAAAACCACAGAGGGTGTTGTCCAAAATTCCAAGAGGGCTACAGTAGTGTGAAATATCAGGATAGATGCACACATTTGAAACTACTCTGCCTGGAAGAGAAGAGGGAATGAGGTGATCTGATTGCAATTTACAAAAAAAATTTTTTTAGAACTCAGTGTCAGCATTTTTCCTGACCTTTTCATCAAGTCTTCCAGTAATAGGCTGAGAGGTCATTGAAAGAAGTTACTGATGGAGAGGAGTCCAAACCAACCATCAATCCCACTTTTTTGCAAAATCCAAAATCATTCCAATTTCTGTATCTAACATTTGATAAACCAATTCTAATTTATGGAGAATGCGTAAGATAATAATTGAATTAAATATAGATATGCCCTCAAACATAAATTGTATCTATCAAGCAAAAATTACAATGTTAAACGATTTTCCATGAATATGTGATACAAGTATGAAATACCTTGCAATTTCATTGTAAAAAATTTTTGTAAATAACAGGTATCGAGGTTTTATATTCTATATTATTGGGTGATTGCTTGTTTATAAATAAATAAATACAGTGGTGAACTCGTGGAATGATCTACCAGGGGCCTGTGGGAAAGCAAAATGTGTTGCATTCTTCAAAACTCAGCTTGTCAAGGCCAGATCTGTGATATTGCAAGTTGAAAATAAACTACATATGCAAATTAAAACATTTTTTATGAGTTTTATTATAATTGAGTACCTTATGATGTATTAATTATTAAGTATTGAAAAAACTGATACATTTATTATTAACTATGCTGCTATCAAGTGAGAAATGTATTATTATTATTTCTTTTTTCTCGGGGGTTTCTCACCCGGGGTTAATGGTTTGAGGGGCCTCTAGGCATACCACATTCCTAGCTTTGCATATTGAGGACTGTGCGAACTATCCGGCAGGTTTCAAGAATGACTGACTTTTGAGCTTTTGGGATAATTTTGTGAGGAGGAAGACCTACTTTTTCTAAATAATACTTTAGATTTTTGTTAACCAGACCTGTAGCTGTTATTACAATTGGTATAATTTCAACAGACTCAAGTTTGTATATTTCTTTATATTCTATTGATAGGGGAATGTATTTTGAGATTTTTTCTGTTTCTGCCTTATTGATGCTGTGATCTGCAGGGTGTGTAACATCAATGATGAATGCTTTCTTTTCCTGTACATTTTGTAGTAGAATGTCTGGTTTATTTGCTGGGATCGTTTTAACAGTATGTATTGGAAGGTTGTAATACATTTTGAACTGTTTACTTTCTCTTACGGATTTATTATTATTATTATTATTATTATTATTATTATTATTATTATTATTATTATTATTATTATTTCAGAGATAAGAATTTCGATATCAAGCCATGTTTTGGTGAGAATAACATCATACTTGTCTAATACATAAATATATTTTTCTGTGTCATTTACCTTTGCTTTAAACCTCTAACCTTTTGAAAATAGGATTTGAGCCAATTAACTAGTTTTTTGGAACTTTTCCCTAAGATCAATGATTTTCTGGGCTCTGTTGACACACTTCATTGTTTTAGTAAGATCATCCAGTTCAAGTCTTGGTTTTTTAAACTTGTTTCTTTGCATCAGAGTCGAGTCACCATTAATTTAGATGAGATCAGCACAATGTTTCTTGTGCTTCAAAAACTTAATAGCCGATTGATGATGAGTCAAAAACACTTTTACCGGGGATGACTGATGAAAACTAACAAATTTCCTTAGACGATAACTATGAACTATGACTTTCTCATCAAGATTGCAAATACTAGTTAACAACTCAACAACGGTATAGGAAGTGGGTTTAATATTATCTGAAAATCTTTCCAATGCCGGTTCGGCAAAGTTATAAACAATAACCTTATTCCTTCTAACATCTCTCTCATCAAGCTCATCAATAATATCGTCGGCCAAGTTGATCAGATATGGTTTCAAAATATTTAACTCCAATAAAGTGGTGGGCTTCAAGCAATTGTCAATCCAATCTGACACAGAAATTTGTTAAAACGTCGCTTAAAAACGTTTTACTACACAAATTTGTAGGATCATAAGAGAGAGCTACTGAAAGTGTTACTTGCCACCAAATTCAATAAATATTATTTTAGTTTCCGGGGTCAAGGTCTTCATTCTCACAATATCAATGTCGGACAGCCCTAAATTAATTTATTCTATTTAAGCTATTTTTGCCAACTTTTAACTAACTGTGTTTTATCAGAGTTGATTTTATGGGAATTTTTTCTGCAGTGATTAAAGGAGATGTCTCATGCTATAACCTACTCTTTCCAACTTTATCTCCTTGCCTAGTTGTTGTTGGGTGTTTTATTATTATTATTATTATTCCTTCTTATTATTTCTCTTTCCTTTCTGGTGGAGGTTTTGGCAGGTTTCTATTCCACTCCTCTCTACTTTTCCCTATCATTGCATTAGTGTGCTTTTAAATAATGAAGGTCATTTGTTGTTGCAGCTCCTTTACTGTTTGAGATTTTATAGAGGGGATGAAAAAATTCGGAGTTTCATTTGGGATTTAATCACACCATCAGAAAATGGCGAGTCGAAGATTCAACGTAATCACCATGGTAAGCGAGAGCTAATTTGTCCTTGGTTTTGCGTGCTCATTCCGTGAAACTAAACGAAGCATTTTAGTATTGCTAAGTATCAATAGATTTATTCTCTCAATGATCTTGATAATGTATTATAAGATTCATTTTATTTAGTTGCCATTTTAACAATTTCAGGTCTTAACACTCCAGTTCCTCGTGGACGAAAGAACAAAAATAAATTAAAGAAAGATATGCTTTGTGAGCCAGAATTGAATGATTGGAGTCGTCATGAAAAGTACGATGGAGATATATTTCTGGAAAGTAATTATAAGAAACATTTGAGTCGGCATGCTAACAAGTAAGTGTTTCAATGAATTTTCCTTAGCTTACACAACTTAATACGAACATATTTCAGTGTTGTTTTTTTCTTTCAGAGTTTTATTAAGAGTTCGGATGTTGTACTACATAAAACATGAGATAATGGGTGACTTGGTACAGCACATAGCAGATGGTGTTCATGTTAGGTATGTTTGAAAATGTCTGGAGTTTTCTTGGAATAAGGTCTTCTGTAGTGCATTTTCTATCCATATCACTGTTGCTTAACATTGGGGGTTTGGCACAGGAATATTGATTGAGGTGTGTACACTAGAATTTTGGAAATTATTCATTACTTAAACAAAATATCTTGGCAGAGTAATTCTTGGGTGATATTGAGTTCACAATAGAGCATGGCTTAGCATTTGCTAGGCAAAATAGCAATTTTGCTTGACTCAGTGTGCATAATATTTTTTACTTACATTTACCCTTAATGGATATTTTGGTTGAGTGCACGTGGCAGACTTGCTTTTCTAAGCTTGTTAGTGTGAGTCCCTAATTCTGTCCCTGTGAGGAAATGTGCAAAACTTTGCCAAGAATTAATATTTGCTGGCTTGCATTACATGTTGAATGTGATTAGTGGATCCAAGGTTACTAATATTTTGAAGATCAGTGAACTGTTTGAAGTAATGGAGTTTTTATGGAATATTTATTCATCTAATGATAACGTAACAAGATTTATAATAAATATTTTGAAATATATCGAAATGTTTCCTTTTAATTGGCAAGAATGACTGTTTTCACACCATCAATAAACAATGATTTTAATGATCTTTCATGGCTTAATATTTCCTTATACATATACTAATTACTATTTTGGGGATAGTGAAAAGATTATTAAAACCAGTACCTAAAGAGAATTCTAACTTTTTTTGCTTCTCATTTTTGATAATTTCTACTTTGAAATTTTAATCTGCAGTGCTTTGCACATTTTTCTCTAAAAGTGCTTTCATCAGCTATGTGATATTTAAAAATTGATTATATTAAATGGTCTGTCTAAACTTTGCATTATTTGTGCACGAGTTAATTACATTACCTTGACCACCTATTTTTATTGTTGTATTTATTCATCACGTTAAAATCACTTTTGTTATCAGAGTAGAATTTCTGAATGTTGCTGGTGTACTAGATTCTTTAATTAAAATTATAATTTTTCTCACATACCCCTGCATATCTTTATGTTGTGTCACAGAGGGCATACGGGTTTTTGTGTTGGGGCTTTGGTACCATTTGAAGTGTAAGATTTTTAATCTTGGGGCACGCATATGAGCAGCTTTGCAAGCTGCATAGAAACCGATCTGCATATTTTGATGCTTGGGACTAAAATCTTGCATTCAGGGCTCATTCAAAAACAATATGGTTTTAATTTCTTTATTACACGATGACAGAATACAAAGATCTTTTGAGAATTCATGTTCCTAAATAATGTCTGGATATCTAAGTGACGTACTCTGTATGAAATTTTTGAAAAATGTTACAGAATTGTTCCTTTCGTGTTTTTAAGGGAACAAAGAATGAACTTTGATTTTCAGTTTCTTGAGATATGGAAGAAACAAATTTTCATTATTAATATAAAATTTTGCACAAATCCTGTTGTTAATGCTAGTGTACACGATTACTTATTTACATGATCACCGAAGAACGGAACTTCTGTTTATAACACAATGCAACTTTTCGTGTTGAGAATGCAAGGCAAATTGCTATCTTTTTAAGGATTTGAGAAACCTATTGCTTTTGAACACGTTTCTAGGGCTGTTTCTCATTCCCCGAGGTCTTGAGGGTTAAGTCGATGCCAGTGAAGTGCATCAGGGGTTCCTGTGCTCCTCTCCTGCCCTTTGTGCCTAAACCAAGGCTGCTTGACAACCGGTGGTGTGCCCGC
Organism: Teleogryllus occipitalis; assembly: GCA_011170035.1. Classification (NCBI taxonomy): domain Eukaryota; kingdom Metazoa; phylum Arthropoda; class Insecta; order Orthoptera; family Gryllidae; genus Teleogryllus; species Teleogryllus occipitalis. The sequence continues at coordinate 135,407 of BLKR01000866.1, read as the reverse complement.
TCGCCTGCCGGGTGGGTTTGCTGTTTGCAGTGCCTTGCCGATCCACCCACCCTATTGTGACCAGCCCCCTGCTCCTTGGTGGGATAGCGACGCGGATAGGTCCCTCTTAGTGGGTACCTACAAACACGGTTACGAATGCTACCCTGCTATGCGCAACGACCCTGCGCTGAGCTTCCTCGCACGCTGTGGGCCTGAAGAGGCTCCTCTGCTTCCCAATAACCACCCGGGCCTTCCCACCACCACCACTATCACCACCACCACCACCACAACCGCTGCCGGCAGTGCGTAAGTACAGATCCCACCTGCTACTTGCATGACAGCTTTGCTGACCTTCGGCAGAGCATGGTGCTGATGGTATGTTGTTTTTCCACTGCTTAACTTTCCTAGAACTACCCATAAGATAACAGTCATAATTTATTTACAGTACTTTTCATTGGGTCTAAAATACAACTTTGTTCCCTTACTTCATGATGTTTTTGAGAGAAAACTTAGTCTAGGAACAAAGTGTTTTGTGTGTTTAATTTTTTGTTTAACGATGATTTGCTAATTTATATCAAAAGTGTTGATGAAAATCATTTAGGTAGTTCATTAGTTCTTTATTCTGCTGATTATTTTGTATACTTATGTATGGAAATTGATATATTTCAAGTAATGAAAGGTAAACAGTATTTCAAAACATAACAAGGACTTTTTTATTGTTAGTCCTGAAGATGATCCAAGCAAAATTTCGGATGACGAAGACACTGGAGATGGTGATCTCAGAGACAATCCTTGTGGTGGATCAGAATCCTTGTTACAAGAAAGGGCTTCAGCTACACCTGAAACCATGTCAGATGAGCCCATGCCCTGCTCCTCAGGAATGGCGATGGAGGCCTCCCATGACGAAAATAGGCAAGATACAGAAGATGGGAAGTCCCTTTGGCCCTCTATGGTGGACCTGAACACTCGATTACGGCGGGTTGTTACTTCGTATCAAAGAAATTTTAAACGAGAAGAAATGAAATTAGCACAAAAAGCAAAGGTGAGTTTGGCATTATAATGAAATCTTCAAAATTTCCCTTGTCCAAATGTATCAGAACTGCCATTTGCATGGTTCTTCTGTATAATTCTAAAATTATTTTTTTAAGTATGTGTGAAATGAAATTCTGATGAGCAATTTTCAGATTTAGGAAATTAAATCTTTTGTTAAAAGCTCATTTAGTGTGATGATGCTTAGGCTTCCTCATGATATGTGATGTGTAAATTCTGTATTTGACAGGTATTTGTAAGTATATTGAATTCTTTATTCCATTCCTATAAAGGAGTAAAACTGGTATTGGAGATTTTGCTTCTTGCGTAACTGAATAGTTTTGATTTTCATTCATCTTCTCTGGAACTATCGAGTGGGCTATTGACAATGCAACTGAAATTTCTCTTTCTAGTGTAATATCTAGAGTATAGGTAATGCATGTAATTGGTCGTTGGAATTTTACCAGAGCAAAGCTGACTTAAGTTGTAGAACTCAGTTACGATCATCCTAAAGAAGCTTTAAAAAGCATTGTGAAGTATTTGATTCATGCCTATTAAATTATTAAATTTTATTCTTACTTGGTAACTTGGCCAGTTTGCAGCTTGTTTATCACCAAGTGTAACGATATTAGAAAAAACTTGGAAGTATTTAATGTAATCTTAGAGCTTTTGATCTATTGGTTTGTTGTGAGGAAAAGTAGAGTACTCTTCCATTAAGGGTAGTGCATGCTTCACTTTACCTTGGTCAAGCAAGCTAGCAGGCAAGCAAGTGCCATTCTAGGTTAGTGTAGAATATGGTAGTGTTGCACTGTAGTTGACTGCTGGCCCTATATGTGTTAGCAGGGGGTAGACGCAGACCAGCATGCTGTTATCAGAGATGTTCTGAACACGCAAGGATGGGACTTACAGCAACTAGCCATGCATCTGTGGGTAATGTATTGTCCTGTCCTTTGCCCTTTTTCTTTCATTCTGTCTTTCTGAGTTGATGTAGTGCTGCGGTCCTGAAAGGATTTGTTTTCCAAAATGACAATAATTAGATGCTCATTAAGATGAAAGGCTTAAAATTGGATTTGTCACTGTGCCTGCTTGGACATATTTTAGAATTGCAATTCCTGGTAACCATGATTTATTTAAATTTATCTAAATATCCATCTTCAATTTGGTCAGCAGTTGTATAGAGACTGTTGATCTGAGAATTAATTAGATGGTATTTTTAACAGGAGTAAATAAATATCATAGTCATTTAGTAAGATTAATTTGATTATTTATATTCATCAGGAACATTTCCTTTAATGTATTTAGTTTTTCAGTTTTTAATTTCTTCAATATCATTCCACAGAAAATGGAACGTCGTGAGAAGTTGGAACAGATAGTTCGTGAACGAGAGCGCCAGCGTTTGGAAGTACAGCAGAAGAAATGGTCTCGACGTGAGGAGTCAGATTTTTTTCGCACTGTGTCTACATTTGGTGTGGTGTTTGATAGGTAATTATTAAAGTATTTTAAATTCAAACTTTTTAATGTATGGAAAAATAAAATTAGAATGATATTTTCTTGGGTAAAATTGCTTGTAATATGTTAAATATCAATTAACAAATAAGATGGATGTTGCTAAAATTAACCTTTGTTCTTTCTGAATTTAGTAAGTGGTGATGGGAGAGTGAATGTCATTTTATTTGCCAACCAGTAGAACCTTGTTTACAAGCTAGTTTAATACCAGTTTACTAGTTGGGGGCTGAAAGTAGTCCTGATTAATGAAATTCCAGACAATCCAAGAAGTACTGAGAAGAAATAAAAATAAAAACAAATACGTTTTCACTAATTGGTAATTGTTTCTTTGAAAGACCAAATTTTGAGAGGCTTTTCACCCTCTGGAATTTAGTACATCATACTTATTTGTTTCTTTTATGTCAGCTTTTCATGGAATTACATTCAGCATGATCAGACCTCTCCTATGGATTCCCTCAATGTTTCTGCCAAAGTCATTTGTTCTTGAACTTGTGCAATTTCCATATAATCAGAACCACTTTTGCAGCCATCGTTGCTTGCAGGCAGATAAGGGCCAAAGAAGTCATCCTATTCTCATGCCATCATTGTTTGCAACCAATGATGACATTGGTTCAGAGATGTAAATATCAATGAGCCAGTTAATTCATTATTGTGTGGCAGCTGTGTATTGTCCATTTTCGAGCAATAAATAGGGTATAAAGTTTCACATTGTTGTAATGTAGATAATTGTATTTGTACAGTCCTTGCTTCATATGATGCATTCCTGATTTCTTGAGGATTTTTTGTTGCTCACTTCTGAAGAATTCTCTCATGGCAGTATCTTGCATTTAGTGGAAATTCTAGAGGGCAAGTGTGCTCCAGAATTTGTAGGATATCAGTGTTGTACATCAGTTTAAAAGAACGGCAATGCATAAGTTTGATAGCCTTCTCATGAACAAAAGCATGCAGTTTGATTTCTTGGTTATCGTGTTAATGTGCTGGTCCCATTTCAGATTGCTAGTATTCATCACACAAGTCCTGCTGAGTATTTTAGTTCTTCCAAGGCGGCAAGGAGCCGGGTGTTCTTTTTACCTATGCATAGGACCACACGTCACAGTGTTCAGAGGTAATGTCCATTGGGAAAACATCAGTATCCTCTGCAGATTTTCTTGCAGATCGTTGTAATTCTCCTGCAGGTTTTCGTACACCTTTGTGTCATCCATAAGGGTGGCAATGATAAATGTAATGTTTTTGACAAGTGATCGATGTACAATTCAAGAAGAACTGGTCCCTTGACAAATCCCTGTAGATGTTCTACTCAAAAATTTTCTTGATTGTGGAAAGGTTTGACCTATGTAGACTTCGGAAGTTAGATTTTCTAAAAAGCCCTAACTCCAGGAGAGATGTCCGGCTAAGATGGCTCAGAGCATTAACTAATGGCACTGCTGTACCTCTGACAAGGAGGTCCTAAGGTTTGAGACCCGACAGTGGCAGGATTTTCAACATTATTTAGAAGATGGTTGCTCAGTTTTCTGTGGTTTCTCTGATCAACTCCAGATGTATGCCGGAGCAGTACCCAATCACAGCCATGAATCAACTGTGCAAAATCTTCCCTTTTTCTTCATTATTACATCTTACCCCTAATTTACACCATCTTACCCCTAACTAACACATACATGCACTACACTATCACACATATTGGGAGCATGGGACTTAGAGATCAAATTTTGAGATGATCTAAATAATGTCAGAATTAATAATTAATTTATATCATGTTAATCAGTGCATTAGCATTATGTATGCAAAAAGTAAAGAAATAATTTGGAGCCGTTTTAGAGAAAACATTAGTGTGTTCCTGAAATTGTGGAAATTAGGGTTCAATTTCACAGAAAAGTTTCAAGTTTAGGAGACATAACTTGAACTTGTAGTCACAAATGCAATAATGTTTACGAATCACTGGTAATATAAATATTAATGTCTTGAAAGATATTTTTAAAAAAATTACTTCTGTGTAATTTTTGAAAAAAACAAAAGAATTCATGAAAGTGCATTAGTCGTTCTATTCAGTGCATTTAGTACTATCTGTACACAAAGTTTGAAGAAAAAATTTGGAACGGTTTTTGAGAATATCTTGTTTTTAATAATTTTGAATATTGCCAGTACTTGATTCAAAATTACATGAAAAATACTAATATTTAATGAGTTTTTATTTAATGCACTTTATTTCATGAGTTTAAGTGCAAGTAATTACATGAAGCTGTATGTTCATTGTTTCGATCATTAATTTTAATTTATCTACATTTTTATCTAAACTTCTGATGTTAGTATGGATTTTGTATAGTCCTCTGTCATAAGATCATATTCAGATCATTTACATCAGCATAATTTGTGGTGGTTACTTCAAAGAAATGATTTGCTTTGTATTCCATCGAGAAAAGAGGATTGGATATTTATAACTCCTCATAGTATTGTTCCAGAAATGGTAATATTTCTAAAGCATTTTTATGTATCACATTTTTCAACAATTGTTATATTTTTTTCTTTTATACCTCTTCTTCATTTTGTTTTTTTAATTTTATTACATTCTTACAATTATTCTAATGTAATTCTTTTGTGCAGTTTATTGGAACACTTTTTTAATTGACATTTGGATATGTGGATAACGTTCAAATGCTTTCTTTCTATATACAGTAAAACTTCACTTATACGTTTTTCAGGGGACCGAAGAAAAAAAAATGTATAAGTGAGAAAAACACATAACTGAAATTGAATTTTATGAGCAAAAAAAAAAAAAAATCTATTTTTACTCTGTTTTATTAGAAAACTTACTACCAAAAAAGAAGATTTTAATATGTAGTTTAAATGATTACTTATGAAAAAAGTCTGTTATCTTGGTCTGTTTAACATTATAAGCCCCCAAGGTATACACTTCCCCCTCCAAACGTGATAGCTGTCCCATCACCTCATCTGCGACACTGTGTTGCATAACAAACTTTTTAACAGTTTCTAATGCTGCAACGGCTTCACTGAAACCTACTACATTTATTTCACTATCATCCACTTCATCATCACTGTCTTCATCAATCTCTTCGTTGATTTCACTCACAATGTCCTCAATGGACCTTAGTTAAGATGTAACCACATCTTTATCTACATCCACAAATTCTGTGAAGTCCGCTTGATTGATGGGTAAATCTCCCAAAGCTAACTCCATTTCTACATCATCTTCGGGGCTGCCAAATCCAGCTTTCCGGAAACAGTTCCTGATGGTAGATTCTTCAACTTTCTGCCATGACGAGGAGATAAAATGCATAGCCTATGAGAAAAAAAAGGAGTGTTCCTGATTATAAAAACTAAAAATTCTACCTCACTGACCATAAAACTAAAAATTTTACCTGTAATACATTTATTTTAGTCGAATTCCTGTTTCCGTTGTCGATGTAGCGGATGGCCTGTTGCACCAACATTTTTCGGTAGTGCAACATTAAGTTTCGGATAACCCCTAGATCCATGGGTTGCAACTCGCTGGTGCAGTTCGAGGGGAAAAATTGCACCTTGATGTTCCGTAGATATGAGGTGTCTGGTGGATGTGCTGGACACTTGTCTACAAATAATAGTATTTTTCGCCCTCTGATACCCATTCTGGCATCTAAAGCCCGCAACCAATCTTCAAAGATTTTCATGGTCATCCACGAATTTTTATTGTGTTCATATTTGGTGGGCAGTGTTTTAATGTGTTTGAAGCATCGCGGCTTCGCAAATTTCCCGATCGTGACCGGTGGCAATTTTTCTGTCCCATCACTGTTAGCACATAAAAGCACAGTTACACGGTCTTTGCTCTTCTTACCCCCGTGACAATTTTCTCCCTTGAACGCCATCGTCTTTTCAGGCATTAGGGAATAGAAAAGCCCCGTCTCGTCGGCGTTAAAAATATCTTTGGGGGCATACTGCTCCACCAGTTCTTGAAGAGGTCCCGACTTCCATTCCGACACGACATCTGCATCAACATTTCCGCTTTCGCCGCACATACTTTTGCAGCAGATTCCGTGTCGCAGCTTGAATTTATGAAGCCAGCCAGATGAAGCTTGGAAATTTTCTAAACCAAGCCGCAGTCCAATTTCAGTCGCTTTCTCGCATAATAAGGGGCCGCTTATTGGTATACCTTCAGCACGATGCTGCTGAAACCACTGTAGCAATGCATCTTCCAAATTTTCATATTTTCCTCCTTGAATTCGCATTCTCTTGCTACTAGACACCCCAAACACACGTGCCTTGTCTTCGATTTCTTTCCCCTTAGAAATGATGGAATTCAGCGTGGATGCCGGTATTCCCAGTTCTTTAGCAATTTCTACTTTCTTTTTATTTCCACTCTCCCTAACAACTTTTAAAATTTTTATTTTCTCTGATATTGAAAGGGGTTGCCTTTTCCTACCACTCATTTTCGTGTAATATCGCGGACGCAAAACCAGAAAGAAGACGAACTACGACAGTACAACAAACGCGAGATGAAGGCGCGACCTGAGCGACACGAAGACTATTCGCAAATCCCAGCCAAGAACTGCAGATTGCAGAACAGAAAGGATGATACTGTTGAACTTGTGTGACTCAGTTTCACTACGGAAACGAAGGCCGTGACCTGCGTGGGCTACAACTGGCGACGAAGACCCACGGCTGCTTGCTTTGCTTTCTAGCTTCATGTTACTTGAGATAACGCGGATCAAAGCACGGTGATCTAATACGTGGGCGACAGGAAGCGCACGACAGCCACAGCTCCGTCTGGCGACACCCGCCACGCCGCGCCTCGCGGAAAGGGATCGGTTTCATTAGCCGCTTGCGCCATCCGCTACCGAAAGGAACTCGTGTTATTACGGCGAGCCAAAGGCACCTTTGGAGACTGGGACAGTCAATGCACAAACATTCTCATTTATTGGTCATCTATGTCATTACTCTCTCCTGGGGACACCTTTGACCTTCCCTCGGAGCTAGCTGTCGCCTCCTGAGATCCTCAGAGAGCTCCCATGCGCATACGACTGAAAGTTTTCGTTTTGGAAGTCCCGCTTCTGGAGGTGGGCCGGGAGCCGACTTTCGCTACCACCCGCGGGCTCGCGCGGTCTTGACCCCTCAGCTAGGCCGAGTCGAGCTTCTATATTACAAGTTTCATTAACGGGAAGTGGCCTCAGAGGGCAAGAGTCAGCTCCGCGGGAGCGCTCTGGAGCGTGTCGACTCGAGCAAAATTCCGGGCACAACGCAGATCGTCCAGCAACTCTGCGGGATCATTTGAACGTTATACGGCCTTAAAGGGACTTTTATTTTGAACGTATAAGTGTGAAAAACGTATAAACGTAAAACGTATATCTGAAATAATTTTGCATGGGAATTATAGGAATTTATTCGGGACCTAACAAAAAAACGTGTAACCGTGAAAAACGTATAAGTGAGAAACGTATAAACGGAGTTTCACAGTACATGCTTGTTAACTGTATGACTATTTATTTTGTAAACTTTAACATAAATATTTAGGGCATGTCCTGTTACACTATCTGGCAACAAAATTTGGTGCCATTTTTAGGAAATGTCCCCAGGGCTTCATAGATTGATTCAAGAACATTGGTGATAATCATTCTGATAGTTTAGCTGCTAGCATTGTTCATACATGAACAGCCTTGTCTCAATACTAGAATGCCAAGAGGCATCATTTCAACTCCTGGCACTTTGTCTTTGTTACTTCTTTGTTTTTGAAGATAGGATTTTGTAATTTTCAACCTTTTTTATTTATTTATAGTACGTTAAACATTAAAACGTTTAAAAAATATATTTTATGAAAAATAATTGAATTTATCTACCACGCCCAAGACGCTACAAGCCCCTACAACGCCCATTGTGACACCTTGTATATTGTTTCCATTTTCAAGCTTTTGTTCCATATATGTCAACACTGAAATTTTTTATAATGTTTAAGAAGAAATATGCGAAGAAACCTTAAGAAGAAATATGCGACCGTTCTTATATTCTTTGTTGTTTTTTCTAGCCCTCATGTTTAAAACACACAAATTAATGTGTTGTTTCATGACGGTAGCAAATATATCACTGTTTTGAAAATTATCACATGACGCAATAGCACTGTTACCACATAAAGGTTGAATGAAAAAAAAATTTCTTCAAATAATTCAGAAAAAGAGAAACGGTCGACTATAACAAGAAATTTCTGTGTAGAGGAGGGCATTTCAGGTTCTGGATGGTAATGGTAATGTCAGATATTCTTAGTTTTTTAGACACTGTTTTGTTTCATGATTCTCGAAATAACAAGAGGGGTTTTGAAACAAATCAATGGCAAAATTCACTGTTTTCACTGAAAAATTATTTTCCTTCAGTTTGAAGTGATACCTTTACAAACTGTACCAATATTATGCGTCAGAGGAATAGGGTTGAAATGTGGGCATTTACCTTCCAAACTCTATGTTCATAGCTTGAAAACTGATAAAAAGCAGCAATTAATTGTGTCTTTTAGGAGATGATCATTAAAATGCTGTGTGTCAATGTTTTTACATACATAGGAAGTATTGTGGAAGTTTTATGAAAGACAACGAGAGGAAATACCTGGAAAATGTAGTCATGATTCACACATAAGAGGAATTTATCGAATGTATGTAGTATTCTGTAAAATTGGCTCCGAAACTGTAGTCTGTAGAAGGTGTGACAAACTGTAATCAGGTATGACCTGACTGGGCATAAACAGTATATAGGAAGTAAATACATTAAAGACCTGAACAAGAAGTATTGCCATTTGAAATGTGGGTTAAATATCTTTTTGAACTCAGTCCTCTAACACACATCGAGTTCCTATGGTATGAAAACAAATATGTGTAAAATATTTCGAATACATTTGACATATTGCAAGATAGTATGGGAAGTGCAGTGTAAGGAAATATATTTTGGGGTCATATGTGAAACTAGTATTATTTAAAATTAAATGTTCATAACATTTATCTATTATTATTATTATTATTATTATTATTATTGTTACTAAATTTGCTTTATTTAAGTTGTGACCTTATACTTCTACACCAAATTATTGTTTTTAATAATGTTATAGTGACGTACATAAATATTTTTCCAATATTTCCTTTAAAGAAATAACGTTGTTAAATATAGAAAAAACATCATCTAACATGTGGTGTACTCAGAATTCATGTTTTTTGGGTCCTCGATTCTGAAAAATGTCTGTCTGTCTGTCTGTGGTCAATGTTTGCGTCTAAACCGTTCAGCCAACACAAGTTTCAATATGTATAATTCCATTTGAAAAGATCCAATGTTATCTCATAAAATATGTGATGAAATAGAAATGAATATGTGTATCAATTAGTCCCATTCCCTCTTGCACTTCTGTGAAACTGCATGGCAATAACTTCAACTATTTAAAAACTGCAAAATATGCTAAAGTTTCGGGAATCACCATGTATATAACACCTATTTGAGAATAATTTTGCGGAAGATTTGTTGTTGTTTGTAAAAATGTAAACCGGTTTGTTTTAGTTGATCTCACTTTTATAAATCCATGCTGATCTGATATTTTTTGTTTAAAAGAGGCATAGTAGGAAGTTGGATCACGGGATCGGTCAATTAATGGATTACACTAGTTTGCCAACGTTTCGGAATATTTTATTCCATCATCAGGGCTAACAACCAAAAACACAATCACAATAAATACGGACAAACTCTTCTGAACAACAACATACAAAAATACTTTTTTACTTTTTACATACTTTTTTTTTGTATGTTGTTGTTCAGAAGAGTTTGTCCGTATTTATTGTGATTGTGTTTTTGGTTGTTAGCCCTGATGATGGAATAAAATATTCCGAAACGTTGGCAAACTAGTGTAATCCATTAATTGACCAATCCCGTGATCCAACTTCCTACTACTTATTAACGGTCGTGATTTCTACAATGGTAAAAGAGGCATATACTACCTCGTAAATATGTCTGTCCATAATTTTTGAAAAAGTATCTAATAATGAAATAGGTCTATAGTGTGAAAGAATATGAGCATTCTGATTTTTCAAAATCGGACAGATCTTCACAATTTTCCTTGTCATAAGATATATTCTTGACTTAATTCTCTTTTTTTATAATAATAAAAAGAGAGGTAAAGTTAATGAATCACAGCATTTCTTCTAAAGCATTAATGGTATCTATCGAAACCAGAGGTTAGTTTATCAGGGAATGTAGATAATTTCTTCAATATGAAAAAACAAATGGTGCATTTTCACTGAGATTCTACATCCAAGTAGAGAGTAACTTTGCATAGCAAATTCTCCATCAGTTGTGTATAATTTTCTCTTCTTTTCTTTCCAAAATAAAACAAAAAACCTTGCAGTACATTTCTGAAAGCAATCCAAGCATTACATTCATCAAGAGGCATTGCATCTGTAAGTTCTGTAGAATCAGTTGAATCTAAGGTTCGGTATAAGTTCCACCTTTTATTTTTGCTTTTGATAATTTGGGGAACATTTGTCTGATGAGGCTCAAAGCTACCCTGTTGTTATCCAGTGCTTTGTTAAATTGTTTAACAAGCCCAAGTTTAATACGAAGTGGTGGTAACAGAATCTTCTCTGTGGACACAAGGGACTCATTTGTTACGTTGTCTGTACCTGGAACAAATTCTGTTCTTGTTGGCCATTCTTTTCTAGTGTAATATTGATTATGTTACCTATTGATCTGTAAGCAGAGGAAACAATGTTTGGTGTATTCGTCTTGAAACCTCATAGAAAATTCTAACATTTTAACATCAACACAAATGTCCCAGTTGTAGCACCCATAGTTTACTTTTTCCAACAGTAACTTGACATTTTCATAAGTCTGTTTCATATGAAGTGAATGAGCGACTGGAACTGAAGGAAACTTTTGTCCATTATACAGAAGTTCATCTTTAAGACTTGTCTGAGCTGTCTATAAAATGACACTATTGGTATGGTTCAAGAGGACACTTGATGATTTAAGAGCTGCAGTTCCATAGAAATACCCTTATCACTGCAACTTAAATCTCTGGTATTACTTGAATTTTCCATTTCTTCTTCCCATACGGTTTTGGTTGCGATGGAATTGGTAGCTTTTCCCTATGTGACATTGGAGCAGCAAATGACGGTATGCTAGATAGTGAATATTTCTTCTGTTCTTGGAACTTTTGTGATGTGTAATGTCCAACGCATACAAAAACAGTTGTCCATACACAATGCACATTTCTTACACATTTGTGTAATACACAAATAACAGTTGTCATGGTTTGTTGGTTTCTTCTGTATCCAGTATATATTGAAAATGGCATAGACTTTCTAATTAAATGTAGCCAACCCTCCAATGTGGATCGACAGCTGAGCCCATGAACTTGTGGTCTTGAACATGTACACCAAAATAAGTAAGACTGCCTCACAAAACTTTGTGCCAAGCACGATTTTGTTTCATTTTTTTTAGCAATGATGATATGTTTACAAACATAACAAAGTCTCATGACAATTAACAACCTCTGGGTACTGACTTCGTTCAGTTGAAGTACAACATTCATTTTTATAAAACTGCAGATCTGTGTAGGGAGAAAACATTGTGATTAAATTTTTCAGTATATAATGATGACTTCTTAAACGAGGCTGTATATTGAAACCTTCTACCTTTCTTCTAATAAGATTGGACTTTACATCCCTACCACCTATTGGTAATCTATGAGGGGCATTTCGAACGTGATGCCTTTCATTGATTTGAATGACAATTACAGTAAATAAAAATATTGTCTTATACAACATGTTAAGTCAGTTTTTTTAACACAACACTGTTTTTTAATATAATCCTCCTTTTTTTCTAAGCATGTTCTCCACCAGTGAACAAGAACCTGCATGCCACACTCGTAAAAATCTCTACCAGGTGAGGTGACCTAGATAGGGATTTCTTATGGCACCATTCCCTGGATTGTCATTTTGTTTCTAGCTCAAATTGGTGACACCGTGTCTTGTCAACAGTGATTAATCGATCCAGAAAAGAGACCCCTTCAGCTTCGAATTGGGACAAAAGTTCCTCACAAACTTCCATGCTGTTTGTGTTCCTATTCGAGTGTTCCTTCCAGTGCTGTTTGTGTTCCTATTTAAGTGATTGTGGAACTCTCCTTCCGCACAATTTGCAGTAACAGTTCACATTTGCTGCCACGACCGCTGAAACACTACTCATCGCTGGACTGTACTGCCACTTATATTCTCCTTTAATGTTTAGCAAGCAGCTGTGGATGTCAATATGTGCAATTTTCTCCAGAGTGAGTCATTGAATCACACATTTGCTTCTCACATGTGTTCCATCTAGACGCCATTGTAGCATACTGTCGCTGTGCTTCTGACAAATAGCAACAAAATTAAATAAACGTCAACAAGAAGAATTGAATTCCGTTTTGCCACCAATCACATTTGTTTTTGAGGTCGTATGAAGAATGAAAGCGGAAAGAGGGAGGAGGGAAAAGAGAAATAAGAGGAAGAGTGAAGGGGAAAGAGAAAGATGGAAAAGGAGAGAGGGGGAAAAGAGAGGTCGGAATACAAGAGGGAAGGAAAAGGCTAGGAGGAAAGGGAGATGGAAAAGAGGGAGAGAGAATGCGGGAAAAAGAGAGAGCAGGACAAAGTCTGCCGGGTTTTGCTAGTAAATAAATAATGTCGTACAGCGACTATTGTAAGTAACATTGTCTTGTACCTTTGGGGGTACCACTAGTTAGATTTGTCTTCCATCTCTCGTATTTTCTATTACACTTCTAATAAAACTTTCAATTTCTCAGTTTCATGTTCTGATGACTTTGGATTGGCAACTGAGTATTAACTTATAACGTGTAACAGAACATTATTTCATATTCCGTGTTTTCTGCTACAAAAGTTTTGAAGTATATTGCGTACAATTACTTTCTGATGTATATTACTTCTTCCTCCTGTCACGTATTACTTACTACAACCTTTGTAAGGGATATTCCCAAGAATAAATTAACAAAAAATTAACAGATATGACTCCAATGTAGTGTTGGCAAATTTTACCAAAACATTGATACATTAAAAGAGTTTTCGATGTCGATGAAAACCTCGTTGTTTTGTTTTTTTAAATTATAGACTAATAAACATGCTAGATTTCTATCCATTTTTAATTACAGTACGCAAAAGGGATATATTTGATTGTTTGGTTGCCAGCATGTTGGTAGTATGTAAAAATTATCGAATGTAAAGAATAAAATTAACAATAAAGAACATCGTGTTTTGATATCAATTTCGTTTCACTGTCGATTCAGGCTATGACACACCTGGTGATAACATACATTCATAAGACGAGCAGCTCCCAAACTTCGTGAGATTGCACAGGCGAAATGTGCAGGGTGATAAAGAGGCTGACGCAAAACAATGCTATTTTTTTATTTATTTACAACAAACAGGCAATTGCCCAATTTTACAGTATATAGATCGTATAAAGTGAACAAAGCATAAAATATAAACGTAGCCGTGGCTTTACATTTCTGTATATGAAGTTTAAGTACATTCAGGTTACTCTAGTTTAAAGCATTATCCCGGCATTCTTGTAACTCTTCACAATTGTTGACATTTTTGATTTCTCTAAAAATTTTTAAGTCATCTGCTAATAATAAAAACTTACAATTTGGGAGGAATAGTTTTAAATCATTAATAAATAATAAAAATAGGACAGGTCCAAGGTGTGAGCCCTGGGGAACTTCCGATGATACATCAATGTCTCTTGATAAAAATGGTAAATATCTAACATTCATGGTTCTATCTGTCAGGTAGTTACTCAACCAAAGTAAAGCAGTACCATGAATACCTAAATTAGACATTTTTTGTATAAGTACATTGTGGTTTACCATACCAAATGCTTTAGCAAAATCCAAATAAATAACATTGACTTGTGAATTATTGTCAATTTTATCAATAACGAAATGTAGCGTCATAAAATGAGTAGTGGATTATTTTCAAAAGCGGATTCTAGATTAGAAGTAAATTCTAAATACTTATCAAGTGAAAATCTTGGGGGGATAAACAGCGATAACTATCAAATCAAGGCATGCAGGTTTAACATATATAAATAATTGTTCGGTAATATTACTATTTGTTGAAATAATTGAACTGTTGAATTTACGATGAATCCTTAATAATACTCCTCCACCACTATTGTATTGGCTAGTGGTTGAATTTCCGTCACACTGATGTATAAGGTGATTTGGGGAGTTCAGTTCCGCATTACCTATATCCCCATGGAGCCATGTCTCTGTCGAGACAATGATATAATTTTCTTCATGTATATGTGCCGTGATGTTGAGGAGTGATAGCTTTGTACGCAGACTATGTACGTTCTGATAATAGACATGAATCCTTCTCGGCAATGGCCTGTTTATTGGTTTTCCACTTGATTATCATCTTCCATTTTTGAGTTGTTGAGAAGTCTTAGTACTCCTTTAATGTATTTCACTTTGGCATTATTGTTACCCTTATTTTGTTCGACTTTCAATTGAGATAATACACTTTGAGATGATCACGTTGGCGAGGAATGCGGTCTGAACTGATTTTGATACCCTTCTCCAAATTTTTCTTGTTCCACAAGATTTGCAAAAACCAGGTTGAATTGGGTAGGACAACTTTAATTGGTCACTTTTTGTTGTCATAACAGTCTAAATGTATCAAATTGTAATAAATGTTGATGTCAACAATTTTTTTTATTATCAATAGAACTGTTTCATTATCAGTAGATTGGCATTGTTTTGCTGGAATTTGCTTGTTTTCGTCAATGCCATTTATTATTATGTTTCTCGACTGTTGTTCTCTATCTAGGAATTCCGAATGCAATGATTCAAAATCAACTTCATTAATGTGGGCAGCATTCTTAGATATATTACATGACAATTTAATTTCATTTAGCTCCTTTTTCAGCATATTATTTTCTCTCAATATGTTAGCAATGGTTTCTTTCAATTTGATTAATGTCGATTTGACATCAATTTCGTCATCAACAATATCCAAACACTCATCACAGTAGCATCTCATTGATCTTTTTGATGTTTTGAGTGCAAATACCTTCATTTCTGAGGAAGTAAGAGCTGCCCATCTTGATGAAACTTACACTTGCATTTATCACAGTCAGCATAGTCAGCTTTGCCAAACTTGCCACGAATTTGTATGTCTTCATGACACTTTCTGCACTGGTCAGACATTTGAGAAACACACAGAAAATGAACCAACAGAATTAAAAGAACTGACCGTCAATAATTCCACCAAAATGTATATATTTGGATACTTTTAAAACTTATGATATCGTATATGAAGCACAATTCAAAATCTAACAGCATAGGCAATCTGCAACGAATCAAAAGTTGATTGATTGATTAGAATTCCAATTAACGCCAGAACAAATTGGGGGCAAAGTCAGTGATTAACAAGTGGAAATAATTCTCATTTATTTCACATATGTTGATGATTGTGCTTGAGAGTTTTACTCTGTTATTCTTGTCGTACCACCAACTGGAGAACATTCGCATGAAATCAATGTTGTCTGAACAATTGCTGGCCTTTGATTCACTAAAGGTTATACCTTGTGGCACTCGTATCACTGCACTGCTGGAGAAATTATTGTAGCATATGTTGTTTACGGTTAATAGGGCCTTTGAAATTACAACCCCCCATGGATCAGTCATCTTCACTTTGCACAAACTATCCCAAAATAAAGGACAACTACTGCTTCACTGTGTGAAAAGCGAACAGTGGTTAATAATGGCAAAATAACTGCTTATTCCACACCACTTAACCTTACTGCACTCAAACATTACTTTCACCAGCTGCAATGTGCGGAGTGCTCTGAGATGTTACCACGGCAAGAGATGAGCACGTACTGAATTGCTGTAGATTGCTGCTACTCTACAAGGTGCTTAAACCCCTTTATTTAAATAAATTGAAAAATCAAGGAGGGGGAAGGGGAAATCGATGTTTTAGCAACAAAATATTGATTTGAAGAAAACATCGAAAGCAAAATATCAATGTTAATATATTGATGTTTTTTGCCATCCCTACTACAATGCCTTTGTTAACAACACAACATCGCCTTCGGTGCCTCTCCTGGCCTCATGACCATGACGATTGGAAAACCACACCTTGGACAGATGAGGCCCGATTTCAATTGGTAAGAGCTGACCGTATGGTTTGAATGTGGTACAGACCTCGTGAAGCCATGGACCCAAGTTGGCAACAAGGCACAGTGCAAGCTGGAGGTGGCTCCATAATGGTGTAGGCTGTTTTAACATGGAATGGACTGGATCCTCTGATCCAACTGATTATTGACTGGAAATGGTTATGTTCAGCTACATGGAGACCATTTGCAGCCATGCGTGGACTTCATGCTCCTGAACAACAATGGAATTTTTATGGATGACAATGCACCATGTCACCAGGCCACAATTGTTCACAATTGGTTTGAAGAACATTCTGGGCAATTTAAGCGAATGATTTGAACACTCAGATTGCCAGACATGAATCCCATCAAACATTTATGGAACATCATCAAGAGAACAGTTCATGCTCAAAAACCTGCACCGGCAACACTTTCACAATTATGGACGGCTATAGAGGTTCCATTGCTAAATATTTCTGCAGGGGACTTTCAATTTCTGTTGAGTCCATGTCATGTCGAGTTGCTACGCTTCACTGGGCAAAAGGAGGTCCGATATGATACTAAGACGTATCCCATGACTTGTCTCCTCAGTGTATATTTAATTAATAGTGCAGTGTACTTTCCACCCCAAACTACAAGTAATATTTTTTCATCATATTGTAAGTCAGTTGAACAATTGATTCTTAACTTCCCTGACATAAATTTACTGTTATTAGGAGTTTATAATTTACCAGATATAGTATGGATTTATAAGGTTACCATCCAAATGAGAACCCTGGATTTCTCCTGATATCCCTGATATTGTACGAGATATATAGTTTTTGTCCCTGACTATTTGATTACGATGTTTTAAATAACTAAAGACCCAATTCAATAACAATTGATTCATTTTTAATAAACTCAGTTTGTGTAGTAATAGTTTGATATTTACACTATCAAAAGTGTTGGAGAAATCAGTGTAAAGCATGTCAGTCTGGCGACCTTGTCTAAAGCAGATTTAACTTCATTTGTAAACAATACCAAATTTGTTAGAGTAGTTTTACTTGTAATAAAATCAATGCTTTCAGAAACGTTTGCAACAGTACTGAGAATGCTAATCGGTCTATAATTGCTAGCATAATTTTTATTTCCCTTCTTAATGTTGAAATTGTAAAATGTTTGGGGAAAATATTAACAGATATTAAAATTTTATAGTATTTTGATTTCTGACTAGTCAATTATTCTACGGTTATTTATATTATTCAGTTGAATTGTATGTACCTATGAAATGAATATTAAGGTCAAAAATCCCATTATAGTATAGTGATGAACTGAAAAACTCAATTCTTCCTAACATAAAGGATCATAAAGAGCGTAAACTTGATAATACTTAATACAATGTTTTGGTTTTGCCACGCATAAAACTGAAAGTTTGTGTGGCCTCATTGTTCATATAACAAAATCTCGAAAACTATTATTTGAATTCGTTTTCAGGTTGCATTTCATTTATGACGATGCCATTCTTTTAAGATTCTCTCTTTACTGGCCAATTAAAAAATATTAGTCGGGATTGTCTGGCAAATACATCTGCAAATAATTAGGTATTAAAGATGCAGATGGGAGTTGTCGACTTCACAGCTTTTTAATACCATTTGAATTTAATACGGAAAGGCAAGGTAAAAACATATCCTAACCGACGAGGCTTAATCTGCGAATTTAAGACGTTCTGTATTTTTCAATTGAAATATTTCAGGAAAAAACATTTCTTTTATTTGAGTAATTACAAAGTATGTTTGTTTTTCAGTCATAATCAGTTGTACTGTTGCATTTAAAGTAAATCAATAAATTCATCAACATCGCTAAAATTGCCTTTGCCAAGCTAGTGAAGTTCCAGTATTTCTTCATCATCCAAAGAATCCATTTTGCACTTATCTAGAATTACCTAATGACAGTATCTGTAGCGAAGCACTCATTCACAGAATGACAACGAGTGGGGCAAATCATTTTCTGTCAGATAGCCTTCATATCATTGCATATTCATTGGTTACAATACATAATCTATTTACATTGCTGTTACATTGTTGATGAAGGTATTATTTCTATGGGGATGGCAAATCGCTGTCATATCAGAGATGACCTCTGACCTTTGCGGCAAGCTTCCTTCGTTCTAACCTTCAAGCTCAGAACCATCAACATGTCATCTTACAGATATCGTGATATGTTTATGTTACCAAATTACTTCTAATCTAAAGGGAAAGTGAAGGTCAGGATCATCAAGTGCAAGATTCAGGGTAAACTTCGTTCTACTGTATTTGGCAATAATTGGTGTTTTCTAGTGTAAATTGATTTGTATGTATGAATGAATTTTTAATGTTGTAGAAAACATATTTTACTTCCAATTTATGATGATTTTATGTTGGTTATTATTATTAGAAGTTGTTTTTTCAGGAAAAAAGGAAGATATGATTGGACAAAGTTTCGTACACTTTCACGACTTGACAAAAAATTTGATGACACCATGACAGAATATTTCAAAGCTTTTATGTCCATGTGCAAACGCGTGTGTGGAATAAAATTGTCGGAGGAGGAAGGTCAGTTTAACATTCTGTTAGTTTTTAATACTCTTTGCATAGAAAATAAATATAATTTTGTTTTTTTGTTTTTTGCTTCAGAATCTTTAGACATGCCTGTGGAGCCCTTGCCTGAGGACAAAGCACGTAAAGTTCTGGAGCGAGTGGAGCTTCTCAGTAAGATAAGGGAAGAAATTCTTCCTCATCCACAATTGCAAGAACGTCTCTCCCTATGCCAACCATCCCAGGATGTTCCAGACTGGTGGCAGCCAGGGAAACACGATCATGATTTGCTCCGAGGTGCTGCTAAGTGAGTACCATTATTCAGTGACACTTCTTGGGTAAGGAATAATACTTACCAGTATGAGATGCAGCAAGAATTAAATTAGAGGACCCGCTTGTGAATTTGGATCAATGCTTGGTAAAAAAAATTGGCTTCTTCAATAATTTAGTGTTGGCTCTGCTTGTCAGTAAAATAAGAAATTATTACCTAATTTGTTTCTAAAGGTCAAGTGTATCCACTGTAAACACCTTTGGTAAGTGATAAGGAAGCTCTTTGAATTAAAGTAATGGGTTACTGTTAGGATCTCCTTTAATGATTGAGGAGCAATATAGTTATTTATTTTGTGAAAATGTTTTAAATTATTGAAAAATATTTAATATTGTTCACAAATGAAATGTATGTTATTTACTTTGTTGTAATGATTATGATTTTTAGTTTGTTTTGACAGTTTTATTATTATATTTTATTTTTTAAAATTTCCATGCATTTATTATTTGCATGTAATTAACATTCTTATTTAACTGAATAAATCAGTTAAGGTTTGCAAAACAGAATTTACTTCTAGATCATGGTGACCCAATAATCACCTCAAATCTGTGAGAAGAAGGCTTAGTAAATGACATGTAGTACAGATTCTGCATTTTCAGTATATAAGGATTTTCCTAAGAATGAGCCAAAGTGACAATTCCCTAAACAAGTGAACATCACGTGTAATTCAGAGAAGTATCCCTCTGCCACGACTGCCCTATTTCAATCAAAATTCTTCGAAAACTATTAAAATATTTGAAAAAAATATACATGACCTTAATGAAAGAACTGATTATGGAGAGCAAATTAGATTCGAAGGAAAAATCTCAATCTTCAATATTGTAGAAAGATGCTGAATTTTCTGAGATGCTGTAATTTTTGAAACTTCAGTTAACAGTGAAAATCAGACTTATGCCATTTTTATAAGTGTATTTTACTTGATTCTTACCAGAAATTTAAAGAAAAAATTTGGATATGTTTTTGAGGACATTTTGAAATTGTCCCAGGGGCTTCAGGGAAAGTATCCCCAAAAATTAATGAACGTTATTCAAAAATCTCAGAGCTGTGTGCGAGGCCAGATCGACAGGGGTTTATTTGGTTTGAAAAAGTCCTAAGAATAGTTTATCCGCTAGTGTTGTTCACAACAGACGGACAGACAGCTGTTTTGAAAGAAGAAGGGAAAGAAAAAAGAAAAGAGAGGAGGGAAGGGGGATTTTTCGTTTTTCTTTTTCCTTCCAGTATCAGATGACCCCAAAATGTGTGTATCTGTTGAAATCTCAAAATTGATTTTCCACAGAAATACAAAACTTCCTGAATAGTCCGTATGTACGCATGAATACGAAAAACTATCAAATTATGCTATAACCGCATATTTTTTTGCCCTTAGTAACGATTACATAATATTAGGAGTAACATAATAAATTTGTTGTCCATAATTAGTTCTTTCATTAAGGTCATGTGAATTCTTTTTTAAAATTTTAGTAGTTTTTGCGCAATATGCGTACAATATTTTCAATTTAAAAAATACCAAAACAAGATTCTCAAAAACCGCTCCAAATTGTTTCTTCAAACTTTTGGTAAGGACGGTGCTAAATACATTCTATAAGATGACATAAATGCCATATTGCTCTATTTTTTGTTATTTTTTTAATTACAAAAATGTATTTTTTGTGCAATTTTTTTGACTTCTCTCACGTCGTTAATATTTACATTACCGGCAATTTGTTTACATTATTGTATTTATAAGTACATGTGCTTAAAATAATTTCATATACAGTTTCCCATAAACTCAACAGTTTTTTAATGATCTCAAAATTCCACATTAAACAATCTTATCATGGAGTACCACAAAATCTCTGCTGCCACCACAATTAATTCCACATTCTCAGAAATGCTTAAAAGCCATTTTCTCAAAAATGTCTCCAAATTTTGTCTTCAAATTTATCCGACAGGTTCAAATTTGCTTTCAAATTTATCCGACTAATTCTATTGTTAAAAATGACATAAAGTTCATTTTGCTGTATTATTTTTTGTTTGTTTTGTAATTAAGTAAGTGTATTTTTTTAAATGCTCATGCCTTGTGATTTGTAAACTCTATTGCATTTGTGAGTTAGTCTCAAATTACTTCAAATGAAGTTTCTCGAATTCAAATTGTCTATGAAAAAGAGCTTCAAATTTCGCATTTTCAGTAACACTTAACGCCATTTTCTTAAACACTGCTCCAAATTTTTTAATTAAATTTGCCATTTATGATGAGGTTTTAATCGTCAAATATTCTTAAAGTAATATTTCGATTCTAGTATTAGGAAACTGAAAAATTGAGAAAGTGACAAAAGAAATGTCCTTTGAGTGGCGATAGATGGCAGCAGGTCAGAGGATGGGGCATGGCTGTAAAGCCAGTCCAAACCTAGGAAATTAGGAAACTATTACGAGAAAGTCTTTGCCATTTGTAACAGCACTAGTTTCTTTCTTGTATAGGTACGTATATACAGAGTAATACACGTAGTACAGAGAAAGTTATGTAATGCTGCAAAATTGATTTCGAGTTTTCAACAGAAATATACATTTTGGGGTCCCCTGATACAGAAAAAGGGGTTTTACTTTCCTTTTCTTTTCTTTTCAACATTTTTTAAAAAGGCTCCAAATTTTTTCTTGAATTTTCTTCTAAGAATAGAGTAAAATACAGTATAAAGATATACAGTTTTTTGGAGAAAACTCTGAAGCTTAGAAAATTTTAAAGTTTGAATTTTTTTCGGCGTCTTCCTACAACTTGAAAATTGAAGATAGATTTTTTTCTTTCAAGTAAAATTTCTTCTCCATTTTTGTTCTTTCATTACGGTCATCACATTTTTTTTGAAAATTTTTGTAGTTTTCTTGCAATTTTGCATGAAATATGTGCAATATGAAAAAGTAACAAAATAAGATTTTCTGGAAAACAGTTCCAAATTTTTTCTTTAATCTGTTGGTAGATGTAGTGCTAAATGCGCACTATTAGATGACATTAACTCCATATTCCTCTATTCTTTTGTTTTTTCAAAAATGTAAGTTTTTGACTTCTGTCACGTTGTTAACATTTACTTGGCAATGTACATTATTATATTTATGAGTGCATGTGCTTCAAATAATGTTGTATAAAGTTTCTTGAAAATTCGACAGTTTTCTGTGAACATGACCCCAAAATTTCTCATTTTCAGAAATGCTCAATCGCCATTTTCTCAAAAACGGCTCAAAATTTCTTACTTACTACTTTCTTACGTTTAAACGATATTTTATTAAAGGATCCAAATTTTTCAATGAAAATTGCCACTTAAGGCGAGGTTTTACTTTTCTTTAATATTCTTAAAGTAATATTACAGTTCTATTGTTAGGAAAAGGGAAAAATTGAGAAAATTTAAAAAAATTTACTTTAGGTGGCGATAGATGGCAGTTAGCCAGAGTATGTGGCAAGTTCGAATGGCTAGCAGACACCAAAGAAATTAGAACATAATACGAGAAAGTTTGTGCCATTCTGTACCATCACTAGTTCTTCTCATGGAGGGTGAGAAAGTAAAACAGACTAGTATTCAAAATGCTGTGATCACAATGTAGCACTTCGCAACATGCACTATTGTTTGGAGACGTTTTGCAGTAGTTCAATATTTGTTGATATTGCTGGGGGACATTGGGGATGAATAGGGAATGATTTTTCATGTAAATAGATATTTGTGTAGGAACAAGATATCTAAATTCAGTATTTTTACTTTCCCTACTTCCTAAGAAGAGAAAATATTCTAATTGTGTGCCAAAATATCACAAGGATTTCTTTTAAGAAAAAACTTATTGCCAGGCAGGACTTATCTAAAAATAGATAAGTCTTGTTAGATGGGTAGACATTTTTGTCTTAAAGAATTTTTTCATCAAACAGAGATCTTGTAAGTAGGTCATGTTCAATTTTTCGAAAACGTCCATAGTTTTTTTGTAATTGGGAGTAACAGGCATTTTTAAACAAATTAAACAATTATTTTCCCAAAAACAGATCCAATTTGGTTCATTATTTGTAGTAAAGAATGTTAAATATAGTGATTCTGGTCCCATTTCCGACACTGAATTTCCTAAAGTTGAAAAAATATTGAATTTGTTTAAGGTGGTTAGAGCAAGATTCATGTTATGTTTAACATACCTTTTTTATTGTATTAATTAAAACATGAGAGGTTGTTCTATGTTCTGGTTGAGTTTGAATGGATTTCACCGTCTAGTTTTCGCGTAATGAGACTGTAAAGTTTGTCATTTTAACATGGGCTCTTATGGCGACGTTACACATCCGACCTGAAATTTTAAAATTGTAAGAAAACTAACCGTTAAAAATGTTTTTAAAAACTGCTTCTTAGGTAGCTGGCATCTCGAATCAATATCCACAGTTTGAAGGACATCTACCATTTCAAACGGGACAATTTTGAAAAATTATAAACCTAAATCAGTCCAAAGGGAGACGTTCTCGTGCTTCCTGGAGGGTTGGGATGGTAACACGCAGCTTGGCAACATTACACATGTAGCGCGCTTTATTCAAATTGAGTGACAAGTCTCTGGCAAGAGATCTTGCATTCCTCTGGGTTATCTGGGTGCAATTAAAGGATCCTTTTATGTGGCCTGAGTCTCGCCACATAAAAATAAGGCACATTCAATTGAATTCAATTCAATCCAATCCTACCCCCTGGAAAACGTTCCCTTTGATATTAACTAGATATTCATAAAAGCTGAAAGATGATGAATATGATGATTCGTGCAATCTGAATGAAAAGCTCAATTCAATTAATATTTCAAAAGAATGACTTTGATACCTATCTCTATGAGCAAAGGGTGATCTTGAGAGTTAATAGATTTTTCTATATGTCTTCAGTGCAGCATTATTATTTCATATTGTGTCATATGTAAGTTTTTTGACTTTTGCTCCTGAACAATGATTACCTATTTATTCAATTATTTGAATGATTAAATATTCGAAAATGATTCTTTTATTATGTGAGATACACAGTAGTTGCCATTGTCTTCTACACCAGAGATGCAAGATGCTTTTAGCAAAGGTCAGCACCTCAATGAACTGGTATCAAATGTGTTCAAATGTTAAAATATTTTTATGTTTGTTATTATCAACCATTCAAGATATAGGTAAATGCAGAGCTGGATTTCCCTTCTAGCAAAATGAGAAGCCTTCGGACCCCCCATCACCATGCCCGGATTAAAAAAAATAAATATTATTAAAGATTTCATAAAATGTTTTATCTGAATATAGTCATTAATCAAATAATTTACTGAACTACAATGTTTGAATGTAAAAATAAATTGAATGAAACAACAAAAAACTAACATGTATTTGTAAATAAGAAATTAAAAATGTAATTTCCACTTTGTAAGCAACTTGTTAATTTACATCTGATTTGAGCAAGGATTTATTCTATCACAATTGGTGATTTTTAGTTACTTAAAGATTTTTTCTGATGGCATGCCCAATACAATTTTGTGCTTGGAGGTCCACAGTATCTACATTCAGCCATGGACAAATGAAATTGAAAATGTAAGAGGAATTATAAATTCAGCCTTTGGTAGTATTAGTATTTTAATAGAAACCTTTTTTCTCTGCAGCACTATATTTTGTTTAATTGTTTGCATTCCCTGAACAGTAGTAATGCATTTTGAATGAATCTCATATCTTATTTCCAAAATGTTCTTTCAATTTGAGTGCAACATCAAGGCAAACAATTACAAAAGACCTTACCACTTGGAAATCTCTTTTGAAGATTTTATCTCCGACAGTGTTATAATTTTATTATTGAGGGTCTAAATAATGTAGCTCTCAGAATTAAATGAGGCTGTAATTTCATTTCATGAACATTAGTTTGGTATATTCTTTACACAATAATCAGCATCTAAATCAATACATAACATGATATAAAAATTATACTGGAAACATTGCGACCAGCAAATAGCTTCTGTCAATTACTTAACCCCACCTGGAAATAATGGAAAGGGAAATAATAACTGTCAACTCCTGTTAACTTTCAATATAAAGCTTTATACAATATTGGAGAGAAACAAAATTCTGATCTTGTTAAGCAAACGAATAATATAAAGTTTATCCTGCCATTGGCTCGGATAATTAAAGAAATAAAAAATTAGAGAGAAACAAACATTGAAAAATATTTTAAAACTTTTTATTAGGTCATTGTTCTGTGTGTCATTGGGGAAATTATTTCATCTTCTCTCAAAATTGGAAAGAAATTTCCCACCAATTTGACATTGTGATGTTTTCCGCTTGTCGACCAGACATGAACAGTATTCAAAGACGAAACTTTGAAGAATCATGAGCACTGAGCAGTTACGTCAATGTGAAGAATATTACGGCATTGCCCAATTTACCGAAGACTTTTCGCCATACTCAGATGAGGAAATTCTCGTCAATTATTATCAGTCACTAAAAGAAATAGATATTAATATAATGTTACTTTTTATAATTCTTCTCTTGCTAGTTGTGCAATAGTGACTTTTTATATTCAATCTTGTGCTTCAGTTTTTCATTCCTTGGCCACACGATTTGTTGGTACTAGTTAAGAAACTAATCAACGATAGGTCTTTATGTGGTATTGAAATATTTTTATTTTCCATCTATGAAACAAAATTTATTCATGTAATTAAATAAAACTCATCATAAGAGGTCTGTTTTGTTTAAGTCTCACAATACCCACTTATATCGCCAAGAAATATATTTGACTAATATGCACACTATCTACTAGCGAATATCTCGCTCTAACCACTTTAACAAAATGTCATTTCGAAAAATGATAACACGATGGTTGTAAAATTCTTAGAATTCTTCTCATTGTTAACAGTTGTGTTGTTTCGGTTCTATGATGTAGATAATATTCTTATGAGAGTAAATAAATTTAAGTAAGGCAATAGATTTAACTTAGAAATAACAAATACTCTTCTTTTACTTTAAAGTTTTGATCACTGATTGTGGTATTCAAAAATTGTAAGCTTACTTCGATGTAAACAATGCGAGATGGTGTCAAATTGACCTTGCTTTTGTCTGTAATGTGCCACAAATATAGTAAAAACAAAATAATTTCTTCATGTTTGTTTCATTTGTAAAAGTAAACTATAGGTGCTACAGAAAGGCACAGACTTTCTTGTAGCAATTTTTTCTAGTTTCCTTGGCTTTAAGCTCTTCCTCCATTCTCTGGCCAACTGCCATCTATTGTCACCAAAAGGACGTTTTCTTAACTTTTCGGTAACTTAATAGTAGAACCAAAATATTACTTCAAGGATATTAAAGAAGAGTAAAATATCGCCCAAAATATGAATTTTCATAGAAAATTTTGAAGCCGTTTTTAAGAAAATGGTGATTAAGCATTACTGTAACTGCAAAATTTCAAGCTCTTTTTCACAGCAATCTGTTGTGTTTTCGAAAAACTTCATTTAAAGTCCTTTCAAGCACTTTTACTCATAAATGTAATAATGTATACAAATCGATGGAAATGTACATATTAACGGTGTGAGAGATATTTTAAAAAAAATTACATTTGTGTAATTTTTGAAAAAACAAAAGAATACACGAAAATTAACTTTATGTCATATTAAACAGTGCAATTAGCACTATCCATTGGAGGAATTTGAAGAAAAATTTTGGAGTAATTTTTGAGAAAATGGCGTTAGCGTTTCTGAAAATGCGTAATTTTGAGCTCATTTAAATAGAAAACTGATGAGTTTTCGAGAAACTTAATTTAACATTATTTAAAGCACATGGTTATAAATTTAATAGTCTGAAGAAATTGTATCTACAGTAAACATTACTGACGTCAAGTAAAAAAAAATTTCATTTTCGTAATTTTTTAAAAAAACAAATAAATAGCGCAATATGACATTCATGTCATCAGATTGGGTTGGTTGGGCACTCACCTTACAAAAAATTTAAAGAAAAAATTTGGAGCCTTTTTTGAGAAAATCATGTTTTTGTAATTTTCTAAAATTCCAAATATTTCATGCTAAATTGCAGGAAAACTACCAAAATTTTTAAGAAAAGTCTACATGACTGAAATGAAAGAACTATTGAAGGGTAACAAATTTCAATTGAAGGAAAAATCTGTCTTCAATTTTATAGTTGTAGGAAGAACTTTTGCAATTTTCAAAAGTTCAGAGTTAACGGTGAAAATGGGACCTACGCCACCTTTATAAGTGTATTTTACTCTATTCGTACAAGAAATTTAAAGAAAATATTTGTAGCTGTTTTTGAGAAAATTTTGAAAATGTCCAAGAGGCTTCGTGTAAAGTACCCTCAAATTTTAAAGAATCGAGAAAAATAAAGTCAATAGCTTAGGGAAAAAAGTTAGTTTTCGATGCAAGAACATCGGCAACTATAAAACTGTTTTTAAAACGGGTTTAGGGATGCCACAACCCCCATAAACACCCCACTTTTAGACCTTTTTAGACCTATGTTTTAGAAAATAGCGAATAAATATTTTTTAATGTCATTTTTATCAATGGATTTTTGCCTGAGGTGGTGCCCACGTTACCCCACAAAAATTTTATGGTCATCAAACATTACTTATTTGACTCAGTGTGCCACATTAGCCTGAGTATGGCCGATTTTACGTGTAAACCATAGATAATTACACTTTTCAAATAGCAATACCTCCGGTTTTTTCTTCTTTTTTTTCTTCCAAAATACTTTTAATTTAGATAAGATTAAAGCTTTAAATCTCTTCTTTAGGAACATCGCTTCACTCAATTTCATTACTTCACTGCAAGCGGCTAAAATTGTGCCGCGCGCTATCCCTCATTATAACCCACGTTTGCGCTGCACTGCTCTAACCAATTCCTTTGTTCATTATTAGGCTGCATTGAACATATTTGTAAAGACATTACATGGCTTTTGATGTTACTAAACTTTAAAGAACACTGTAGGGCATTTGGTAAACTACGAGTTACGTTTTTCTCTTTATTTCGGGGCGTGCAACAGTACCTATTTCATCATGCCCACCGGCCTGCCCCGTGGGCCGCCCAGACCCCTTGTCGCTGAAGGAGGCTCACTCTTTAACGCATTCTGAAAAGCCACCCTTTCCTGTTTTCAGATTTTTCTGCATTTCAAAACCTCAATTAATGATTTACTATTTACATAATCTTATTCAAGCATCACGCAACCCAAAAAGTACGCAGTACACAGCCCCGCAGATTTGTAAATCCAACAATTTTTCAAAGCAATTGATTTTCTTAGTTGTTACTTCTATTTATATTAAGTATTTATTACTTTTATTGTACAAACAAAGTATGATGTTTAAAATAGTTTTGAATTGTGTTGAAAGTTCAATTATTCTACTTACTTCAATCCTGGCCTATGCAATATGTGTGCAAACTACACCTATTATGATAAGTACTGTGCATAATTTTTACTTCTGCGTCTTCGTGGATTTCAATTTTGCACTGGATACAACACAAACTCCTTGATGAGGAACTAACTTGATGATAACTAAACTAGTGACAGTTCTCTCTACGAGGTTATTTGATGCCAAAACATAAGCGAGAATGAGGTTCTCAAAAAGGCGTCACTTGTTTAAGGAGTAGCACTTTCTACTTACTAAATAATTACTGTTTATTTGTGAGTTTTCCAGATACGATTAGTTGATTATTGAACTCGATTACGTAATTTTGCAACTAAGAAGTTGTGACTTCTGACACATGTTAATGCATTAATGAGTGTGCCTCCTTCAGTGGCATGGACCGGGGCAGCAGGTGCACAACATGGACAGTTTCACGCACCGAAACGAAGCAGGGGGAAAAAAAGCTCTTGTGCTTCCAAATGCCCTATAGTGTTTTTTAAAGTCTAGTAACATTTAAAACAGTTTGATGACTCTACAATTATGTTCAATGCAGCCTCATAAGTGAATAAAGGAATTGGTTACAGCAGTGCAGCGCAAATGTGGGTTTACTCAGGAATGACTTGTGGCACAATTTAAGTCTATTTGCAATGAAATAATTAGATTGTGTGATGCAATGTTCTTAAAGTAGAGATTTCAAGCTTTAATCTTATCTAAATTAAAAGTATTTAGAATAAAAAAAATTATGTAGCTATGGCCATTTGAAGTGTCTATTTCTATTTTCATTTCATTACCCATATCATGGAGCCCTGGTGTTGAAAAAGTGGATGAATAATATTCCGATGTGTGGTAAATTATTTCTTCTAGCAAGCTGTGAAGTCAGAATCTAAGTTTTGTCAGTCGTTAGTACAGAGAAATGAATTGCCCTTTGATACGCCCTTTTTACATAGACCGCCTCAATTGTGATCGCAATAACTTTTGTTATATTATTCCTTTCACTGCTATTTTCCCTACCTCTTTTTTCTCTCCTGTGTATAAAAGTATGAATACAGACACATATGCACATACGGGAAAAATGTACCGAGATAAATATACGTATATTTAGACATACAGGTTTGTGTTATGTAAGTATTAATGTTTTTTATTGTTTTTCTCCACAGACATGGATTAGGTCGTACTGACTTCTTCATCCTGAATGATCCTGAACTTGGATTTCGTGATATTCTTAAAAAACATTTGTTGGAAACATCTGATTCACAAGTTTTGAAATCTAGCCAAAAGGATTCGTATCAAGGAAATAATGTAAAAACAGAGGTTGTCAATGAAGCAGCTGATGTTAAATTTGAACGACCAGAAGATATATTGCGTTCAGACAAGAGTGAAATATTGGTGAAACTAGAGAAAGGAGAGGGAACACTAAAAATAGAAAAAATTGGTGCTGTGAAACGCGAGGTGAAGGCTGATAATGTTGGTGAGGAACAGACAACTATAGAAATTGAACTGATAAAACAAGAAAAGCAGTCACAATCTTCTTTGTCAGATACTTTGAAAGATGATCAGGAGCTGCAGAATGATGAGTTGTCTAATTCAAAGATGGAAAGTTCTGGTGAATTATCTGAGAAAAATGTTAATGAAGAAACTACCAAAAACAAAGATTGCAAGGAAACTGAAGGAACAGAAGAAATGGAGGTGGAAACTGATAATTTTACATCTAAAATTTCAGACAGTGGTAACCCAGAGGATCAGTCCAATAGAAATAAAACGAACCATGAGAAAGAAGGAGAGGAAGGTAAAAATGTTTCAGGCTGCAATCCCATTGAGGGGCAGCAACTTGAAGCATGCACTGATAATCCACAGTCCATTCAAGACTTGGAGAAATCAAAGGAACTTCAGGAAAGCGAGGAAAGCAAATCTGAGGAAGAGGAGAAGAAGATTGTTGAAAGTATTGATGAAACAGAGTCTGTTGCAAATAAGAAAAAAGAATTGACCAATCCAGAAAGAGAAAATGAAAATGAAGAAAATAACATTTCAGGCAAAGAATCCCCTACCGAGGAACAAAGCAAGACTGAAGGCAAAGAAACAGAGGATGATTCTGGCAATGAAGTAAAATCTGGAGAAAATGAAGCTGAAGAAAAAACTGAAGAAAAGCAGAAACCTACAAATGAAGCGGCAAGTCCAAAATCTTGTGATGAAACAAAAGGAGAGAATTCTTGTGCTTCTGAAGAAATTGAAAGTAAAGATGCAAAAGGAAACATAGAACCTACTGTAATCAACACTGATCCAGTTAGTCCAACAGAAAACATGGTCAAAGAAAAGGCATCTGAAAGTGTGAAGGGAGAAACTAGTAAGAATCCTGAAAAGATTGCTGTGGAAGAAGAGAAGCTAAAAGTCCCAGAAGAGAGAAATCAACCGAAAGAGGAGGTTCAGGAAGACAAGAAAGTGGAAATAGTAAATGTGGATGATGGCAGTACCTCAAAGAAAGCAGATGGAGTCAAATCTGAAGAAGTAGATGAGAAAAAAACTAGCCAGCAGGCAGCAGAGTTACAAGCTATGTTTCCAGATTTGGAAGTTATACAACCATTGGCTCGTCTAGCTGAAATTGATACATTTGTCTTGGGTGGAAAAGCTGTACCAAATCGCTCATCGACTCCTTTGGATTTCAGCGAGCCCAATAATGCTGTGTCTCAGTTAATAGTTGGACATTCATACCAAAATCCTATCAAATGGCCAAAGGTAGGTTATTGCTTGTAATGATAGTAAAGTAGTTTTGAATGAATCTTATGTAGGGCATATTGTAGTGTGCCTTATGTAATTGCATGTGTGACACAGGACTTTTTGTAATAATGAGACTGCAATATTTCAAAAAAATTTATTTCTGGTATATTGTCTTGCTGTCTTTTGAACATAATTAATTATGAAAGTTATTAATGCATCATACAAAGAGATACAGTACCACAGAGATATGTTCTGTTCTCTAGGATCAGGCTCTACAGCAAAGATTACATCACATTGTTCACACTGTTGAGTTCCGCGAGTGGCCTGTCCCACGACCCTTCAGCACCCCTGAGGTGGACATTTCATGTCGTGACTTGACCAGCACACCTGAACTCTTACCCAAACGAGATTCATCTACTCCCATGTCTGTATCGGAAGGATCATCAGAAGTTATAACAATAACAACAGGTGATCATGGAGTTCCTTGTCGATCTTCAAGTCAGTTGTCTTCAAGCAATGGCAAGAAAAGGAAACGACATATTGCCATTGATGTGGAAACTGAACGAGGTGAGTGTGGATTCAAAGGTTTGCATTACACTGTGATGGTTATAGAGCATTTGCAGTTGGAGGAGCGTTTTTTGATGGCTTTTGCTGACAATACTTGATGGGAGCATGTCTGTGTAGAACTTGTCAAGTAGGTAGGCTCTGCACTGAGATCTATTACAGCCCAATAGATGTGCCTTTCTGTGATTAAAAGAAGTTATAACATGTAAGTAAATTGGCTGCATTATTTGTAAATCAAAAATTTTACTACATTAGGGGTTGTTTTTTGTCCTCCAAGAACTTTTGAAGTATATTTTTTTCCCTAAATTACCAGCTTGAAACAGCGTGCCGGCTAGGATCCCGGAGAAAGATGTTTGATAGCGGCAGCCCTTTTGTGCTAAAACATTTATTCATAAACATTAGTCAAAAAACGCTCCTTTTTCAGTAAATGGCCCATACCGGCCCATTTGTTGGGCTTGTAAAGAGAGATAAGAGTGCGTGCTTGTGTTGCAGAGCACACGCCTGAGCCTGGGACACTAGGTATGTGGGCTATGCTCGCTGCTTGATGTCCTTTCCCTGAAATCCTCTCTAAAATCCCTCATGCATGAATCTCTGGTGGGTGCATTTCTGCATTTTCTGGTTGTTCTGCTTGCCTTTCAGGAAATGAATGAAGTAATATTGATTTGAATTTTTTATGGAAAGAGTGTAGGAAAACGTAACTGAAGCTTGGAAAACAGAATTTTATCCGAGAATTTAGTTTGATTATTTTTGCAACAGAACAATGTTAAACTGTGAAAATAATGTGCAATTTACTTGCATCTCAATCACTTCAATACATTTTTTGCACACTACTTAAATACGCTGCATGTTCAATCTGTGCATGACTTCGTCATAATTACTTGTCATCCTTCTTCAAATAATTTAGAACAGTAACATTGAATTAGTTTCTTCATTTTGTGACATTTCTTTCTTGACTTCATATTAATTTAAAAGATAAGTTATCATAAGTTATGAAATGACTTGGTTGCTGAACTCCTTGTGTTCTTAAAAAATATATTGTTCTGAAGTTTGCCGCAAGAGTAGTTCATTAGCTTTCAGATTTCTCAGTATTTTGTGCATAATACTTGGTGATGCTATTGTAAATTGTGCATTGATATTTCTACTATTTAATGATTCTGTCTTGCAGCCAAACTTCATGCTCTGCTGAATAGTTCGTCAGGTGGCCCAATGCAACAGCAGACTCCACCTGCTCATATGAACAAACCAACATCTTCGTTGCCTCCTTGGGCCGATCTCAATGAGGAGTCCTTATCAGAAGACTCTCGGTAAGAGAAGTGGTTTAGATTCTTTCTTTTAACACATTGGTGACGGGCAACAGAATTCTCTGTTGGATAGTAGTCTTGCAGCATTGTCTGGCACAAGTAATTATATGTGACTTCTAGAATCTACTGATAACTCTTATAATTAGCTGTAATACTATTTAATAGTGGCAGTGATATTATGTAGTGCTGGGACATTGAATAGACAGCCATACAATCAATTGAAAGGAGGTTTTCTTTTATGTGGTGGTGGTGGTTTTTGGCTGTTGTTTTTTCTTCCATGAAAACCAATGGTACAATAACGTTGCTCATGACGTTTTGGTGGAGGAAAGGGCCGGATCCTTCAAGACAAGATGGGCACTGACCACCCGGTCACCAATGCATTCAAATGAAAAGGGATTTTTTATTTTAATATTTTAGCATAGTTTATAATAGCTTTTAGCATGTTTTATAACAGTTGTGTAAAAAATACGAGAATTTGGCTATTTACGCAATGAAAACTATATTGTAGAATTGATTCAATATATCCATTTTCTCTCATCTTCGGTTGAGTGAATTTGTTAACAAATTAATTCCTTGATCTGAAGTGACATTTGAGCTGTGAAATTTTTGACTTGCGCAGTATAGAGAAAGTATTGTAGAACTGCTAGGAAACAGGGATTATTCAACAGAAAGCTCTTTATTTGCTGGGAACAAAAGGTAGATAAATCAATCTTGTTATTAAATTACTTCTAATATGTTGTATAGTCAGAATACATGTATTTAGGGTCCTTGATATCGAAAAATCAATTTACAGCAAAACGTCCATCAAATCTGTTTGTTCATCATCAATGTCTCAACAGTTCAAACCATTTTCCTCAAAATTGATATTCCCCTTTCAATCTGAACGAACTCAAGGCCCTGTGAGTTTGAAGGGGATCTTTTGATTTGGGGGCGGGGGTACTTAACATGACCTAAACAACAGATTCAAAAATGGGTTCAATATTTTTTATTCAACTTTGCCTTTGAATAGCTTAAAGAACTCTAAAACCAATGTGGCAGGTCTCAATTTCAATGAAATCCCAGACTCTTCAAATATTGCAAAAGTTACAAATACAATATTGAAGATTGAGATTTTTTCATAAAACAATCTATTGTTCAAAAGTGGTCTTCAATTAAGGTCGTGTACAATTTTTTGATAACGAGTAGTTTTTGCACAATTTTGCATGAAATTTAGGCAATTTTTAAACAATTTTTTTTCTCAAAAAGGCTCCAATTTTTTCCCTTGAAGATATTAAAGGATGTTAAAGAATGGTTCAAGTACCATTTTTGGCAAATTCTCTGTATTTTAAGAAATTTCAAAAAAATTAAGATTGCAGAAATATAATTGGTGATAGGATTTTTTTGTTGAAAAAATCAGTTTTTTAAAAAAGGTCATGTACAATGTTTTGAAAATATGAGTAGTTCAGCATCATTTTGCAAATTCCAATTTCCTGCTCTTCATTTGCTAGAATCTTTTCAGTTCCTAGGTTGCAGTACAACAATGGGAATGCTGCAAGCATGCGAGCACTGCAGTTTGATGATTTCAGAATAACCTCTTATTGTTGGTTAGTGATTGTGGGAACAGGGTTTTGGAGTGTCAAATTTCTTATTGAATTTATTTTAAATGAATTAAATTTCCACACCTAATGCACTCCAATTGGTAATGAGTTTTACAAGCGATGGCCAAGATGTGTGTTTGGGTATTTTACCGTTTTATATTTCCACCATACCAGATATTTCTTCTCCTTGGAGTCCTTTTGTCGCTTCCATAGCACCCCCAGCTTTCATGATCTTCATGCACCTTTTGATTTATATCAGGAAATTATAATATAACTGATTAGTAGCAATGATGTCAGTCACCAATGTTACAGAGTCCAGGCCTGTGGCAACCTTTTGTGACTTCGTCACAAAAATAGAGTACCTTACTTATATCAAAATCAGACTGCCAGGTAATGAAGTATTCTATTTGTAATGCATAATCATGCTATTTGTAAAGTTGGGTGTGGAAATTATTTTAAAGGAAATTCTCAAGTCTATATTTTGCTTCAAAAATTAAGTGCTTCTACTCAACTCAACAATATTTCCGCTTTGGAATGAATTTAAACTTTAGAGAATTGTTTACCATGAATAAATAAATAAGACCTTCTGCAGCGTTTCTTTAGGAAAGTCATGTTCTGCTCCCAAATAAGCATCACATAAAAACCCACATACAAAAAGAAAGATCTTCACCTTGGTTAATATAAAGACTAGCAACCCACTTCAGAATTTTTTTACGAGCTTCCTCATTGAATCTGATGAAATCCACTCTCTCTTTCTTTAAGAAGTGTGCCTCAAGTATAAGTCGGGTTATTAGTGGACTGTTCAGATATTCATTTAAAGATTGACAACTCTCTTCAGATTGGAAGAGTGTAGTTAATCCAATGATTCTGAAACCTTTTAGACTCGCAGCCTATTTTATCATTGTTGGGAACATTTTGTCACACCTGTTTGGTACAAGCAAAATTTCATTGAGACTTCAAAGTCCTGAAAGCTACTGTCCATACTGCTTCAGTTTTCAATAAAGTACCTGCATGAACAAGGATTTTCTGCATTAACTCGCGTTAAAAACTAGTGGTATTACAACCCCATATACAAGGTGTGTTCAAAAAGAAACGGGAATTTTAATTTTTTAGAAACACTGTAATTTATTCGTCAACAGCAATCTTGTCACCTTCAAAGTAGTCACCAGTAGATAATATACACTTAAGCCAGCGCTTCTTCCAATCGCCGAAACACTTCTGGAACTCGATCTGTGGGATAGCATTTAACTCTTTCAGCGATGCGCTTTTAATCTCGTCTATGCTTGCAAAATGATTTAAGGTTCTTTTTATTTTTGGGAAAAGGAAATAGTCGCACGGGGCCAAATCTGGCGAATATGGAGGCTGGGGCATCATAACAGTGTTGTTTCTTGCCAAAAATTCACGAACAAGCAATGATGTGTGCGCAGGTGCATTATCGTGATGCAAAAGCCATGAATTGTTTCGCCACAAATTCGGGCGTTTTTTTCGGATTGCTTCCCGCAAACGGCGTTGAACTTGAAGGTAGTATTCCTTATTAATTGTCTGACCTTTTGGCAAGAATTCATAGTGCACTATGCCATGAAAATTGAAAAAAACTGTAAGCATAACCTTCACATTCGACCGCACCTGCCGAGCTTTTTTCGGTCTTGGCGATCCAGGATGCCTCCACTGGGACGACTGAACCTTAGTTTCCACGTCATATCCGTACACCCATGTTTCGTCACCTGTTATGACACGTTTTAGTACTTCTGCATCATTACTGATTTCATTTAGCGACTCCTGAGAAACTTCCATTCGCCACTGTTTTTGTTCGAAATTCAACACCTTTGGCACAAATTTTGCTGTCACACGTTTCATACCCAAAACATTCGCAATTATTTCATGACATGAGCCAATTGATATGCCAACATCATCAGCAACTTCTCTTACTGTAATTCGGCGATCGTTCATAATTATTTCTTGCACTTTTTGCACATTTTCAGCTGTTGTTGATGTGCTGGGGCGTCCAGAACGCTCGTTGTCTTCCACGTCTTCATGGCCATCTTGGAACCGTTTGTACCACTCATAAACCCTTGTTTTGCTCATAGCAGACTCACCAAAAGCAGTTTTCAACATTTCTAGAACTTTGTTACATTTTATTCCGTTCTTATAGCAAAATTTAATGCAAATCCTCTGATCCATTTTTTCAACTAATTAAAAATCGCCACTACTAGGCAAAATACATGTAACCTTCTTCGCAACTGACGAAAGACTAATCATCCAACAATGGAACTAGTGTACAGATTCACTCCAGATATGTTTACCAACACAACAAAAAAACAATCTCGCGAACCAGACTATTACCACACTCGCAATAACAAAATTCCCGTTTCTTTCTGAACACCCCTTGTACTTTCTTTTGTCAGTAATGGTTATGTGAAATTATAATACCGTAATTTCGGCCCATATTAACACATCTCAACCATAACTTGTACAACTCCTTTCTAGAGCCCGGATGTTCATGCATTTATTTTACCTACAACAGGCAAGCAAAAAGGCATTCATTTTTATTAAAAGAGGAATTCTGGGGTGAAAACACAGGAATCAAAAAATCACTATTTAATAGTTATTATTGCAAAAATTAATAATTAAAATAATTCACATTTTTATTCAATCTAAAATTTACATTAGCTCTCAAAACTACCTTTTCTTTGTAATCTTAATTGCATATACAATCTGGTATGACAATTACACCCATTATGAATTTATTTTACCCACGATGCTGTCTCTACAAAATGCTTTTGTAAACTCCCTTTTGAATCTTGAAATGGTATCAGTGAAAACGAAATTGCAGATTTCATCCTTCACGCTTGTGTAATTGCCACAAGGGAAGAATTGTCAATGGTATATCACGTTCAGACAGCTCTATCCTCAAAAGGGATCCAAAGCCAAATACAAACGTAGAATGAGATTTCTCGTGAGCAAAAAGTCTTATCGATGAAAAAATCAAAAATCTTCACTGATATTTCATTTTAGATTTTTAACACAAACTGACACCTGTGCATGCACAAACCATGCATTCATGTTGTCCAGGCTTCCAGGTAAGTTTCCAGCTTGATAGAGATTGGTGCCAGGAGAGGAAAAAGGGAAAATAATGATGAAATAGGCACAAGTAAGCCAAAAATAGGCCTCATAAACTATAATAGGCAAAAAAAGGGCCAAATGAAAATCTACTAAATGAACTTTAGATGTACAATTAAGTGATTTCTCTAGTTAAAAGTCATAAAATCATAAAAATAAAAAGACATTTTGCCAAATTTGTGGGCTCAACTCCATTACCAATCATAGTGCATTAGGGGTGAACATTTAAAGCTTATACATCAACACAAATTCGACAATCAAAAACACTTCCATACACACAGAAACAGTTGCACAACAATGAGATGTTATTCTGAGAATTTCAAACTTGTCACAGAGCACATTGTCCTATTGCAGTCTGAATTCTCCTGAAAGATTCTAGCAAAGGTGTGAGAAATCTAAGCCTGCAATTTTGAAAATTTGCAAAAATTACATGAAACGGCTAGTATTTTCAGAAAATGGTGTATATGACTTTATTTAAAAATTTAATTTTGAAAAACACTTTTCATTAAGTAAAAAATGTTTTGTAAATATTATACTTTTGCAAAGTAATTTTTCTGCAATTTTCAAAAAACAATGAGTTTGCAAAAATGGGTCTAGCACCACATTTTATACATATCAGGGGAAAGTTAAAAGAAAAAAGTTGGTGTGGTTTTTGAGAAAATAATTGTTGAAGAATGGCCTATATTTCACACAAAATTATGTGAAAAATTGTACATGATCTTATTTCGAGATCCTTCTTTGATCAACCGATTTCATGAAGAAAATAACTCTAGTCTTGAATATTGTAGTTGTAGGCAGACGAAGAAAAATTTTGTACTTTTGCAATTTTCTAAAAATAGAAAATTTCAATGGAAATGAGACCTTTACCGTTTTTTAACAGCTCTTTACGCTGTCTGAGAACAAAGTGGTTTTCTTTCTTTCTTTTTTCTTTCTTTTTCCAATGAAGTGGATTTTGAGGAAATTTTGAAAATGTTGAGGTTTCATGTGAAGTACCCCTTCCCCTCCTAAATATAAATTAATTATTTTACACTTGCAGATCCTGGAGTTATCATCGATCAGGGAATATCAATTTAGAGAAAATGCTTGGTGCGATTTATGGGTTCACTTTGACCACGGAAGGACAGAGAGATCCTTTGCCATCAATTGATTTTTCGGTAATAAGGACCCCCAAAACATAGATTCTAGCTACTCAACGTGTTGGAGAAAGTTATTTTCAATATGTAGAAACAAAATCTATCCACTGTTTTGTTACCAGGACCTGCAATAAAAGTTTCTGCAGAAAAATCACACTATTCTTCTCTTTTATACATACATACATATGTATATATACTACAGGATTATAATACTTTCTCTATAGTGCATAAACATTATGAGGAATCGAGTATGTGTTATTAGATTGAGACAAAGGAAAGTAATTTATCCCATTTTGTTCTTAAGTGATAACTTTTCTTTCTACAGGCGTTCCACCCCTGTAACGCAGGTGCTTCAACCTCCACCAGCTCATCAGCAGTCTCCACGGGTTTTGTCTCTTCCCTTTGACCTAAAATACAAACTACCTGGCACTTCCAGCACTCTGACTCCTATTGATCTTTCTGCTCCAGCTTTAACCAAATCATGCCCTGGCTCTGGTAGTGGCACTAGCTCTATTACTGCCAGTGCCAGTGGTAGTGGTAGTAGTGCTGCTTGCAGCAAAGATCTCCTTGCAGAAGTACAGGACTTTTCCATGCCAAATAAAAACAAACAGCAGCAGCAACATCACCAGCAGCAGCAACAACAGCAGCAGCAGCAGATGTCATCTCAACAACAGCAGCAGCAACAACAACAACAACAACAGCAACAGCAACAGCAGCTGTCAACTCAACAATCTCCCCAATCATCTCAGTCACAATCTGTGCAGAAACCTAGCAAATTAGATGATATGTTGGGGAAACTTATGAAGAAAAACAACTGTGTAAGAAATTTGATTGATGTTTTTTCAAATATTGTTTGGGCCATGTGTACGAAGTTAATAAATTTGTTATTTTACAGCCTGCTGAAGAACCTGTTGTTGGAAAGGAAAAGAAGAGAAGGAAATTAGATGAAATTGTTTTGGGACTTTCAGCTGCAAAAGAGCAGAAATCAGTTTCATCAATATTTTCACCAGATGTGCGAAAATCAACTGCTTCCTCTGTTTTTTCTTCTGCCCCAAGTGTTGCTAATCTGAGTCCAAGTGTGACTGTGACTCCTGCACCAGCAATGCCAAGTCCTACTCCACCACCTTCATCTAAACCCATTACATCCCCCTTCTCCCTTACTGTAACACCGGCTCCTTCTCCTCTGCCAGGCCCATCTCGTAGCTCTACTAGCTCAACTGGACTTGGTCTTCCACCATTACCTTCTCCAAAAGACAGCTTCTCAGCTCTGCTAGCCCAGGCAGAACATCAGAATCTCCTTCTCAAGAAACAACAGCAACATCACCAGCAGCAGCAGCAACAACAGCAGCAGCAGCAACAACAACAACAACAACAGCAACAACAGCAGCAG
Source organism: Teleogryllus occipitalis (assembly GCA_011170035.1). NCBI lineage: Eukaryota > Metazoa > Arthropoda > Insecta > Orthoptera > Gryllidae > Teleogryllus > Teleogryllus occipitalis. Next base: position 94,733 of record BLKR01000866.1, on the reverse strand, counting down.
CAGCAACAACATAATTTGTCTCAGTCAGCTGCTGCAGTGTCTGCCCAGGCCCAAAGGAAAACTTATGAATCCATGATTGCGGACCTTACAAAAATGGCCGATTTTTCAAAAATAAGCTCCTACTCACATGAAGCTAAGGTAATTTTTTCGTTTTTTTTAATATTATTATTATTATTATTATTATTATTATTAATTTTTGAAAGGATAGTACATTTATTTTGGACTCAAAAAGTACAAAAGCAGGGGGGAAATTTAGGAGTAGTTTATTTCCAGTGAAAAATTGTTTTCAAAGTGGCTAAAATAAAGTAGAGGTGGTACAATAGCATAGTTTCTCGTATTATTGGAAACTATTGTGTAGTATTGAAATATTGCCATTTCTCCCCTACTAACAACTCACCTAAACCTTTTAACAAGTTCAATTCAACGTATTCAAACAAAGCACCTGTGGTGTGTATGTTTCAATAGTCAGAAACATCAGACATTTCTTACTTTTCCAAATGAAACAAACATGAATATATTTAACTGTTACAGTATTTGAAGTGTATTTCCCCAGAAAAACAAGAATAATTTCACACAAACTTGCCTTTATTTACATGACAGCTTCCAATTTGACTACAATAACTAGTGATAAAAACTTCTTAAAGTAATATGTGTATTTGTTAGTTCTTAATTAAAACTATTATCTTCCTTAAATCTATTTCCTTTTCTAAGAATATTATTTACATCATATGATCATCACGACCAGCAACAATGAGAATAATTTGAAACCATCATGTTGCCATTTTGTGAACTGACGGAGCATCAAACAAAGTGTGGGAAATTCCCGCAGCATTGGAATACTTTCTCTATACTGCTTTTCAGTGAAAACCACTTCAGAGTTTGTACTGTCGATAGTCTGACTTTGCGTTCATTTTAATTTAATTTACTTTTAAATCATACATTTTGCACTGATGTAGTCCCTCTTTACTGCTGTAAACTCTTATTTAAAAGAGTCTGACATACGCTTGACATAAGCGACTATGCTTTCCTTTTCCTTTGCATCAACTGTGAGGGTTGACAATGGAAACGTTCATTTCTGCCTTAGAGGTCCTGACAGTGGCAGATTTTTAGCTCTAGCTACAAAGCAAGGCCAAATTCAGACACACTCTGGGGAAGAATTATGCAGCCATCTGCTCAGATTTGTAGTTTTTCAAGCAGTTCATTACCACACAATGTTTTGGTGAAGTAAATAAAGTTTTTAAAATTCACAAATACATAGAAGAAAAGGATATAGGTGTACAGTGTGTCAGGATATATTTCAATAAATAAGATGAACCCTTTACTAAAAAGAGAAAAAAAAAAAACATACAAAATGACTGAAATATGCAAGTACAAAATAACAAAAATTAAAATAAAGTCATGGCCATAAAAAGGATAAGGGTGTTAAAAAAATATATTATTTTGTATCAAAAGTGTTTAAAAAGAACATTTTTAAGATTTCTTTCAAATCACAAATTTTTTATGAAAATGTTCACAAAATTTGAGATCAGTGAGATTGGTCTCTAATTCAGAGCTTTATCCTCATCCTCACTTTTGAGCATAACTACCTCTTCAGCTTTTTTGAAATGATAAGGAAAGATTCCAGTTTCCATAATTAAGTTAGTGGTTTAAAAATATACTTTGCAATACTTTTAATTATTGTTGTAGGAATATCATTTATACCAGCGGATTTATTATTATTTAAAGTGTGTATAATTTCATGTTTATGAAGGGAATACAAATAAGGAATCCACAATTACATTCTATTCAAATAGAGCAGCGTTAGAAGTATTAATCTCAATTTTACCTGCCGGTTTTGGCCCTAATTCTACAAAAAGAAAAATTCAAATAATTAGCAATTGCAGTTTCATCATTAATACAAGTTTTAGTTAGTTCAGGTAATAATATTTTAATAAATTTTCTTTCTGTTCTATTTTGCCCTGGACTAATATTTATAAAATCCCATAAAAACTTGACGTACTCACTGCGTATCAATAACAGATATTTGTAATATTTTTCTGTGACTATTTTTAACATACTTCCCAACATTTATTTATTTTCAATTTAACAGGCAATTTGTCCAAATGAGTGTAAATAAAACTGGTAAGTCAAATTACATGTCAGTTACTCAAACTACAATCAAGTTCACATCAAAAACAATAGATTAGAACACTACAACGAAAATTACAGGAGTAGGAAGATAAAGAAGATTCTTACCACTCTTTTTCATTAGAACGGACACGCCATGGGGACCTTACTGATGACCTTGTGCGATTCGCTTTCACTGTGGAAATGAAGGCCATGCCCTGCAAGGGCTACAACTGGCAGCAGTGACCCTTGGCTGGTTGCTTCAGTTTCAAGCTTGATGTTACATGAGATTCCGCAGGTCGAAGCACATGGGCGATAGGAAGCACACAACTGCCACAGCCCCACAGCCTGGCAACACCCGTCGCGCCACACAGAAACGTGATCAGTTTCATTAGCTGCTTGTGCCATGCTACTATGGAAAGGATCTCGTATGCTATTGCAGCGAGTAAAAGGGCCTTAGGAGAATGTGACAGTGCACAAAGTTTCTCACTTATTAGTCATTACGTCTTTACTCTCTCTCGGGGATTGATCTTCCCTTGGAGCTAACCATCCCCTCCTGAGATCCTCAGAGAGCTCCCATATGCACCCCACTCTGAAGTTTTTCGAAGTTCTGCTGCTCGGTGCAGGTCGCCCTGTGCCCACCGGAATCATTTGAACATTATACGGTCTCAAAGGGACTTTTATTATGAACACATAAGTGTGAAAAACTTGTTAACTTAAAATGCTTAACTTAAATAATTTATCATGAGAGTTATAGGAATTTACCAGGGACTTACCAATAGAACATATAAACGGTGCGAGTGAGTAAAGTATAAAGGGAGTTTCACTGTAATTTCAAGAACAGCCCGCATTAGGGGGTGATAAAAAAAATAAAGAAAACAAAAGAAGGAAGTACTATAATGAAAATGACAGGAATATTGAGAAAATAAAGAGAATCATACCAATATTAATAACGTAGTATAAGAAATCATTCCAACTTAAAAAGTTAATTCTTCACATTATTGGTGAAAGCTGCATCGTTTGACAAATAAAAATGAATATCAGTCTTAGTAGTAGTTATGCATGTTCTGTTAATAGGGTTCTTAGCTGTGTATGAATGTTTATAAAAATTTGTGGTCTTCTGGTATTAAAGTTGGGAACTTTTAATCTCAATAGATTCAGCAAAAGTGAACAATCAATAGTACCACCTAAAGTTTTACGCTAAAACATCATATAACATCATAACCTGTATAAGATTTCAATGAAGGTATATTCAGACTTTAAGCCATGATACTATAATTCTATTCTATATTCAAGGGATCCTGAACCCCTGCAAGGTATGTAGGGGTTCAGAATCCCTTTAACCCTACGGTAGTCGCGCGTCTAATAATTACATAGAGTCGCGTGATTGAACAGTGTCACCCACAGACCTTCAGTTGTTTTTAGCATTCTAAAATTAATATACTTACCTAATTATTAGCTTTGTGCTCCATTTTGATGTCTAGAAAGTTTTTAATAAAATTAAAGTCATAAAAAGTGAAAGAAATATATTTTAAAATCCAGCAAAAAAATAAAAACAAACGTACAATTACTTGAGAATAAAACAGACTAAGAAAAGGAAAAAAACTTACAATACTAAAAACAATTTTTGCAAACACTTTTCAAGAGATCATTGCACATGAATTTCTCACATTTTTCACACCATTTCCTTGTCGTTTTATCTCGTTGTCGCCCACAGTCATATCATCCTCGAGCACCTTCTCTTCCTTTTGTGGAGGCTGGCTCTTGTATTGCAGTGCCGAGTAGGATACATGCTCGTCGCCTCAATTCAATCGGCAGCTGTAATATTGTGGACCTCCGTTGAATTTGAGGTTTAATCAGTTCCCAAGCCAAATTTTGTAAAAACCTGTTTCTGCTCACTTTACTCTTTGTGTTTGATTTATGAATACAAAGAGCGTTGATGGCTGAAATATTCAAGAGGTTGAAAAATACAACCATTGGCCATCGACGTGTGTTCCTCGCCACATTGTATTTAGCAATAAGCTGATCAAGTAGATCAACTCCAATTTTCGTGTGGTTATAAAAAGTTACAATTTCAGGCTTACACTTGCCTCCAGTTTCTTCATCAATGCAACTAGTATGATGCAAGGATGATATAAGAATCACTGCCCGATTTTTTTTCGGGCAGTAAGAAACAAGTGTGCAGTCTTTTTGGAATCCAAACATTGACGAGAATTGAGAGTGATGTTTGTTTGGCTGAAAATTCTTAGGAATTTCGGGTTTGTTTTTACGGAGGGTACCAACGTAAGTGAGCCCTTTGGTTTCTAACAATGTATTGACCAAAGGTATACTGCTGAACCAATTGTCTCCTGTTACATTTCTGTGCAAGCCTTTTATTGGTTCAACCAACCTCAGCACAACGTCCATTGGAGAATTACTCAAACGATAAGATCCTGCTGCCTGAACACCAACATATGTTTCTAAGTTGAAAGTATATACCATTTTAGTATCTATTAGTGCAAATGTTTTGATGCCGTACTTAGCAGGCTTATTTGGGATGTACTGTCTGAAAGGGCAATTGCCTCTGAATGCTAATAGTTGCTCATCTATAGTGGTATATTCACTGGCAATGAAATACTTAGGGAAATTATTATTTACTATTTCCAAAACTTCTCTGATAGGAGCAAATTTGTCAATTTCTCGACGAGAAGCTCTGTCATGTATATTATCAAATCGTAAACATCTTAGTAAAAAAGCAAATTTTTTTTTTTCTCATCGAAAGATAACAAGACTAAACCATTGCCTTTGGAGTTGTCCCATAATTTTTGAACATTTGTCCTGGACATTCCATAGCTCCCTATCAAATATAAAAGCCCAAACAAAGCTCGAAGTTCTGTTTCATCTGTAGACCTGGCATCTCTTTCCCGTGAATATTTACATTTCAGATTGTCTATGTAAACATTTGTTGACCGTACAATTATGCCATAAACATTACTACAAAAAAAGAGCTCATGTAATTTTATTTCTGAGCTCATCTTCGAGGCTATTCCTTGTGCACCAGGAAGCTTCTTTATTATATTTTCTGCAAGGATTTTACAATTTTTTTTAGGCAAACTGGTAAACCACTTTGTTTTTCCATCTTTCCCGATATAAAATGAATTTTGTGGCTCACCCTCAGAGTCGCTGTCTTCGTCTGCTGACAGCTCTGAATCAGTATTATGCTCACTTCAAGTTAGGTGATCAATCTCATCTGAATCAGATTCTTCCGAAGTGCTTCCTTCCTCTTCATCCAATATCTCATCGACCCACTGCTTCCAAAGTTTGGGATCTGATGAAGATTCACTTCTCATTCTTTTCTGTTGTGACATTGCAATCTATAGAAAAAAACGTGTAGTTATATAATCATTATAATTGAAAATTGAGATAAAAATAAACAAAATGTGTCTAGGGTGAGCCAAGAAAAGTTTAGGAAAGAATAAGTTACTTAAAAAGCATAATAAAACTGGCGGCGGCGATGGTGTAGCGGTTAGCGTAACGGACCCAAGTTCGCGGGTTCAAACCTGATCGAAGCCGTGGATTTTTAAGGGCAAAAAAATCCTTCGCACGCCTTCCTTCGGAGGGGAAGGCTGTCCCATGTTAGTACATTTACTGCATGTAAAAGATCCTCAAGCCTAAATGATGCCTCTGAGCTAAATTCAAATCGCCTGTTTCGTCGCCCAAGTAATACCTTCTTTCTCTTGTTGAAAGGAGTGTAACAAAATTTGCGTGGTCAGACGGAAGAGCAGGCCTCATGGCCTGAGTCTCGCCACGTAAAATAAGGCCAATTCAATTCAATTCAATAAAACTAGAAAATAAAATGTTAATGTAAATAAACACTTACCTTAAAAAGTTACAAGAATGGTCGCATGGGGGACAGATGTCAACCAGCCAAGAGATGTTACCGGTTCAAGGTGAAGAATCATACTGAGTAAGCTCTGATGGACTGCCGTTCAAGTTCAGACATGCATGGACAGATACTGGCCTGCCCAAGGTGTAGTTCGGGGGAGGGAGTTCTGAGAAAAATAAAGGAAGTGGGGGACATATGTCAACCACGCGACCACTCAAGGGTTATAAAACACAGTCCAGCATAAGTCTAAAATACTTATACTGGACTGTTTCAAATCTGGAGATATTGTTCAAAAAATAAGGTCACCAAACAATGGAAGAATACATAAGTACTATAAAATCTAAATTGATTACATTTTATAATACAGCTCATTTATAATACATTTTATAATACAGCAGCATTTTGAGAACATTTTTTCTTTTGGATTATACTTAAGTAAAATACCATTACACATTAATATACACTTAAACTATATAGGCAAATGTCAATTAGATAATTTTTCAATAGGTTAGATTAGGTTTTTCATGCTTCCTTAATACAATTTGGAAGTTTATTATGCTGTATTGTAGATTTCTGTATGGGTCTTTAACTGTTGAGGATTTAGAAGAATGTACATTGGTAGTTTTGCTGCCCTCTTGTATTGTAGTATACATTTCTTCGTTTTGGGTAAAGTGAATAGCGGTGTTCTTCTTTTTCATTAGTAATATTTCTCTGTTAATGTACAGTGCTATTACAGTCATGTAATTTTTCTATAGTAATTTGTGGGTTGCAAGTTGAAAATGTGTCTAATGTTCCTCTTGTGTGATATATTTAGTGTATTATTTCTTTTACACGTACCTTCCCGTACTTCAATTCCATGTTGTAGGTGTGGGTGAATTATTCCATAGAACATTAGTATAAGCAATTTGAGTGTCCTAAATTTGGAAAATTTTTGCAGTAAAAAGAAGATGAAACTTATTTTTCCACATCTTTTTCTATTTGTCTATGAAAAGTTAAACCTTGATCTTTGAAACCAAGAAAATTCTGACATTCTATTAGTTGGACACCCTGATTTATTTTATTTTTTATTTTGTAAATATTTCTTTAGGATCTTTATTACTACAGCGAAATCTCAGTATAAAGTACATCATAAAATCATTTTATTTATAGTTATACTGAAAAATACTGAATTATTGAAAACACAATTTCATCTAATTTATTTTAAATAGTTGGCCCAGTAAACAAAAATAATGAACAAAATGCATATGGCTTTTTTAAAATATTCTCTGATGGAAGTTTGTTTTGTTTTTGAGCAAGTTGCTTGCCACAAACTGTTCTGCCTCAAAAAATGATTTGAAAAATGATTCTCGGGAATACAGCAAAACCCCTTTATAAGAGACACCTGGGGGAATGGAATTTTGTCTCTTATAAGCGGGAACTCTTATAAGTGGGAAATGGGTTTTTGACACGTTTAATGAAATGTTACCATATTTTTTATGGATTAGTAAGATTTGTATGTTATTTTAAACTTGAGGAAACATTAATAACTTGAAACCAGAGCCCATTTAGCCAGATCTTTTGAGTTTCAATGTACAACAAAATCTTGTTGTACGATAGAAGAGATAATACCTGATGTTATTATTCTTTCTATTTAAAATAACTCAATTTTCTGTTGCCCACCTCCCACGGTGAGAGCGTTGGGTTGGATTTTGGGAGGCAAAAGTATGTACAATATTTACAAATGCTCAGTAATCTAAAACTTTTTTTTTTTTTTTTAATAGGAAGTTATATCCATCTGCTTCCTATAAGGTCTCATTGCTAATAACTCCCTTTCAGCAAAATTAATTGCAGTCAATGTTGACTCTGAAGCACCTTTGTTTAACAAATAGTTTCTCACTGACTCCATCATCATAACGGCTTCACTATGTGATGGTAGTGGTGGACTCTCGTGATAGTCTTCCACATCATCACCATCACTCTGGTTGTCACAAAGGTCTGAAATGCACGAAATGCCAGCAGTTGCCACTTCTTTATCTGCAGTAACGTACTCTTCAGCCGACCTGAATGGCCGAGGTGGCTAAGAGCGAGTACCAACTCAGCGCTTCGGTCCGAAGGGTCGCGGGTTCGAGTCCCGCCCTGGGCATGGCTGTTTGTCCTTTGACTTTGTGTGTGTTGTCGCGGAGGGCCTCGCGTTCTGCTGACCCCAAATCAGAGGAGCCCGCAAGTGTTTGTCTAGTGTATGGTCGAATATGCGTCCCTTCTGGACGTAAAGGGCAACCGGCTGTCGGCTGGATAAAAGTCCTAGGGAAAAAAAAAAAAAAAAAAAAAAAAAGTACTCTTCAAATGTAACCCCTGTAAGACCCATTTCGTCCCCATTAAAAATATCTTTCAGTTCATAATCTTTAATGAGGGAAGGTAAATTGTCCTTCCACTCGTCCACTTTTTCCGCACTCACACTGTTGCTTTCCCCACAAATGTTTCTATACACAATATCATGCCTCTTCTTAAACCTATCAATCCACCCATTCGACGCCGAAAAATCTTCAATGTTCTAGCGCATAGCAATTTCATGCGCCTTCTCCCGCAAAATGTTCCCATTAGTAAACTCTCTGGGGGCACCTACAGCTGTGCACTGTTGGAACCACTCCAACAGATCCTCTCCAATTCGTTGAAGGGAGACAAACGAATTTTTTTCGCCGAACCCATCTTCCCGGCGGCATTGAGGATTTCTTCTGTCTTTTGCATTATCTTTCCAAGGGACGAAACTGGAATTTTCAATCTTTCCGCCACAGCTCTCAGAGATTGCCCTTTACATTTATCAACTTCATTGATAATGTCCAACTTCACGGCTAGCGATAAAACCTTCCGTTTCGATGCCATAACTCGGACTAACTTTTTGCCAACTTCGTTGAAGGCAAAAACAAAACAAAAAAACACATTAATTCACTCGTGTAGCACTAACGTGCGTATGTATACACGTACTAATACGTACATTCACGTACTGGTACTGTATGTACATGTACTAGTACTAATGCAGTATTACACACTAATAACTGCACTATCTACACTCGAAATCGTGTACGTGGCAGAAAATAGCTCCACTGCACCAAAAATAATAGAAATGTACGCACTGCAGCGTCTTCCTAGTTGCCAAGAGACACGAAGCTTACAGAATGAGCTTTCCTCAAGAGAAATTTGCAGCCCCCTACCCCCTCCAGGTGACGCTGGTGTGCAAAATCCTACTCCAGTCTATTTAAAGCACGTGCCCTAACCCTTACGAAGCTGACGAAATTCCTGAGTCACCTGGAGGAAACTTTCACGCTTTGTCTCTTACAAGCGGGAAGGAACGCATGGCGGGGCATAAAATCTTTTCTACAATAGGCGGGAATCTCTTATAACGGGGTCTCTTATATGCGAGAAATAAATACATTGTTTATATACAATTGACCTCGGGACCGTGAATTTTGTCTCCTATGTGTGGGATTCTCTTATAACGGGGTCTCTTATATCGGGGTTTTGCTGTATTTATATTTTTCGGAACATATACTTCTAACTTCTCAAGACACTTCACTGCCTCTGTTGAAGACACTGTTTTTAATTTTTTCTATTTCTTTTTCTTCTTCCTCTTCATTATTTTCTTGAGATGTAGATGAGAGAATTTCCGGATGATGATAATATTTGAAATGGAAAAAGTCGTGATTCATCATGTGATCCAGAAATAACAACTACTGCTTCTACCTGCAGTGTTTATGGCAAGCTAGGTCTTGTCTTCGTGAATTCGATTTACGTGTAGTATCGATATGTTATTCAATGCACATGGCATACAATGAGCATAACCGTAAGGGAAATGTTACGAAATACACTGTCCAGAAAATATGGACCCAACAGCAGATTCAATAGGAATGAAAATATTTGTTGTTGTTGTCGTTGTTTTGTTTTATTTTCTAATTGAATCCATACATTTTTACTATGTAATACTGAAATAGGTCCGAGTAAAGAAGTCGTAAAAGTGAAATATTACATTGTAACTAATTTTACATTTTAGGCCATTTACATATAATAGTAATAGAAGTGGTCCAAGTAATAACTGATGAAATTTTTTCAATAGTTAATCCAGATTCCCGGTATATTTGAACACACTGTTTTTAATTTGCATGGTATAATTTCAATAGTCCATGTTCTCGTATCCCTAACTGTTCTACGTAAGTGAATTGTATTTCATGTGTTACACTGTCAAATCCTTTTAGAGAGGTCCATGAATACTCCTATTGTATTTAAGTTATTTTCAAGGTTGGTAAAAATTTCAACAGAAGCTGTGATGGTTTACTTTCTCTGAATCCAAATTGTGTATTAATCAGTGTGTTCTGTTTACATACTATGGCATGTATTCTTATTGCTAGAGCCCGAAAGTTTGGCAAAATGCCTTTTTATAATTGTTAAGATTTCATGACTTTTAACAATCAGAATCACATAATTGTACTTCTGGAGTTTTTTAGTAGATTTTCATTTTGCTTTATTTGTGGCTTTTTCTGCTTTTTTGTTATTTTGCCTTTTTTTCCCTTGTAACACCAATCTCTCTCAAGTTGGAAACATACCTGCTATCCTGGATAACATTCATGTACTGTCTTGTACACAGTTTGTAGTGTCAAGTGCACAGTCATATATTGTCTTTCTGTGGACGCAGAGGCTCTAGTGTCAGGTTGTGTTAAAAATCTGAAAGGGGAAGGAAAATGATAGCACTGAAGATTCTTGATATTTTTCATTGATGCTGACAGACTTGTTCGCTCAGGAAAAATCTCATCCTCTGTTTGTGAATGACCTCAGATCCCTTTTGAGGACGGAGCTCTCTGTACAGGATTATATCGTTCTCTCTACAGGATTATATCCTGATCTCTCTTCCCTTCTGGTGATTACCCAAGCGCAAAGAATGAAATCTAAAATTTCCTTTTCACTGACACGATTTCAAGATTCAAAAGGGAGTCCACAATAGCATTTAGTAGAAAGGGTGGCAAGTAAAATAAATTTGTAGTCATCAACCAGATGATCAAGTGCGATGAAGATTACAAAGAAAAAGTGTTTCCTTTCACATTAGTGCTAATGTAAATTTTAAATAAAAATAAAAATGTGAATCATTTAATTATTATTTTTTTACACTAATTACTTTTAAATGTTTATTTTTTTAATGTGTCATGTGTTGCCCCGTACTTTTGTCAGAATAAATGCCTTTTTGCCTGCCTATTTTAGGTCAAATAAATGCCTGAACATCCGGACTCTACTTACTACAATTACTTCTTCAAAAAATTTGGCAAAGTTAGATACAAGTTTTAAGGGGCTTTAGTTGTGCGCTTCTAATTTACAATTTCATGTAAGAGGTCTTACAGTACTAATTTTCGAAATGTTTGATAAGACATACTTCTTTACTAGCCAAATGTGACGTCACCGACGCTTTCAACTTTCTTAGGTTGTTTGACTTTTCCATTCTTTTTTCTTCGGTTCAGAGTTCACTTTCAATGTTTTGTCAGCATTGCACTTAAATTTTGCAATTATTTTGCATCCACTTAAATTTTGCAATTATTTTGTGGTATTGAGCAAGATTTCTTCCTTTGGCTTTCCTGAACTTAGGTAATGTTATTGTTTCGTAAAATTGATTTTGACAAAAATTATTTGGAAATATTTTCTTACAATTTGTCATAGTACATATTTTTAAAATCAATTTGAAAACCACACGTCAGCAAACATGCATTTATCTTTTGCACCTCCGGTTCACTTGGCATATCCTGATTTCTCGTATAAAAATGATCGTCTTGACTTTCTTGACCCACAGCCCAGATGCAACGACCAGCTCCATTATGCTCTTCTTGTAGATGTGCACCTACAGCCGCCTAATCCAGGCAACTGAATAGACATCACTATGTGCTTGCGCGAGGTTGCTCCAGATTGTAGATGCTCTTGTTGTTGTTTTTGTTTGTTTGTTCTTTTTTGCCTTTTGTGGTATCCATGTTCTTTCTTAGCATAATTATTATTTGCTGTAAACTTATGACTGTTTATTTAAATTTGTTACTTATGTTCTTATTACAATTTTCTCTTTAACTATCTTTTTACTATCTTTGCAAACCACACCACTACCATCTCTGCCTTTGATGCCATCTTGAAATATAAAATCACTTCCATTACAGACCTAATGATCATTGTTGATATGTCCAAAGTCAGTACTCGCTTATTTTTATGTGCTAATCAATCTCTGACTGATGTTTTATTATGGTTCTTATTAAACTATATGGTAGTTTACCAAATGTTTTCACTGTAAAGAAATTTCTCTGATGTTGCAGGTAAACAAGTGGTTAGCTGAACAGACTGCTCTGATGCCGGATCCAGGTGCGAGTGGGGCAGGTTTAGGTGTTGACTATCTCGGTATCCCAAGACGAAGAAGACCTCGAGTTGATCCTTCTTTGTTGGATTGGAAGAAACTTACTGGCGATGAAAATGTTTCTGTCATCAACAGGATAACAGGAAAAAAGGTACATAGTTTGATCATAAAGGGGGGGGAATGTAAATTGAGCTACAAAGAATTAGAATTACAGGCTACTTTGCTGCTTGTTTCAGATTACAGGCAGTAAGGCTCCACAACTGAAGCAGTTGGCACAGTGGCTTTTAGAAAATCCTATGTTTGATGTGGATCCCAAGTGGGCAGAATTGGTGAAAGAACGTGGTAACTTGCCCCATGACTTACAGAAGCGATTGCCTGCAAGTGAACGCAAGAAAGGTCCTGGACGGCCTCCACTGCTTTCAAGTCCTCCAACTCCAAGCGGTCAGTTGGGCTCGAGTTCCTTGCCTTTCCCCTCGCTGGGGGCAGCAGGGCTGAGCAGCTTGTCTGCTGGGCTTAGTCCGTCATTGCTCTCTGGACTGTCTGGCCTAGGTGGATTTGATCCCAAAAACAACCCATTGTTACTACCGTTTGCCACTGGAGGATTACCTAGTGTGAGTGGTTTAGGAAATGTTGCTAGTGGTTTGGCAGGTAACATGAACCTTACAAACTCACTCTTTGCTAATTTGGCTGGATTGGGTCTGCCGTCGCTTTCTGGATTAGATTCTGGAAACACTGACTTGGCAGGATCATCCTCCAATAGTAGCAACAAAAACAAAAACCGGAAAGAAGTTGACCCAGGAAGAACGCATACAAACAAGCCTCCAACAACGTCTGCATCAAATATTCCTACATCTGCCTTGCCGTTCTTCTTTCCAAATCCAAGTTTACTGTACACACCATTGGGGCTGGGTGGCCTTAACCCCTTTTCCATGCAGCCGGGTGCGATGTCATCAGCATATGACAGTTTAGCACAGCAGTGTGGTTTGCTCAATGGAAGTTTAGGTGTCACTGCCTCTACTGCCAGCTCTTCTCAGAACCATTCTCGTAGTTCAAGTCACAAGAGCCAAAGCAGTTCACGTGCTTCAACAGCAACAACTCCAAGCTCATCAGCAGCAGCAGTAGCAGCAGCTGCGGCGGCAGCAGCAGCGACCACATCAGCCTCAAATCATAGGCATCAGCGGTCTTCGTCTTCAACTGCTCGAGATGTGCTTGAGAGGCAACAATTGCAGCAGCTTCTTTTACCACCTGATACTCAACTGCTTGAAAGTCTTAGTCGAGCGTCTATGGAAGCTGCTCTCCGTTCATCAGAGAAGCGTAAAGAAATGAGTAGTAGTGAAAAGCGTTTAAGAGAAGTGGATAGGAAATTAGAAAGTTTTGAAAACTTGAGTCGTGGTAGTTCAATTATGGATTTAACAGCTCGCCTTGAGGAGAAACCAGCGAAGAGAGTGAAAACAGAAGCAGAGAGGCAGAAGGAAATGGCAGAGAGTTTACTACGTAACATGATGCCAGAATTTGCTCCCAGGCCAGAGGATTGGTTTAAAAGGGCTCGGGAAAATGAAATGAAAGAGGCTTTGGAGAATCTGTGTAAAACATCCATGAATCTTGCAGCAGCTGATAGATTAGCTAAACGTCCTCGAGACATGTTAACAAGTTTGGATGATCTCTCGCGTGTGGCTCAAGATTCACCATTTGGTGAAATTCCTCAAGCAAAACGTCTGAAGGAAATGGATCCCAAGGACGATGCTGCCATGAGAGACATCTTGGAAGAAAAAGCAAAGGAATCAGCCGAGTCGTTGGTCCTTCCTCCCCCTCAGCCTCCCCTCCCTCGACCTCCTTCGGTTCAACCCCCAGCACGCCCACCTTCATCACCTCATCCAGCTTTGTCTCCGCTTTCTCTTCCTGTAACACAAGTGCCCCCTTCAACACAATTGCCTGCATCCCATATATCACCTTCACCATCTCCTCTCGTGGAGAAACCCTCCTCTCCAGGGCAGACAGCTTCTCCTCCCACTGCTCTGCAAGCAACTCTTTCTACTCCAGTTCCCATTACTGCTGCTGCACTGGCAGCTACAACAGTAGCAGCAGTATCACTACCAGCATCACTTACAGTAACAGCAGCAGCAGCAGCAAGTAATAGTGAAATATCTGACGTGGAATCAGGGCCAGTTTTGCTTCCAGTTGCAACAACCAAATTACAAACCACACTTCCCCCAGCTACTGAGCAGAGCAGTACACCTGTTGCCTTATCACCTCAACAGGTGGCTACAGAATCCAATTTAGATGTCCAGCCTGCAAGTGAAAAACATGAAGACGAATTGGAACAACCTTTGTTGGTGCCGCAACCACAGATACAACCATTGCCATCAACATCACCTCCACCACTGCCACCATCAACACCTACACCACCGGCATCCACAGCATCACTTCAGTCGCCATCAGCGACAGAGGCACCTCCCCCACCAACCCAGAAAGAAGAAGAGAAAGAAAGCGAAAGAGAACCAGAACAAGAGGGACAGCAGCTGCGTCAACCAGCATCGTCACCAACACCCTCTCTTCCACCTCCTCCCCCTCCTCCTCCTTCCCCTCCAGCACCCGCACCAGCACCAGCACCATCGCCCCCACCGTTGCCATCTTCATCGGAAAGTGCTGAGGAGGAGAAAGCGACCTCTCCAGTTCAGCAGCCCCCAGTTGAGTTGTCTGACGCTGGAGCTAGCAGCAGCAGCAACAGCTCCAAAAAGACCCCTGGGGGACGGCGGAGGAGCGGCAAAAAGGGCAAGCAGGTTGTGACACGATCAGAAGAAGTTGCACAAGAGGCTCCTGTGGAACGGAAGGTTCTGCGTTCGAGTGCAGGTCGTGCAGCAGCTGCTGCCGCTGCCAGAGCTGCAGCTGCTGCAGCGAAAGAGGCAGCCAGGAAGGCAGAACAATCAGCGCATGAGGAGGAAGGAAGCGAAACGTAGCAAAACTTGACATGAAGTTGTTATACTTCTATACCTTACACTGTTTGTGTTTGTATGTTTTTGTTTCTTTTTGTATTTAATATTATTGACTGTGCGTTCTGTGATAGCCGTCTCCCAGCCACACAGGTTTACTTACATAATTGTATTGACTGAGCATCTGATGCTCAGGACAGGAGGACTTATGATCTGATATAGCTTTGTTAGTGTGAGTGAATGTATTTTGTCGCAAGTTTACAAATTGATCTGCCCTAAAAATATTCGTTGATTATTTATAATGTCCCTCTCTTGATATGAATTTTTAGTATTGTATGTGTTAAATTATTTTCTTCTTTGATCTTGTACCCATATTCCAGTACCATTTGTTTTAAGTGGAATATCTGGAAGGTTCTATTATTTTTATATCCTGAAATTATAAGCAGGAATGTGTTAAAAAGTCATGTTTATAAACTATCTTCAGTATTGAAGCACTTACCTAATAGTGCACTGCAGAATGTTCTGGTGCTGGCCGAAGTAAGTATATAGGGAGTTAATGTATAATTTTCTAAAGTTGTTGCAAACCAAATAACTGATTGCGTTTCTTTTTGTGTATAAATGTACATGTTCAGTGTAGTTCCGTCAGTTTCTGCCACAAATTTTTCTTTTGTAATGGGCCAATTGTTTTTATATTTGATAAATTAAGTCATTGTGAAAGCTACAACTACATTTCTGACATGTCTGTACATAGTCAATCATGTTGTGCAAACATGTCGAATAAAAATCTTGTAAAGGTTGTAAAGGGTCTACTATGAATGGCTGATGTTTTATTTAACCATAGTGACTATCGTAGTAATGAAAATACATACTATTGTTACTTAGTGTTTAGTAAGTAATTTATAAATAAGATAAATCTCATCTCCCTTGCCACATAATAAACCCTGCCCATCCTGAGGAGCAGATGCCCAACAGAGAGCTGGTGTCTTGAAATGTGCATTATTTATTTTAAAGAAATTCTCAATTATTGCATTTACAGACAGTGGTGTTTGTGAAACAAACGGTACACTTGTGACAGCTAGTGTTAATTTGGACAATTGCCCAAGTTTTATCTACAGGACACTTGGACTTCATTCCTCTCGGTTGAAGGCTCTAAGAACAGTGTTTTGTATACAGTGCTAAAGCAAAGCTTCACTTGTAACTTGGTGTTAATATCTGCCACAGGTGAGTGTTAACGATAAATAAATACTCTTATAGTACCATGTGCTTCTATGGTTTTTCCCTTTGTAAGAGATGTCCCCTTTTCCTACCCTTGCTGCTGTTTCAATTTTTGTTACATTATGCTGCCTCAATGTCCTGGTGCCATGTTTCATATAGCTCACACTAAGTGCTCTGCTTGATTAGCAGAAGTGCACACCAGCTCTGTGTTCAATCCTTCCTGATGTCCAGGTTCTCTTGCAAAATAGTAAAATTACTGCCGCTGCTGCTGTTGTTTTTAAAATAAGTCATTCCAGTTGAAAGGTACAGTTGCATGCCGAAAATGAAAAGTAAATTAATTGAACGAGGTTTTGTTATCTTGTGTATACAATAGATTGGCACCACATAGCTTTTTTCTCCTTTTTCATTATTTTCCTTTGCAGAGCTTTTTTCACGCACTTATTACTTAATGCTTTTGTAGGAAGAAATTTTACTCCAAAAATTATTTTTTTTATATATATTGAAGAAGCTGAACAAAAAATCAATTTGAAATCGGTTAATCTCAGTTGTGATTAGGGAACATTATTCTTTTAACAAGAACGAGTAATGGCTGCATGCTGTTAGGATTCCGTATTGACTCTTAGAATATAAAATTATATGATTGTTTAATGCTTGTTGGCAGCATGTACTTGTCAGTACATCCCGTATTCTTCTGTTTAGATATCTAATAGTAGTAAATAATGCTTAAGAGCAATTCTGGAAAAGATCAACTTGCGAGAATTTTAAAATTGAAAGGAGAGACACAGCTGAATCACATTTACATGCCATGCACATTCATATCATGCCGTTTATCTTCAGTTCATTATGATGTGTAATTTAATTTCAATCCACTACCCCTAGTAAAATTAGAGATGTGACATTTCTTTGACAGCGTTTACAGTTCGAAACTTGGAATAGGGGACCATGGGCTATCGTTGCCTTTATTCTTTAAGAGAAGAAAAGTAAGGTGAAGTATAATGTGAATACTCAGCCTACAGGCCCCATCAGGAGACAGGCGGATTATTTCGTAAGTAGTTCCGATTAAAATATAAGTAGAATTAACGTTTGATCAGCTGGAACGCCGTCTTCCAATTTGGAGCTCCGTACGACCTATTTTTTTGTTTATTCTTTCTCGCCTACTTTTCGCGCAATATATTGAGAGTTTTGTACTGCTGCGAGCAAAACAGACAGAAATATGACTAGGATAACTAAATTTGGGATTTAACTCTTCTGATTATGAGTGTCTAAGGGATTGTTATATTATTTTTCTTGCGATAGAACAAGCAAAATTCAGTTTGAAGACTTCGACAAGCGCGTAATCAGGGAAACGATTGAACATTTTTATGTTGTTCAAAAAGTCCCAAATATAAACCGTTTGTTGCCTGTGTTGCGTGAAAAGATGGCTGGAATTGGGGAGCAACATCTCTCCGCAGTTTTGCACAAAATGGGTTTTCTTGGAAGAGAATTTAAATTAAAACGCTGCCCCTGGAGAGAGCAGACATTGTGGACTAGAGAGCCTGAAATATTGTGAAAATGAAGCACTTGAGGGAAGAAAACGCATTTGATTTGAATGAGTCGTGGATCGACAACAGTTTAATTGTAGGCAAATGCTGGCAAAAAAAAGCAACGTGATTGGTGTTACTGGGCGGGGCAGGGCATCTAAAAAATAATTGTTAGCTTTGGGTCGGAAAAGGGGTTTATCCCGGAAGCTCAACTCGTATTTGAGGCAAAATCAATCACTGGAGACTATCACGGACAACTGAATTTTGGGGAGTGGTTCCGATCACAAGTTCAATATCTCCCTCCCGCTTCTGTTATGTTGAGCAACGCCGCAGATCACTGCAAGTAGTGCGACAAAATACTGTCCAGATATGACACGAAATTTAAAATGATTCAGTGACCGAAGAGAAAGGGCCTTGCATGTGATAACACATTGAGATAGGACGTTATCTATCAAATTATGAAAGGAAATGCTCCTACCCAGAAATTCAATGTTATAGATGGTGTGGCAGCAGAGAAAGGGCAGGCCGCCCTATAACTGCGAATTAATGCAATAAAATTCGCATGGGCTAAAATTTATAGAACGAAAGGATTTTTAGAGAACGAAACATCACAGGAACGTGTCCCTTCAACATTTATTGGAGTTAGCAGTTTCTGCTTTCTCTTTAGTAATTCCATCTGACTGGGAGGGATACTACTGATACGTACAGAAGCTGGAAGAAGAATATTGGGGAAAAGATGGGATTATGAAAATGTCGACCGATGAAATTATTATAAATGCCTCTTCAAATTCCAACGAGGAATTTGCAGAAGATTCGTCAGATTCTCAAGAATCAAGATGATTAGAAGTAAACGTGTGTGTTTTAAAGTTTGTTCCTTCCCAAAAAATAAGCAATGACTTCAGATTGGTATATAGCTATTGAAATTATTGTTTCAGAAACTGTTTTAATCGTAGGCGTAAGGCCTCGTTCACAATGCAAACGTAACGTAGCCGCAAAAACCTAGAAATGATTAAGTGAGACCACTCACAATACCTTGACGCAACCGTAGACGTAAAGCCGTAAACATAGAATTCACAAGCACCAAAATTTTACATTTAGTTTACGTCGGAATTCTATCGAAGACCAATCAGAAAGCAGCATGAAAGAAATAAACATGGTGGATTTCAGATTGTGTTCAGGTTTCTGGCTATGTCATTTATAATAAAAATTTCATTACTGTTATGTTCTGAACTAGTTTGCGAATGGTTTTGATGTGAGTAGTGAATTCAAAATAAGAATTTGGAACATTTTCTTGTGACTTTAACTTGACGTGAACAAAATTATTACATTCGACAAATTACTCGTGAATATGGTTTATCAAATATACAGAACTGTTGCAATCATTTTCAAAGTATGTTTAAAGTCAAAGTGATTTCAAAGCGAGAAATGGTTTTTATTTTTTAACTGCAGCACAGCGGTCAAAATCTGAAAAATAAATCACAACTTGTGTTCTAAGAGGAACGTTTTATATTTTTTAGAGCCTGTTCCATGATTCTAAGACAATAAAAATTATTTTTGGTTATTTTTTTTTCAAAAATAGTTTCTTGCGTTTGAATTTGCCTCTGAGTAAATATCAAAAATATTTTTCTGATAGTGTAATTTGTTTTCTTATTTATCATATTTTTTCAGTCAGATAAAATATTGGTAAGTTGACGGAAAAAATTAAAATTAAAAAGCACGTTTTTGGCTATAGAGGCGTGTGGGTGGTGGGACGGGGGCTAAGAAACCTTTCAAAAATGTAATTTTTATGTTAGAATTATAATGTAACCACTCATACGTCATTTGGTTTAGGGGAACTTTTCACCATCTTATCCGGGGGTACCCTTTTTTCTTTAATTTTTTGGTATGGGTAGTATCAAATGTGCCCTATCCGGTTACATAAACACCATATTGATCTATCCTTTTCTTTTTTCAACAATTACAAAATGTAATTTTTTTGACTTCTCTCACGTCGGAAATATTTACACTAGATGCGATTTCTTCACTTCATTAGATTTACAAGTACATGTTCTTTAAATAATGTCAAATAAAGTTTCTCGAAAACCCAGCAGTTTTCTGTGCAAACGAGCTTAAAATTCCACATTTCCAGAAACGCTCGATCGCCATTTTTTAGTAGATAGCGCTAATTGCACTGTTTAATAAGACTTAATCATTTTGCTGTATTCTTTTGTTGTTGTTTTTTCAAAAATTACACAAATGTATTTATTTAAATGCCTCTCACCCTGTCAATATGGACAGTTTCATCGATTGCATACATTATTACAATTGTGAGTGGAAGTGCTTCAAATGATTTCAATTGAACTTTTTCGAAAATTCAATAGCTTCCTGTGAAAAAGAGCTTCAAATTTCGCATTTACAGTAATGCTTTATCACCATTTTCTTAAAAACGACTTTAAATTTTTAAGTGAAAATTGCGCTCTCTCTCTCTTTCTTTCTCTTTACTTTGCTGACTTATTTTACTGGCAATGAACCAAGCTTTTGCTTCACATGGCTGAATTCCGAAAAGTACTTACATATTTTCAAGTTAACTTCAAGTCAAATCAACGATATATTCACGTTTCATATTAATTAGTGCCCCAAAACGACTTTTTAGTACCCGTACATATATTTATATATTTTACGCGAAAGTACGTATTTTATCATATTTCTGATTATTTCCATTTGCTGCAATTTTTTTGTATAATTCATTTATGTTATGTTTTTTGATAAAGAATCGTCGAGACAAACAATTCAGCATTATAAAACACATTTTTTCCTGCAGCTTTGCCTCTAAAACAGCTATAGCATTGCGTTAAAACGCGCCTGTATATAAATAGGAGTGAAAAACAAAAGGCACGGCGTCTATGCAATCCAGAACTACCTGTGTGTTAGTTTTGAGCACGAGTAGAACAGGGGACTGCTTAGGAAGGAAGTTGTAATGACACGTCGATCAGACGATATCGCGCGCCCAAGTTGCATCTTTCAAAGGTGACCTTGATAACGTTCGCCACGTTATAAAAGGTCATCTACGTTCATGGGGCGCAGAGACCTTCCTTGTTCATTGAAACGCCAAACTACACCAAGGGGGAGGAAATAGCTGGCGCTTAGCAGCATAAAGCTAAATTGAGAACAGCAGTTACGAAGATGTAGGATTATAGCCGGTTGTAGCGAAATATAAAATCTATGATGTGACTGATGGCGTTTACATTTTTCATTAATTATAAGGCTATGTTTTACAGATTTTGCGTACTCTTATTAGTGCATGGTCCAATGCATTTGATGGCGTTCGTATCTCATTTTTAATGTCGCTTAGCTGGTTGATGCATAACACCGTCCAATTATACTATTTCAAATGTATATACTAGCTCGAAATTCCGCATCTTCGGAAACGCTCAAATGCAATTTTCTCGAAAAGGACTTTAGATTTTTTCTTTAATTTGTTTGTACGGGTAGTGCTGAATGGACTTAACAACACGTCATAAATGCCACTGTGGTGTACTGTTTTGTGTTTTTTTTAAATTAAACTAATATTTTTTGAAATATTTCTCATGTCATCAATATTTACTTTTAGGGCATTTCTTATACAGTATCGTATTTGTGAGAATAATTACCTCAAATATTTTTTTAAAAATAATTGTTCGCCACGTGATGCAAGGAAATATGTCAGCTGCATTTTCGACGGCCCTTTCGACCTTGAATGACAGCATGTTTTCTTAAGCATTTCCTTTCTTGAGCATCTGATTTGCAGTGACGCATTAGAAGCGATCTTTGTTTTGCGGTGTCATGATCTTCGTGCTCAGTATTGGATCTCCCGAATCTCCAGTCGATAGTGAATCCACTTCCTACGTTATGTGTCTCTTCGCGCTGTCGCTTTCTCTTGTCAAAAGGATAAAAGGTATATTAATACCCAAAAATAGTTAGGATTTGTACAGATATTCTAAAATCGTCTTGATTTTGGCCAAGATATTCCGTCAATATCGGCGTATTTAGGATAAGACATGAAATCATAAATTGCCATAATAGGGTCTCTAACGCAATTAAGTTATAGTATGAATGACAATTTGTAGAGGTTTCTTTTCAAAGAAGAGAAAATTAGTAGAGTTAATATGATCAATTAATATATCAAATGTTACCAAAAACACCCTTTTTTCATAATTCAATTTAAAAAATAGTGTAGGAAAAGAAAGGGGGTAGATATTCCCGAGCACAAGAGAACGTGTGCAGATTCTACTTTTCGACCGATATGATTGTTCCCTTTTATACGTTAAGTAAATCAATGAACCAAGGAAGTCAAAAACTCTCTTAACTCATATTTACCTCTAAAAAATACCTTTATCCTTAAATACGATTTATCTTTTTAAAGCAACAGTTTTGAATTTCATTGCAACATTTGTATTCAGCAACTTCGAAAACAGTACTCTTATGTATAACCATATTTTTACGCACTTCCACTTCTCCTGCGTTGCGGCACTTGTCTGACATTCAATATACATTTCAGCGTCACACACATTTCACTATACATTCGTACATTTAAGGGCTGTTAAAATATCCTGCATGGTGTAAAAGTTCTTTACATATTCATTACAAACACACGTTAAATTATTTACGTACATCACGTAACTTGTACTTCATGAAGAAGTGCATGTGTGAGACACACAACGAGATCCAAGAACACGTATGTTTAAAGTGACAGTGGCGAATGTTATGATAAATGGGAATTTTTATATCGTGTTGAATTAATGCTGTAGTAATGACTGGCGGATATTCAGAGGAGATAAGGGAGGCCAGGCCTCTCCACGAAATTGATATTAACACAAAATATTTTTTTGAACTTA
Organism: Teleogryllus occipitalis; assembly: GCA_011170035.1. NCBI lineage: Eukaryota > Metazoa > Arthropoda > Insecta > Orthoptera > Gryllidae > Teleogryllus > Teleogryllus occipitalis. The sequence goes on along the minus strand of BLKR01000866.1, from coordinate 71,898 downwards.
AAACTTGTTACAATTATCTTTGTCTAAAATTGACATATATGTTTATAACTGGCGAGTAAACATAAAAAAAGACGTTTGTCTTGCGCAAACAGCGTTACTATTCAAGATGGAGCCAAGCAGTTCTATGCGTGACACATAGGTAGCACCACGAAGTACTAGCATCAAGTACAAGTACGTTTGCACAAACATCTCGCGTACATTGGTGCACTTGCCCATTGTTGGGAGGGAGAGAACATGGTAAATCGGAAGAATTTGACTCAGTGATTCATGGTAGTGAAATGGTGACCATCATAAACTGGTATGATTTTAGAAAAGTATAATCGCCACACTGAATGCATTGCCGGAGATTTCGCAAAACCGCTCCCCTCCCGAAAATGGGCATGTGCGCCGAAGTACGTGAGATGTTTGCGCAAACGTACACGGAGTGCACATGGAGTCATATCTCCAATATACGGGACGTGCACAAGAGCTTGTCACGAGATTCATTTTTGTGTACAAATTGTGTACGTCTGGCCCAAATGAATGTACGCTTGAGTGCGAACTGGAAGGTGTGTTCACGATGGAATTGAAAGGGCGCGTACACGATGTGCACAACCGGAGGGCGGGGGGGGGGGGCTCTTACGCATCGTATCCGACTTCAGGCAATGAGCTTCAGACACCAGTTTGCGTCACAGTATTGGCGGGAACTTTAAATGCAGTCAAATACCAAAATTATCACCTCGTTACAAGGCATTGAAAGAGATTTATGGAGCATTTCCTTTAAATATTGTATCTTGTTCACCTTAGTGTTAATTTTGGTTGAACACTTTGTACCACTTTTAAAGTGTTTCTCAACACTTCTCGTTCTCCATGCAACATGGGCCCAGCGTCTGGTCTGGCTTTTCAAACGAAGTTCCTGTGCTATAATCACGTGGTTCCTGACGCAAACTGGTGATGCGCAGAACCAGCTAAAATCGGTACATCGAAGGAACCTACCCATGTATTTGCACCATGATTCAAGTGGCAAAGCAATCAGCTGGTTCGAGATGTCCAGATGACGTCTCAAGGTTTGGCGGAAAACATGGGCCCTCACACTGTTTGTCTCTGGAATGAAAGCGTTTGGTGGCAAGCTCTGGTGTGAGCGTAAGCGTTTCTTACAAGGGACCTTTCAACAGGTTCAGATCGAAATCTAGTCTGATTTAATTTTCTTTCGAAAGATATTTACTATTTATAACATATGTAAAAACATTAGTTGCCATTTCGCACTGGAAGTTACTGAAAAAAATTAAGAAATTTCCACACTTTTCACGACGCAAATAGTCGGTTGCCTGGGGTTTGTGCAGCCCTGCCTACTGTAAAATATCCGCTGAGCGAACAGGCGCTCCTACGGGCACGAGTCCCAATTCAAGGTCGCGAAACATTGCTTCCGCTCTTGACGCGAGGCAAGGCGCCGGTTCTTTCGGGCAGTAGTTCTTCGACATTGAGAAATTGAAACCTGATGCAATGCCAACGTGTTTCCGTGACACGCAAGTATAGTTAACATTGTTTACCAACCTTCCATTACTTTTGACATATACATCAATGTACGATGGTTCAATAAAATGAGTTTCTTTCCCCTTTCAGTTAATCTGTGACTGAATTCAACACCGGGAGGCATTGGATTAAAACAAAGAAATTTGGTCGTAGGAAAGAGGGCAAATCCTGTAAACTTCCACGTAATCATGATTAAACTAAATTTATGCTTAAAAAATACATAACAGAAGTCACTATAATACAATTCAAATTTATTCAGTGAAGTTATTACAAAAATGACCAGTGTCAATTTGAGTGTGCGAAACACAAATGTGTCTTACACCACCCACATCTAATCAGAGGAAATGTATCACAATCCTTCTCATCACAGACGAAGCTTGTAATTTTTAAACAATATTGTCCTGGAGTTAAGAATCGGTCTGGACGTTCATCGGTAAATTGTGCAGCATACCAGGCGTATTTAATCATACTTTTGAATCTTGGAGAAGAAAACTGAAAATGAATAAATGAATCGAAGGGCCCTCGAGAATGCGTGGTCGCAACTTGGCTGCGGCCGAGCCCCCAAGATCCCCCCCCCCGCCCACCCCGCCTTCGCCCATCTGCTCGCCGCATCGCTGTCGCCGCCGCCGTCGCAGATATTAATAACGCGCTATCAGCGATGGTATCCCATCTCGCGCGCGCAGGCTTCAACGCAACGCACGTGCACATGCTATCGGTCCCCGTCCTGACCCTCCCAACCCACCCCTCCGCACCGCGCGGCACGACGCTGTATCGCATTGCACAACCGAGGAATGACAGCCCTACTTGAGTCGTTCGCGATCACACTGCTCTCCGCAGTAAGGGTTGTCCACGCCGTCAGCAAAAACAGTGCGGCCAAAACCGACAAAATTCTTAACTTTTTTCAGTAACTTCCCGTGCAAAATGGCAGCTAATTATTTTACAGCTGTTATAAATAGTGGATATCTTTCAAAAGAAAAAAAAAAGCAGGCCCGATTTGAACCTGAACCTGTTGAAAGGTCCCTTGTTAGAGCATTAGTAAGTTTTTGGTTGTATTGAGCGGTTGCCGAGGTTTGTGTTTCTTCTAAAACTTTGCTATTTATACTTGGGTTTCTCTAACGAAGCATCAGAGGGTAGTATCTCCAAGATGGAATATGGCACGGCTTTTCGTGTCTTTCTCGGTCGTTCCGCTAGAATCGCTGGATCTACAACACTGCTTGATCCGGTCGAGATTATGCGACATCTTGCAGCAGGACCGAGAAAGATGGAAAAAGTTGCACGTTAGAAAAACTCAAGTATGCAATGATGTTCCTTTCGATTTGTTTCGGTACAGAGAGCGCATCTCGTTCATAAATTTGATTTAATGGAGCATTACTCTATCAGACAGGGCGCTTATGGGCTACAATTGTGGCACAAAAAAGGAAAGTAATAGTTCTGGCAAAAATAATGAAAAATGGTCAGGATATTTTGAAAACTAATAACAAAACTAAAGCAATGTGGAATATCGTAAAAAATACGACCACATCATCTCGATACTTTGTAGAGAATGTTGTTTTAAAGGATAATGAGAGAGAAGCAAATAATCCGGAGAAAGTTGCAAATTTCTTCAACCAAAGTAGTTTAAGCAATTCGTTTATAATGTTAAGCTGCATTGCATTAGTACATGTTTTGAAAACGAACGACATTAGGAGCGACTTTTCAAATGTGTACGAATGCAATTAAACAACATTATAATCGAATTGCATACGCTATTTTTTGTAAAACAGCATTATAAATTTATAAGAGAATCAAACTTAATTTTGCGAAACAATTTTCTCGTGACGTCTTGGGTATTTGACTTCTGTGCGAGAAACGGTGGTCTCATGTTCCGTTTCTCGCTACCTCACCACGATTATCTCGCTGCGCTTCTCTGAATGGGTGATGATGCAATCATTCGTGCCGTAAAATGCCCTTTTATGAACAATTTCTTGCAACAGAAAAGATCGTTTACGACGCTGATATAAAAAAAGTGTTTCTAGAATTGCAGCTGATATCACGAAGGGACTAAAACCACAAAATTCACCATCGTACGCTTCCCAAAAAAAATTCGACTCGATATTTATTTTCGAAACTACTTCCAGCAAAGTCCTCAAAATAGTAAGTAAAATAAAAAATAAATATTCCTGTGGTTTCTATGAATTTCCGGATCGTTTACAAACAAAATTGAGCTCTTACCCTTTTAAACATCCATTAATTCATAGTTTTATTACTTCTGTATGCGCAGGAATACTCGTATTTCCAGGTATTTTCAAAACAGCGAAAATTAAGCCTCTTTTTAAAAGATAACCGAAATGAGAGAGAAGAGGGCAGGACAACTTCTGCCGGGTTCTGCTAGTTAGTAATAAAAGATTCCGCGATCATTTTAATCGGTCCGAATCGTAGGTGCGGCTAAAATTTTAAATGAAATAAATTTATTGGAATTTTTAAAGATATTATAATTATTTATTATGTTATTGTAAAATGTTGCCGCCCCCAAAAAGTGCCACCCGGAATGGGGCTACCCCTGCCGCCCCCACCACACCACGCCACTGGTTGGCCCCTCGCTTTGAGTCCGGACAAGTGGCTACCATAGACGCATCTTTTGTTGTACTCTCCTTTAACTAGTAGCGGTAGGAGTAGACCCAGGTATGTATTATTATTTTGTTAGTAATAAAAAAAATCAAATCTGTACTTCGGTTTAGCGACGCAAATACGTTTTCTATACTTCGGGAGCGAAAATGTCTAGTGTCCAAATGTTGCAAATGTCGGTTTTTTGAAGCTTTTATTCATCAATCAACTATTTCAGTAAAAACGTTGTAAAGAGAGTCTGACGCTCAAGAAAACCTGCGCAGATGGTTCTTCTCCCTCATAGTAGCATACTGGTTTTACTGTTATTTGACTAAATATATCAACTCGCTATAATCAAGTTGTGTGTTATAGAGACAAAGTAAGCCTTCTTTCCGAAAATTAGGAAAGAAACATTATAGTACACTCGGAACAAAGACAACTTAAGGTTTGAAGCGAGAAAAAAATAACAAAGATTAATTGAGGTCTGCAATGGCCATTTATTAAAGTGAGAACAGTGCTATTTTAATCCAAAATTGTGTGAGTTAAGCATCTAAAACCTCAACAAACAGAAAGTAAGCAATTAGCATTGTAAATTACAAACGTGGCACGAAACAAACCTCGGCAACTGCACAATACAACCCAAAACTTACTAATGCTATAGGAAAACCTTTCTCGCACATGAGAACATGCTAAACCATGTGGAAACGCACGGGGGGAGTTCCCCGACATACCGATTTTTGCTATACTTGGGTTTTTCTCACGTGGCGACGGAGGGTAGTTTCTCCGAGATGGAATTCGGCACGATTTTTTTAGTCACTCTCAGTCCTGCCGCTAGAGTCGCTTGATCTGCAGCACTGCTGGATGCGGTCGCGATCATACGTCATCTTGCGACTGGATCAACAAAGACGCAAAAAGTCGTACCGTATTCGATCTTGAAGATAATACCCTCAGCAGCCACGTTACAAACACCCAAGTATAGTTTTGAAAAATATTTTGAAAGGGATACAAAATGACAACTCTCAACGGTAACCAACCAAAAATAACGCGATGAAGGTGTACAAGATGTAATATTTAAAAGAAATATTTTCATATTCATAAATTTGTTTCAAGGTCTTGTAACGATGTGACTTTTGGAATCTGGCTGCATTTAAAATTCCCGCTAATATTGTGATGCAAACCGGTGTCTGAAGCTCATTGGCTGAAGTCGAATATCTTTTGCAAGAGCTCTCACCCCCCGAATCGAAGGGTGGTGACCAGGGACGCTATACTTGGATCTTTCTAACGTGGCATCTGTGGATAGTATCTCCAAGATGGAATTCGGCCCGACTCTTTGCATCATTCTCATTCCTAACGCTAGAGTCGTTTGATCTGCAGCTCTTGTTTGATACGGTCACGATCATGCGACATCTTGCGACAGGACCAAGAAAAACCCAAAAAGTCTTGCCGAATTCCATCTTGCAGATACTTCTCACAGATGCCACGTTAAGAAAACAAACGTAGAATATATATATATATATATATATATATACACATACACATACACATTCTTCCTACAAGAACGCTCTATCCTAATATAAAAAACCATAGTTAATTTTATACAACTGCCAATTAGTCTTTCCTCGACATGGTAAAATATATCAAGAGCCGACCCGCTCATCACCGCGTTGCTCAAGCGAATGATCGTTCTTCTAAAAACTCGGATGCATCCAAATTTTACATCTTTTTCTTTTGTCTTTCAAAACAATGCTTATTCCGCCTCTACTGTGTCATGTCAAACTAACGAAAATGATCCTTAACGCCGGTTGTTTATTTGTCACATAGCGACCCCCTTGCGATCGTCTATTGACATCCCTATATTCTATGTCAAATAAAATGACATTTCCATAATATAAATGGTTCGTCATTTTGGTATGCAGAGTGAGTCACCTAACTTTAGCACCACCTGTAATGCCTCATTCACAATGCAAACTTAAACGTAACGTAAGCCGTAAACTTATGCCGTAAACTTTTCACGTAAAAACGAGCATTCACAATGGCAAACGTAAGCTGGAACGTAGGTTTTGCCTGAACCAATCAGAATTCAACATATTGATCGATTCGTTTCTAGCATTTTTTCGACTCTCCTATCGATTTCACCTTTTGCATTTGCGAGCAGCTGTAGCGCCCCTATCTATCGAGGTTATATGCGAGCAGTGAGCTTTAAATTGTGTACCGCAAATATATTTAACGCCACGTTCAGATTTTGTCATGGAGAGAGATTTGGGCGTTCAGCTTGTGCTGTTGCAAGCTTCTGCAGCATTAATTTTAGGGGCGCTTTATTTAAAAAAAAGAAGGAGGCGCAGAGAAAGGCGTTGGTGGGTTCATCCCTTAAATGCAAGACGGGAAGAACAAGGGGACTTCACTAATTTAATAAGAGAAATGAGAGAAGATCCCTACCAGTTTTTTATGTATATGAGGATGACGCCAGAGTTGTTTGACAGCTTATTGGAGTTAGTTTCTCCATTTTTACAAAAGAAAAGCATTCGTAAATCGCTTCCTGTAGCCATGCGTTTGGCCATAACTCTGAGGTGAGTTTCTTAAATAAAGTATGAAGAGTGGGGTAACATTGCCACATCTTTGTTTTAAAGTTCTGCTTTGATGCATCAAACTTCATAATAATTATTTTGACCATTTTTCAGTCACAAAACCACAATGTTTCTTCAAAATATTGAAGTCGCAGCTTCCATATTTGAAAGATTTTTATTATTTTATATTAAGAGTTGATTTGCCAATATGGTAACACACATGGTAATATACCTGAAAGTAGTAAATGTTATTACTTTCTCATTATTATAGTTTTGTTTTTAATTAATAATTATGAAGTCATGGCATAACATGCCGTGGATATGATATATTTACTTATTTGCATCATTTATTTCAACTCGATTAACCCAAAATTAGCAAAATTTTGATTACAAGATTTGGCTGCATCACAGTACACCACAGACAGTCATTTTAGTTTACAGCTGTAACCAAACATAACCAATGATTGTATATAATGTTTCTAAGAAAGGCAGCTAATTTTGGGAACAGCCAGCAAATAAATTTACCATAACCATAGCAGTACTTATATTTTTTGAAGTTCTGTCAGTACACCCCGAGCAATATTACCCTACTTATTTTGTTTGTGAGCACAATTAGTTGCCTGTGTATTAAATACCACATTTTATTTACCTTATGTTTTGTCTTGCAGATTCTTGGCAACTGGAGACTCCATTCCCTCTCTTGCATGGAATTATCGAATTGGAAAATCTACATGCTGCAAAATACTAAATGAAACCACGTGTGCAATATGGAATGCATTGCATGAAAAATACCTGTCAGTTCCAACTGAGGAAGATTATACCAGGATTGCAAAAGAGTTCAGTAAAATCTGGAACCTTCCTAATTGCATTGGTGCGATTGATGGAAAGCATGTGATTATTCAATCACCAGCAAATAGTGGATCACAATTTTTTAATTATAAGAAAAATTTTAGTATAGTGTTAATGGCTGTTTGTGATGCCAATTATTGTTTCACGCATGTGGATATTGGTTCATATGGATCACAGAGTGACAGTGGCATTTTCACTCAATCTGAATTTGGCCAAAAATTTAACAATACTTTGCTTCCAGTCCCTCCACCTGCTCCATTTCCTAATACAACAGATGTTATGCCTCATTATTTTGTAGGTGATGCAGCGTTTCCCCTAAAAAACAACCTCATGAAACCATTTTCCAAAGCATCCTTGACAAATGTAAGAAATAAAATTTATAATTACCGCCTATCACGTGCTCGGCGTGTCATAGAGAATACCTTTGGCATAATGGTTTCACGGTGGAGAATATTTCACAGAGTGATCAATGCAAAGCCAGAAAATGTTGATAACATAATAAAAGCTGCAGTGTGTCTTCATAATTTTCTGCAGAATTCGGAAAATAATTGCAGAAACAAAACTTATTGTCCATTGACATTTGTAGACAGAGAGGTGGATGGGCAACTAGTAGAAGGAAACTGGAGAAGGGATGTGCCACAGGATGGTGGGGCATTTCAAGAATTAAATATTAGGATTGGTGCACGAAATGCAACACAGCATGCAACTCAAGTGCGTGAGCGACTGGCTGAGTATTTAATTTCACCTGCTGGAAACTTGGAGGGTCAGTTGAATTATGTATTAAGAGGAAATCAGGATTAAACATTTTAAAAATATATCAAGTTGTAATTTTATTTGACAATATTACATATTTTCCTGGTTCCTTGCCTTCCTCTTTGCCCTCATTATCACTTGGGTGATTTCTAACATTGTTTCATCTTTAATGTCCTCGGGCAATACAGCAATGTTCTCTATAATGAATTGAGCAAACGGCTCCACACCACTACCTGCGTTCCTGCTGGATGAAAGTTTTTCTGTCACCACCTTGCTGGCCTCTGCAACCGCTTGCAGCGACTGAAGGAGAGTATCTTCGTCCACTGATGAAGTCCGATGCCTTCTTTTGCGGAGAGGAGGTGAGGTAATTACCTCTGGAATAACAGAAATTACCTCACCTCCATCAGTGCTATTACTCGTCTCTTCTACTGTAACCAGTTCATCTGGAACGATTTCACATTCACTAGTGAAATTGTTATAAGTTTTCCTCCCCTTAATGTGATCATCAAGGAAAGACATGGCCTCCATCAACGGCCATTCTTTTCTTTGAGATGATCCAGCCCCACTTCTACAGGCCATTTCCTTATTTTTTTTCTCCTTGCAATATCGCTCTCTGAGAGTTTTTAATCTAGTCTGGCATTCCGACACCGGATGGTTCAACACTTGGGCAATTCTGGCCCACGTGTTCTCCTTCAACATTATGTCCTTATAACCTCCATGTCCTTTATCATATATGCACGGATTTTCTTGCACTAAACTTATCAGCAATTCGTCGAAGGTCACAAATTTATTGGCCATTTCGAATCAACACTTCGCAACAAAACTCCACAAACTCCTCTGCTCTACCTTTCGACTTTACACACTAACGCACAGCAATACACACGCATAAACAAGAATCGATCTGGAGTCGACCTTCCTTCTCGCGGATTTTGTTGTGCGTTTGTTTTTTTCATGCTGCTCTCTGATTGGTCTTCGGAGGAATTCCGACGTAAACTTAAACGTAGAAGCTTGGAGCTTGCGAGCTCTTAAGTTTACGTCTTACGTCTAAGTTTACGTCAAGGCATTGTGAATGATCTCGCTTCATAACCCATTTCTAGGTTTTGCGGCTACGTTACGGTTACGTTTAAGTTTGCATTGTGAATGAGGCCTAACTTTTGAACGGTTGAAGATATTGAAATGCAGTTTTCACGGAAGTGCATGAGAAAATAGGGCTAACTGATACGTGTATTTATTTATATTTTATCACTTGTATTTTACGAGATATTTGAGATAACTTTGTTTTTCAAACGGAACTATACATATTTTTTCAGTCTAATATAAAGAGCGTAAAAGGACGAATCCAATGATGTACATAATGTCATATGTTAAATAAGGATTTTTTGGGGAAATTTGGATTTTTTTGCGTCCAGTTTTTAACGGATATTTTGAATGTAACAGACCGCCACAGAAGGTCACGCAGCGCTCCACCAGCAAGCGCGCGCTCGGGGAAGGGAAGGGAAGGGAAGGGATCTTAGTATTTCAAGATACAAAACATATCCCAAATATTCACAAAACCGTTGTATTCTTTTCCCTGAACTCTGCTTTCCATCCTTCCCCATTTCCAGATTTTTTTATGAAATGGAAGGATTAAAAATAAGGATTAATCGTAAGTATGTATTGTAATAAAATTGTTTATTACTTCAACTCCAGTTAATGGGGTTTTATATCACAGGATATTAATGGGATCTTGAAACAAAACATAATAAGAATAAATACAGACTATGCAAAGAATATTGCATATTCTGAGCAAACAATAATAATAATAAGCGTAGAATAATAACACAGGGATAGGAACATCCATTCAGATAATAATTAATCACGAAAATAAAAATATATTCCCAAAACATAGTAAACAATAGTAAATAAAGGTAATCACTAGAGATGGACAAAACTGCATTCAGTCTCTCGTATCTCGTCCGACCTGTGAATCATTCTCGCTGGCCTAAGAAGGGAGAAGGGTCGTGAAGGGGGAAGCGCCCAGCCAAGGCCAAGGGAGTATCCTGGCGAAGGTGATTCTCTTTCTCTGCGGGAGGCAACGAGGCGAGATTCTCGTATCTCGTAGGGACAGAACATTCTCCTAAGCAGTCCAAGCCGGCCGAAGCTCGGAAGAGACTCATGATCAAAACTGCTTAGTGTAGAGCAACGATTTCTTCCTAAACTCCGAATAAAAGAAGAATGTGGTTGACAGTTCGGTGTGGAGGGGGGCGGCGTTGCCGCGTACTGCAAATGCAACAATAACAACAAATCTAAAAGAACACGCTTCTCTGAATTCCCGCTCCCACAATACAGTCGGACACTATAAGCTCAACACACGTCGTCGCTCAGCCGATAAACTGCAGCACTCCGGATACGCGATTCATTTCGCAGTTCAAACGTGACAACATCGGGCAAATGGCGATACTTCTGATTCGCTGTTGCCTAGGTTATGGAGCTGACGTCACCATGTTACCGCGAACTGTCGACCACATTCTTCTTTTATTCGGACAATAATTAATTGATTTAAAATAAATACTCTCTAGCGTAATAATGAAACGTTTCCTTTTACTTTCATAATATTGAAGCATTACATATCGTCGTACAGTCGAAAAGAAATAAATTAATAATAAATAAAATGAGATGGCTCACAGCAACAACTCTATTAAAGTGTATTCTTATTATTGTAAATGTTTTGTGTTACGGCGTTTACGTTTTGCATACTTTGTATGTAAATAAAAACCTCACATAATTTAAACTTCGTAAAAATTGAATTATGAAATAATAATTATTGATTCCATTGAAGAGAACCTTTTCTTAGTGTCTTTCATCAAGCTATCTCCCATCTGACCTGAGAGATGACCTAAGCCTATCTTCGTATTTCGCACGTGGAGATGCTGTCAACGTGTACGCCGCGCCGTAGGCGTAGGACCGTTTCTTCCCTCCCCGGTCCCCTCCTTCGGTGAACCGAGAAAGCTTTGACACCTCGATATGATAGGAGCGTTCAGAATATTCGGGATATGTTTTGTATCTTGAAATACTAAGATTCCTTCCCTTCCCAAAGCGCGCGCTTGCTGGTGAAGCGCTGCGTGACCTTCTGTAGCGGTGTGTTACATTCAAAATATCCGTTAAGAACTGGTCGCAAAAGAATCAAAATTTCTCAAAAAAATCCTTTTTTAACATATGACATTATGTATATCATTGGATTCGTCTTTGATAGATTTCCTCTTTATGATAGATTGAAAAAATATTTATAGTTTCATTTGAAAAAAGTTACCTCAAATATCTTGTAAAATACAAGTGATAAAATATAAATAAATACATGTATCAGTTAGCCCTATTTTCTCATGCACTTCCGTGAAAACTGCATTTCAATATCTTCAACCGTTCAAAAGATACAGAAGGTGCTAAAGTTAAGTGACTCATTCTGTATATGAAATGAGACGATGTACTATACTTGGGTTTTTCTAACGTGGCGGCCGAAGGTGGTAGCTCCAAGATGGAATTTATCGCATCAAGCAGTGCTGCAGATAAAGCGATTCTAGCGACAGAACTTAGAATGACTCAAAAAGTAGTGCCGAATTCCATTTTGGAAACACTACCCTCAGCCGCCACGTTAGAAAAATGAAAGTGTATACTTGGGTTTTCGTAACCTGTCGGATGACTTTAGGTTATTTTGAAATCTCCGGCCTTATAAAATGAATCTTTTTAATTAATTTTCGAACGTCCTTCTAAACGGGCTCATGCCCCAAACATGTGCTTATCACTGTTGTAAAGATTCAATTTATAAGGCAGGTGTAAAAATGACCTAATGTCATTCGCACGTTACGAAAATCCAAGTATATGTACTGCGATTTTTACAGAGCTAAACTTCAAGGTCACTGAAGGCTTGTCACCACGGTAGCATTCAGGCACGGTTTTTCGCGTCTTTCTCAGTCGAGCCGCTAGAATGGCTTCATCTGCGGCGCTGCTAGATGCAGTCGCGAGCATGCAAAACCTAGCGGCACTACTGAAAAGGACGCGAAAAATGTGCCTAAATGCTACCGTGGTGACGGGCCTTCGGTGACCTCTAGGTTTAGCTAAGTAAAAACCGAAGTATAGGTGACGTCGACTGCATATACTTGATTGCACATACCAGAGAGTAAATACTGCACAAACACCTATTGTTTCTTTTATACGTATACTCGTAGGTTAGGAAGGATTCAAGATGACTGATTCGAGGTATAATATGTTTCTTGTTATTTTAATTGTATATTTACCATTTCAAACTGTTATTATTGATATCATTGATTGACAACCTTGAAAGCAATTTCAAATGAATAAATTTTATTTTTATTTACAAAATGTCAAGAATCTGTTTTGTTCACATTTCATACAGTTATATATGTTTGTACAATGTACAAAATGAAAGCTTGTCTGTTGTTCTGTAGCGTCTATCATTTTAGTTTTTTACAATAGGAATGGACAATGATGGAAAGGGGAGAAAAGGAAAGCAGGAAGCTATTTGATTTCAAGTAAAATGTTATCATAAGTATCTGTAAACTCATTACTTTCAACCCAAATATACTTTTCAATAGATTTATTGAGATAATGGTTTGTAAGAACTTGTTTTTTACAATATTCGAAATTTCTCTGAGTGATTTTGGATTAGATAGTTTCCAAGTGCAATTAATAAGATAGGAAAAATCTGTGTTTCACTTTTTTGGATGCTTAGAGTACCGAATCCAAAATTTCACAAAGAAAATTTAAAAGTTGTAAAGAACCAGTTACTACAAAACAATTATCCCAATAAATTTATAGAAGAGTATATTTGGCGCTGAGAAAAATATATTGTCAAGTTTTATTCATCCTGGTTTCCTTTTCGCCTCCCCTTCCCTTTATTCTTGATATTGTAACATGGCCTGTGACAGTGTCATGATAACTAATGTTATACCCAGCAAAATGAAAGGTGAGGGTTGGTTTCATACTTGTGACATATTTATATATAATTGTGAGTAATAAATTTTAAATGAATTAATGTCAGCGTGATGATGAGAGCCAAATACGTCGTCAAATCATTGCAAAAACAAATATTTGTAACTAATACAATTTCTTCTTAAATCACTGTCTTTTTTCAAGGTTGGTAAAAATAATGAGATGAAATATTATGGATTGAAATAAAATGTAAGAATGTGAATTAGTTTTTCTTTCAATGCAAGCTTCAAATAGATATTTTGGTTTTATTTCCTCAGGAAACAGACCGATCCAGCAGTGCATGAAGAAATTAAAAATATTAAAAAACGTATCTCGGAGAATAACATGACGGATGAGTAAGCTCATTTTCATCAATTCATATTATAATATACCTAGCTATTGTGAACTCTTCGTTACTGTGCAGGGAACTTGGAGACCCTAGATGACAATTTTTGATATTTTGTATCTTAACGGTGATTGATGTCATACTGAGTCCTGTAGCTACATATTTTATCCATCAGAACCTGTGATAAAATTTTCCATGATTCAAGTCTATTTATTTGCAAGAAAGCACGTGTCCTTAGTATTAGGATATAACAGGCCCCTCTACAACATTGATGTTTTTATATTTCCTTTCTTGGTAGTAAGAACTTCTATCTTGTTATAATAAACTCTCATTTCTTCCTGATTAATTTTATTCCTTGAAAAGTTTTACTATAGTTGTTTCTGAAGCGTTTTAACTCATAAATTATAAATTATTTTGTGTGTTGTTCACACGTATCTGATTCTTTACACTGGATTGCATTGTGGCAAGATGTAAGTAGAACCATTTGATTATCTTTTTCTTTCATATATATTATATTATTTTTTATATTTATATTATTTATTATATTTATTTATTTATTTTCATCTTACGAATACAGTTTGATTGTGTATAGTTCAGCAGGCTATATAATAACTACAAAGATTCTTTTTAATGGTAGTACTAGATACTAAAAGTCTCAATGTACAACGCCATGAATTGACCCTAATGGTAATTGCAATATAAAATATGAATAAATAACAATTTTGGTTTGTAACAGAGTCAAAAAGTATCATAATAACTGTTTAACCATGTTCTAAATTAAATAATGAGATTTCAAATACTTATCAAATTTTTTCAGGGTCTCTCAGATCCCGCCACAGCAGCGATGCAACTGTATTGTACCATACTACTGAAGGGTTAAATGAAATATATGTGTATGAAAATTGTGTCTATGAGCATTTCCAAAGCTCAACTTTTAAAACTTATTTTAAATTTAATTTTGATTCATCCTCCAATTAACAATCTAGTTTCAATTGGGAAAGTATTCCCTTTGAGCAAAATATATTTTTAATAAATATATTGCTAGCGTGTTTTTACCAAATTTGAATTGATGGTCTTCTTAGTTGGATGTTACAAAATATTAACAATTCATCATGTTCTTTCCTTCTACGATTTTTCTTTTGGTTATGTTCTGAGATGCTGGAGTTCATTTTCACTGCTCAGCATATTATGTCAAGCCATGCCAACCTGCCCTACTCTTATTTTATTCATAGTGAGACATTATGCAATAATTATACAGCTGTTGATATGCTTTTCAATGTGTGAGTTCACGAATCGCTCATTTGTGGAGAAGTGACATGTAAATGAAAATTTCTCAGAACATTCTTGCAAATTCAGTCAGCCTTCATACTGTTCGTTGTGTATATTTCGCGAATGTTCATTCCCACCTGAGATATGGCATACTATTCTGGGGAAATACATCTTATAGCTCCCAGACTTTTAGATTACAAAAACGAATTGTACGAATAATAAGCAAATCCCACCCACGTAATTCCTGTATGCCTCTCTTCGTTAATCTAGGAATTTTACCATTACCTTTTCTGTTTATTTACGAATCAGTGGTTTTTGTCAAAAATGACTTGCTTAAGGGCAGGAATATATTTTCAGAAAATGCCGATGTCTATTACTATAACACTCAACAGGTGACAGTATCAACATGCTGATGTCTATTACTATAATATTCATCAGGTGACAGTATCAACAGCTCATTTCAAAAAATTCACATACAATACATGTACATTATTTTACAACACTTTGCCAGATGACATTAAATGATTAAATTTAACAGAAAAGTTTAAATCCCAAGTAAAATCGTTTCTACTGCATAACTGTTTCTATACAATTAGAGACTATACTGAGCATCACAAGAAAAGTAGCATTAATTTTAACAATGATACATAATGCATTATTTACCATTTGGACTGTAAAAATGTGTATAAACAACCTGTAACAAGTATTGTACTACAGCCTCCGGGTCAATGACCCTCATCTCGATCAGGTTTTTCGTTCAGTTTCCCTGATCCATTGAGCAAATGCTGAGATGGCCCCTTGTGTTTCTTCTAGATATAAATGTAACTTCATTTTCTGTGCACGTCTTCTAGAATTCAGTGGGAAATACAATTATTCCAATTATCGTTTCCATGTTGTCGCGGCAGGAAGTTTTATTCCGAAGGACAACGGATAAGAGCCAAAATTTATTGCTTATTTATCCTTGAAAATAGATTTTATTACATGGGAGCTTTTTTTAAAAAAAAAATTTAGTAGTATATGACATAGTGACACAGAATTTTGAAAATGTGCACGCAATTCACTTTTCCCCATAGCACATCATACCCAGTTTTAACTGTTTTTTGACGTAAAATAAATAAACATTTGTATAGTGATCCAATTGATGTTTATGTTGTAGTGTTGAAATAGGTTAGATTTTTTTACACACACATACACAAGGAGAGAGGGATATGTACGTGTGGATGTTTCTAGATAATTATATTATGTTTAAACAGTGAATAATTCTATACCTACACCGGCTGTGGTCGCTCAAGGCATCAACTGTCGTCTCTGCAGGGCCCCTGACCAGGAGGCCCTAGGGTTCAAATCCCGACAGTGGAACGATTGTCGTTACTAGCTAGATTGCTTGGTTGAATTCAACCACAGTCTGGACGACAATTCTACCAGCCTCTGACCTGTAGTTTTCGTTGGTTTCTCTGATCTACACCAGTTGAATGCTGGGCAGTCCCCTAACCAACAGGCCAAGGACAGTGCGTGATCTATCTTTCCTCTTTTTATTTATTTTTTTTTATTTTACGTCAAAAAAAAAACAGTTAAAAACTGCGTATGACGTGCTATGTGGAAAAGTGAATTGTGTGCACATTTTCAAAATTCTGTGATCCCTACACTAAGTCATATACTACTTAAATTTTGAATTTTTGAAAGGGAGAAAAAAAAAAAGAAAAAAAACTCCCATGTAATAAAATCTATTTTCAAGGATAAACAAGCAATAAATTTTGAATTTTGAAAGGGAGAAAAAAAAACAAAAAAACTCCCATGTAAAAAAATCTATTTTCAAGGGTAAATAAGCAATAAATTTTGAATTTTGCAAGGGAGAAAAAAACAACAAAAAAAACTCCCATGTAATAAAATCTATTTTCAAAGATAAATAAGCAATAAATTTTGGCTCTTATTACTTCCTGCCGCGACAACATGGAAACGATAATTTGAATAATTGTATTTCCCACTGAATTCTAGAAGACGTGCACAGAAAATGAAGTTACATTTATGTCCAGAAGCAAAACAAGGGGCCATCTCAGCATTTGCTCAATGGATCAGGGAAACTGGACGAAAAACCTGATCGAGATGGGGGTCATTGACCCGGAAGCTGTAGTACAATAGTTGTTACAGGTTGTTTATACTTATTTATACAGTCCAAATGGTAAATAATGCATTATGTATCATTGTTAAGATTAATGTTACTTTTCTTGTGATGCTCAGTATAGTCTCTAATTGTATAGAAACAGTTATGCAGCAGAAACGATTTCACTTGTGATTTAAACTTTTCTATTGAATTTAATCGTTTAATGTCATCTGGCAAAGTGTTGTAAAATAATGTACATGTATTATATGTGAATTTTTTGTAATGAGCTGTTGATACTGTCACCTGATGAATATGATTTCTACGTCGAGTGTTATAGTGATAGACTTCGGCATTTTCTGAAAATATATTCCCGCCCTTGAGCAAGTCATTTTTTACAAAAACCACTGATTCGTAAATAAAAAGACACGGTAATGGTAGAATTCCTAGATTAATGAAGAGAGGCTTACATGAATCACGTGGGTGGGATTTGGTTATTATTCGTACAATTCGTTTTTGTAATCTAAAAGTCTGGGAGCTATAAGATGTATTTCCCCAGAATATTATGCCATATCTCAGGCGGGAATGAACATTCGCGAAGTATACACAACGAGCAGTATGAAGGCTGACTGAATTTGCAAGAATTCTGAACGCGTAGCATAATGAACTTAATTTTGTGTTCAATTCATTTAAATGGACGTTCCATTTAAGGTTTGACTGAATTGAGAGACCTAAAAATTTTGTTGCCTTAACATCAGTCAATGGTACACTGTTCATTTTCAATGGAGCACAGAATTGTTTATTTGAAATGGAAAACTGCATTAAAACCGTTTTCTTTTCGTTTACTATTAATTTGTTATTTCGGAACCAATTTGAAACATCTGATATTGTACTATTTACGGTTTCTTTATTGCAAAGGATGTTCGTATCATCCGCAAAGAGAACCGTTCTTCCGTTTCGAATCGTCGAGGGCATATCGTTTACGTAAAGTAGGAACAGAATAGGGCCTAAAATCGATCCTTGAGGAACTCCACGTGCAATGGGCAAAGAGTCGGAAAGGTGCGTACGTAATGTTCCATCATTCCAGTAAGGTATTTCAACTCTCTGAGATCGTTGTTTAAGGTACGAACATAACCAATCTAGAGCAATACCACGAATTCCATATGAAGGTAATTTGGAAAGTAAAATGTCATGATCAATGACGTCAAAAGCTTTTGAGAGATCTAAAAATAATCCAATAGGTGCCTCGTTTTGATCCAATGATGAGGCGACATCTTTAAGAAAAGAAAATATAGCTGTTTCCGTTGATTTTGATTTTCTAAATCCATGTTGGCAATCTGAAAGCGCGTCGTGTTTAGTGAGAAAGGTTTCCATTCGTACGTAAAAAAGTCTCTCTAATATTTTTGAAAAAACTGATTGAAGAGAAATGGGCCGATAATTTTGAATTTCATTTTTGTTGCCTTTTTTGAAAAGCGGCTTAATTTTAGCTGTTTTGAAAATATCTGGAAACGTTCCAGTGCATAAAGATGCATTAAATATGTGAGTTAACGGGTGTATAATGGCATACGCACAAGTCTTTAACAAAGAATCGGGAATTCATCTAAACCGGACGAATATTTATTTTTTAGTTTACCGATTATTTTGAGAATTTCATAGGAAGAAGTTTCGGAAACGAACATTGTGTCTAAAATTTTGGGTGAACTGTCTGTTTTTGAATTTTGTGGCTGAAAACCTTAGTGAGATCGGCAGCAATTCTCGAAAAGTATTGGTTAAAGAGATTAGCCACTGTTGCCGGATCGTTCACATTTATATCGTTATATTTTAAAACAACATTCTCTACGGGTTTTCTAGTTGATTTGGTAGTATTGTTTATTATATTCCACATTGCTTTTGTTTTATTATTTGAGTTCAAAATATCCTGATCGTTTTTCATGATTTTAGCCTGCCTTATGACTTTTCGTAACAATGTTTTGTATTTTTTAAAGTAGATAAGGAAATCTTGAGATACGTCATGACGTTTAGAAATAAAGTAGAGAGTACGTTTATTTTTACACGATGTTCTAATTCCTTTTGTGATCCAAGTATTACTTTTTCGTGAAATGTTTAATTTCTCTTTTTAATAGGAAAACATGCGTTAAAGAGAAATGAAAGCTTTGAGAAAAATAAATTATATTTTTCATTTGTGTCAATAGCGTTATAAACTGCCTCCCATGATTCTTTCAGCAAGTAGTCCGTAAATAACTTTATGTTAACTGTAGTAAATGCTCTGCACATGCGTGTTTTATTTATTGTGTCAGTATTCATGTTATTAGTAATTGTAAGAATTTGTGCATCGTGGTCACTGTAACCTAGATTATTCGTTATTATTTCATATCTAGTTGTGGTTTTGTTAATTATAATTTGATCTATTGCTGTTTGTGATTTAAGAGTATTCCGTGTAGGTACGTTCACTGTAATATCTAAATTAAAAGAATGAATTAAATTGAGAAACTGCTCTTTTTCGTGGGATTCGCTCAGAAAATCAATATTGAAATCTCCACATACAACAATGGATTTAAAAGAGAGATTACTAATTTTGTTCAGAGTTATCTCTAGATTTTCTACGAAATTGAAATAATCTAAAGCTTGCTTTGTTGGAGGTCTGTAGATGCAAAGTAAAATAATTTTGAGCGTAGTAAGATGTACAACTGTTATTTCAAAAACTTTTTCAACTGCATATAAATTGAATTCTGACAAGAAGGTAGAATCAATATTATTTCTTACATAAATACACGAACCTCCGTAAGCAGGGCCTTTATTTGATTCCCTTGCTCTACAATAAGATCCTGCAAGGTAAAAACTAGGAATTTGGAGTGTGTTTAGATCATTATGAGATAACCAATGTTCTGTAAAGCAAAGAACATCTATTTGACTGAGATCACACTCTAATGCTGCCTCGATAAATTCAATTTTATTTGAAAGAGATTGCACATTATGATGCATTATTTGAATATTTTTCATGTACCTACACGGATGCTTTTCTGCTGCATCTGACTCTAGTTGCTATTTATTTATCTCATTTTTACCTCGAGTGCGTGGTCGAAGGAAGTATCGTGTCCCAGCAGTGTTAGGAGGTGAGGAAGGAGGGGTTACAGATGTAGGGGAATGAATAATGGGAGAGGTAGTACAAGGATTAGGTTCAGGGGATAAGGTAATTGGGTCCAAAGGGGTTCCGGAGGATGGAAGAGAACTAGGAGATGTAGGTGGGGATGAATCTTGGATAGGATACTGCTGAGGTGTAAGGATGTGTTTGGCAAGTTCGCTACCGAGTGCATGTTTTCCGACAAGGTTCAAGTGAAGACCATGCCGGGTGAAGTGTTTTTCTGAGAGAAAGTTAAGCTCAAATAATTTAACATGTGTGCCTCTCAGATGCAGTTTTAATTTGTTGTTTGCGTGTCTAATTTCTTTGCACAGTGTTGGTTTGTTGTACCAGAAGGGCAGAGTCGAGATTACAATGTTCGTGTTTTGGGCGGCACGTTGTAGTTTGTCAACATGTTGCTCAGGTGTAAAGTGACCACCCAAATTGATGTCATTCTGCCCTCCTATGATGATGACTGTATCCCGTTTGGTGAGAGTTTTTGTGTGGGTGTCCAATTCACTGATCACGTCGGCAAACCTCCCGTTAGGTTTAAACACACATAATAATAAAAATATTGATTTCTTTCACATGACCACGTGAAATCGTACTTTATTATGTTTTGGAGTTAATACATTTTGATATGTTGCTCCACCTACCGAAGACTTAGATTAAACATTTTAAGAAGACCATAAAAGAAATACAATTATCAATTGTTACAAACAATTAGGGGATGTGTTCTGTTAGCATTTATCACAAAGGAACACAAAATGGTAATTTTAATGAGTTCGTAATAGCTTCTAAGGAACTTTGTTAAACGTGTAAAAAGGACATATTCCTTTCTCAATTGTTTAAAGAATGAAGAAATTACCTTTATTACAAAATTATATAATAAACCCAGAGACTTGTTAAGGGTTCTGATTATCTCTAGAACTGTTAAATAGGTAAATTACTAGTGATTATATAACTTGGTACAGACTTTTTCATATTATTTCTAACGATTGCGTAAAAATATAATGATATTGGAATTGAGACACTATTAATATTTTAGCTATCTCTTCCAAATTTCGTTTCGTCACATTACTTGGAATACAAGATACCAGCACACAATCTTAATATAATCATATTAGCATTTACAAAAACAAGTTTGTTCCTCCTTGCAAGAATTTTGGAATGTCTCTCTCGTGATGACAGTGATTAATGTGTTCCAGGCATCAGGTAAAAACGAAACACCTATTCGGCAGGATTAGATCTGGCGTCCATTCCTCTATCTACTACACGTTTAATCCACGGAGCTATCACAGAGGTACCTTACAGCACCGATGAGGGGTATTGTAGAATGAATTTTATCTCGAAATTTATTGTTCTTATGACATACTACATTTACTCCAGGTTACAGCAAACTCACATTCTTGATAAGAATGCAGTCATCATGAGCGCGATACTATTCTATAGTTGATTCTAGTTAGAAATATTTCGATTCATATGCCTATTGTGTAAGGCTTGCGAAGTAGCTTCTATCCTGCGAAGTGCTTATCTTGCCCCCTCTCATATCTTCAAGGTGATCTCCACATTACGCGATAAGATTGAACTGTAACTGGTCGCGAAACACCAGTCTGAAATACAGAACCGCGTAGTATTAAACAAGTAACTACGTGATTTTTAGAACCAATTAACACAACTAAGAGAATTGCCGGTCAAATTTGCATTCGTTATTCATGAAAACTTGTAACCTAAAATTGAATGATATAATGCTAACAATATTTTAATTTTCTGCAAATAGTTGATTGATTGCTTCTCAAAGAAATTATAATGCTTATAAAGGCAACAAACAACGAGGGTAGATGATCTTGGCTGTCAGTAGATGCTCAGGGGCTGGTCAGGGCTGGCTGGCAGACCAACCAGGTTGGCAAATAGAGTGGCAGAACTCTTTTCAAACTCACAAGGATCATAAGACCCTTGTCGTGGTCATCCCGTGGCTCTAAGCCCGAGGCGATAATTGTTATTCACCTTCGGATCGGGCACTGCCAGTTCTCGCACGGACATCTCGCGCAGTTACCCACCCCCTATCCCCCAGAAATGAAGAACAGACCTTACCGTAAAGCATGCTCCTGTGCACTGCGATAATGAAAGAGCCGAAGAAGGCATAGCTTGTCGACTATGGAGGAGATGCTGGCTACTGTCCTCCGCAAACTCTTTAAACTTTCTTAGAGAATATGGATTTATAAATCTAATATGCGTGAAGGGGATGATTTTTAACATGCCTTTTATACACTAATTTTGCGTTGTTCATGTGACACTGTCTTTGTCATTTATTTCATTTTAAAATTAGTCACTTTTTACTGTTTTTACTCTTTTAATCTTGTAATTAATAAACATTATTTTAACTGACTTCAATACTAATTTTCAGAACATTTTGCGAATAATATTGCACTATGTAATTGTCAAGATATTTGAGCACAATGCACATTTCTTTTAGATTATTAAAGAAGGTATGAAGTTTCATTTCGTGTAAATAATAAAGACAAATAATACATTTTGAAAATTCTAGTATTTTTCGCGCAATAGAGGCTCTAATATTCATAATTTAAAAAAAAAAAAAAAAAAGATTTTTTCAACTTTTTTTCTTAAAATTTTGGTTGAGATTGCATTCTATAAAATGATGTTTTCTTATATTTCTCAAGCTTTTTTGTTTTCAAAAAATTATAAACAATATATTTTTGACTTGTCTGGCACGACATTATTTACATTAGCAGCTGTTTGTTCAGTTTATTGCATTTATGAGTACATGTGCTTTAAATAATGTCATATGAAGTTTTTGTAAAAATGAGCTTAAATTTCTGTATTTTCAGAAACGCTCAAACGCCTTTTGCTCAAAAATGTTTTTATTCTCTTAAACCGTCATCATCCTCTTAAACGTTCTACTATTTAACAACAAAATTTCATTAAACATTTGGAGCTATTTTTTTTATTTTGAAAATGTCCGAGGGGCTTAATGTAAAGTACTACCCAAATTTAAAATATCGATTTCAAATTCCAGGAGCGACATCAGCCATAAGGATTGGAAAATATCAATTTGAAGAAAATCGGCTGAACGGTTTAGGTGCGAGCGTTTACCACAGACGGACAGCCAGACGGACGCTTTGGCGTCAATCGATTTTCGGTATCAGGAAGAAGCAAAAATACATTTTAGGCTACATCACAAAATAGAGCATTTTGTTTTCTAAATTTGGCAACAGGATATTTCCACTTTTCGTTACCAGAGCCCAGCTATAAGAGTTTTTCAGACGAAAATTCGCCTTTTCTGGCGCAGTATTACATAACTTTCTCTTCTTGCGAAGAATTCGTGCGGTGGGAAAGTATAATATATACTTTTCCAACGGAAAGTGCTAATTGCACTGTTTCTTTCCTATTCTAATAATGTCACGATATAAGTCCGTTTCACCGTAATTTAATTGACGATTAAAATCACATACACAATATTTAAATTCATACTGTACAATTGTGAAAGTAATGATTATAATTCCACGCCAGACCTCTCCCCCTCTTAATCTTTTCTTAATCTAAAGTTGCCCTATCACCCACCACGCGTCCGATCTAATCAAAACTGCAGCCAAACAGTTCTGAAGTTGACGGCTTGGTGTGGTCGAGAGCGAAAAAGAGCGATCTCGCCCCTCTGTGCTTTACCACGCCTCCCAACATTCTTCTTTATATACAAATTGTTATAATTAAACATTTCCTACAGAACACATAACAAGGAAACGAATTATAGTACGAGTACCAAACTTGCTAATATTACTGTTCAGGTATGGGGTGCATGATTTCTGAGTGTCACAGCGCCACTGGGCAGCAGTTCCAAATATGACCACCAGGTGCCAAGGCCTAGTGCTAATATGCCTGATATGACATGCTGGTATGACATCGGGTATGTGCTGCAGGTGCTACTAGCAGTGATTGCAGGCAATTGCGAATGTTTCCAGTACAGGATGCAAAAATATTGAGTTCGCAGGGAAGCTAAGTTCTCTGGAGGAGCGTGGTGGTGAGCGAGGTTTCAAGTACAGAGACCAAGTCCGATGAAGTATGAAAATAAGTTTAATGAAGAAGTAAAGCTGCATAGCAGCGTGAAGTGAATACAGCAAAGTCCCAGGGCTGTCTGTCCGTCATCAACGCTAGAGGATCCTTATACAGAAAACAGGGAAATTTATTAGGCCATTACGCCACCCCCGCCTGAACTGTACATGTCTTGGGCGCAATAAATAGACATTACCCTCCGAGCAATTTTGCCCTTTCGAAATCACATTATCATAAGTTCCTCTACGTCCCCGCTTCCACAATCTATGCCACCCTTAGCGTTGACAGCGGTTTAAAGAGCCTTGTCATAAACATTCTTAAGATAAAGATACCCAGCATAGCGCCTGCTCCGGACGCGACCCTAATTTAGATAACATTTGAAAAGCGATATTTCTCTCGCGTACATGTTTGAGAAAAATATCCTTTTGCTTCTTTACGCTATACTTCATACAATCTTGTACGTAGGTGCATTAACCATTACATATGACTTACCGGCGAAGCATATACATGTTGGCAAAGCATGCTGCCATCACACTGCACGTCTTTGATCCTTGAGCGCCAACCTCTTCAAAAAGAATAGGGCTAATGATGAAACATCGCCATGAAGCCACGCCGTACGGTGACACGAGACGCGGTCATCATGCAGAGAGGAACTTCATGCACATTGCCTGGTGGTTAAGATCCTCACACGCGGCAATTCTGTGTATTCACCTCATCCGTCAGAGGAAAATGTGCCTCTTCTGTCCAGCCACGATGGTCCAAGGCCAGATATCGTCAACTTCAAGCCTTGCAAGAAAAGAAGAACGAAAACTCGTTGTAGTGCGCTGGTGTGCATGCTCCTGTACGGTATGGATCTTGTATGGATACCCTCTGAGAATGGTTCGAAGCACCTTCCGGAGGTTCAGAATGTTCAACTGTCGGGACACAGCACGCACACTGCTTGACGGTCAGAATTGCGCGCAACGTTGTCAGTCCGAACAACAACAGCGATTTCATCAACCACCTGTGATTCTATCGGTCGTGGGCTTCTTCCCGGAGCGACAGCCAGTTCCCCAGTTGTTTCGAACTTCAGAATATTCCGCAAAGCAGGTGGAGAAAGAGGACCTTCCGCAATCCGTTCAGTGGGCGAAAGTCTCGAAGATCAGTGCGTAGTATTGTTGGTACAATAAAGATTTTCACCAATAATCCCCTGCTCCGTTTATCCAAATCCACGTGTACTCGTCCAACAAGTGCACGGCGACTGGCGCCCGGTGTGTGCGACTATTCAACACGGCGCCTCATCATGGCACTTGGTGGCCATATTTCAACTGGCATGGTGGCAACGTTGATGCATAGAAAAATCGTGCACCCCATACTTTGGACAGTAATACGAGCAAGTTTGGTACTGTATTCTTTGCTTTTATAACGTGTTCTGTATGGAAAGTTTTGATGATAATCACCCTGTATTATGGTGCTAAGGGGCTTCGCTTCTAACGGTGTGTCACCATACTTTGTAACATGTTCTTCGGCTCGCTTATTTATCCGTCACTCGAACGAACCTGTATATATTGACTTCGTCCCCTCTGGATGCATATTATATCTCGTATATAAATTAGTGGTGCTACAGAATGGTCGAGATTTTCTCGTAATAATTTTGTAATATCCATGGTCTATTACTGAATCTATCGCCGCCCAAAGTATATATTTTTTTAATTTTCGCACTTTTCCGGTTTCCTAATAGTCGAATCGAAATATTACGTTAAGAATATTAAAGAAGAATAAAAGCTCGTCGTAAATAACAACTACCACTGAAAAAGTTGGTAAAATTTTTATGAAAATGGGGTTAAAGCGTTAGTGTAAATGCACACTCGATTACACTATTGACCTAGACGCACTGAACTGTGAAATCGTCAACGCAGTAAAAATAGGCTAAAGACTTAAAACATGACGTTCCATATTAAAGAACGAGACAGAACTAGACACAAGCCATGTGTGACTCCTCCCTTTCTGTATCTTCGTTTACCTCGGGGTAATCATCGCAGGTAGCCACTCACCTGCTTCCCCGGCGTCGGCTTCGTCGTCAGCTCAGCCAGGCTGCTCCCACGTGATGCAGGGAGAATGCATGCATGATTCGGGCTTATGTATGCATTGACATTGAAACAATAATAATGATATTTAAAATTTAATTTTCTTTCTATGTTTCAAGGGGTATCCCCGAGGTGAAGCCTCGCATTACATTCTGGTTGTTAAACTATCTTAAAACTAATACTTAATCTAATTGTTGGACCGGTAGCGGTAGCTCAGTGCATCAACTGATGTCACTGCAGCGCCTCTAACCGGGAGGTCCTGGGTTCGAGTCCTGACGGCGGCAGGATTTTCGACACTAGCTATTCAGCTAGGTGGAATTCAGCTGCTGTCTGGAGGAGAATTCTAGCGGCCGGCTGCTCTGATCGGTAGTTTTCCGTGGTTTCTCCGATCAACATCAGGCGAATGCCGGAGCAGTACCCTACCAAACGGGCCACGGACCGCGCGCGATCTGTCCTTCCTCTTCCTTGCCCTATCCTCTCCCCTTACACACACACACTAACATTCACTACACTACCACATATTCCGGGAGACTGGTCGGGAGCTTAGAGCTTGTCCCGACTGGGGCGGTGCCCCGTTGGTGGGGGAGTCCTGGTTAGGGGGAAACCCCACTAGCCGACGGTAGGTCGGCGCCGGATCTCGCCATCCAGCGGGGGAAGATCACCGCCATCTCTCGAGAAAAAAACATGCACTACACTAACGGGACTAATGACCGATGCAGTTGACGCGCCCGGAAACACGAAAAAATCAATCAATCTAATTGTTGGCGACATTGCTGCCGCGGCGGCCCGGGTCGTCTTGACAGGCAAGTCGGTTCCCGACGCCCTCTGAGGCAGTAGACGGAGCGGCCGTTGGCCGGCCTCGGTGGCGACGGCGACGGCGACGGCAGCGGAGGCGGCACACGCCCCTCGGGGCGCTGGAGGCGCCGCGGGCGGCCACGATCCAGCGGAGGCGGCCTCGCACGGCGGCCTTGCCACGCCTATGTCCGACGATCGGGCATCAGCTGAGCGATGCCTCTAACGCGCCGTTGCCCTCTAAGACCGCTACTGCTGTATGCTTGTCCCATCTGGATAAATTCCGCAAAAACCAATCTAAAGAAATTACAAATCATTCAGAACCAATTTCTCAGAACCATCACCAATGCACCGTGGTTTGTCACCAATCATCAGCTTCACAAAGAACTCAACTTAGAACTTATTGAACATCACATCACATACTTAGCCACAAACTTTTATTATTATTTACCTCCAATCTCTTCCCTTGCAACCTTTAGACTCGCTAAAAACCCGAACCATACCAGAATAAAAAACAGATACCCCTACAAGATATTCCTTAAAACCTTCTCCGAATTTGAACCAGAATAGAGGACCCAATAGGGCATCCTCAACCTTATGTTAGATTTAAGTCTTAGAAATAAGTTTTAAATATAAGTTAGTAAGTAAGTCTATCAAACATATGTAAAGTTTATACTACAACTGACCTATGTGCATCCATCAAAATAAATAAATAAATAAATAAATAAATAAATAAATAAATAAATAAATAAATAAATAAATAAATAAATAAATAAATAAATAAATAAATAAATAAATAAATAAATAAATAAACGCGCCGTTGCCCGAGCAGCACGTTCGCGCCCGGAAATAGTAGCTGTGGCGACGGCGGCGCTAAGAGCCCGTTCATTCCCAAATGAGCGCAAACGCGTGAACGCCCTCACGCCAACTCC
Source organism: Teleogryllus occipitalis (assembly GCA_011170035.1). NCBI lineage: Eukaryota > Metazoa > Arthropoda > Insecta > Orthoptera > Gryllidae > Teleogryllus > Teleogryllus occipitalis. The sequence continues at coordinate 43,983 of BLKR01000866.1, read as the reverse complement.
CTCGGCAAGACCACCCGCGCCTCTCTCCGCGATCGGAATGCCCCCTTCGGCTGGCCGTCTCTCCGGCCAAGCCGCGCGGCGGCCGGAGGGGGCTTTGGAATGCGCGACATTTTTTTCCGAGTTTTGGGGTGCGGCGCCTCGTCGGCGGCGCGTCCGATGAGCCACGCGCATTAGCTCGCCCCCCGCCGGCCCCTAACAGGGACCTCCTTCCGCCTGCAGGAAACCAGCGCCGCGAGCACCGTTTCTAGCAGCTCTCCGGCCAACTTTGACGAGCTCCAATGCTAGGGAAACATTATTCTGCGCACGCCCAATTTCGCATATGCGACCGTCCCATTACACATGGTATGACAAAGAATATCGAATTTTACGCAAAAAAAAGATAAATAAATTTAGAAAATGATGCAGAACTAAAAAAAATTTGGAACGGAGAAATGATTACATTAGATCGAGGAAGAACTACGTAAATCTAACGAAAGAAAAAAAACATACCAAATCACTCAAGAAACCAAACCCTTTAATTCCAAAACACCCAACAAAATTCATTGACTCAGGTCTCATTTCTTGCGGATGTGAATCCCTGTTAACATTCGCCTTCCGATAGTGCCACTTTATGTGATCTTCAGAGACACTAATGGGGAAAGAAGAAATCTCAAATCTTGTTTAATGATCTCTTCGTCTGAAAATGAGGAGCAAGTTGAACAAAAACTTCCAATGCTCACGGCAACTGATGATGTAAAAAAAATCCATATGGACGAACCAATCAAGGCGGTGGCAGGGGCAGAATTTATTGTGCGTCTTACATTGAATGATGAAGCCCGCGAGGGAGTTTACCGGCGGTGAAGAATCGGTTCTAAATTAAGACTAATAACTCATTTCAGTAAATAAAGCGGACGTAATTCATTTCTCTCGAAGCGCGGCAAGCTGAGCCCAGTTGGAGGTGGAGGCCAAGTCACTCACGGCTGCGCAGAAGTGGGCTCTTTGCTTCTTGAACAATGAAGGCTCATGGAAGGAGCAATGGATGTGCGAGCGCTTCAAACTGCAGTGAAGCACACTGACTCTCATGCAGTGAAAATTAGTTAAGAGTAGCACAGACCATCAAAAACTAGAAGAATAACGGAACCTAGGAATTGGGGAATTTTATGAAGAAACAGAGAAGGAATTATTATTATTATTATTATTATTATTATTATTATTATTATTATTATTATTATATTATTATTATTATTATTATTATTATTATTATTATTATTATTATTATTATTATTATTATTATTATTATTATTATTTTACCTGGGAGGTGATGGTGGTTATTCGAAGGTTTTTTGCTCGAGAGGTTCTCTTGCTGGATAGCGAGATCCTGCGTCGACCTACTGTCAGCTAGTGGAGTTTTCTCCAACCAGGTATTTCCCACTAGAGAGGCACCTCCCCAGGCAGGACAAGCTCTAAGCTCCCGACCGGTCTCCCGGCATGTGTGGTAGTATAGTGCCTGTTAGTGTAAGTGTGAGGATAGGACAAGGAAGAGGTAGGAAAGATTGCGCCCGGTCCGTTTGTTCTGGTACTGCTCCGGCATTCGCCTGGTGTTGATCAGAGAAACCACGGAGCACTACCGATGAGAGCAGCGACCGCTAGAATTCTCCTCCAGGCAGCGACTGAATAAGACCTAGCTGACAAGCTAATGTCGAAAATCCTGTCACCGATGGGACTCGAACGTATGACCTCCCGATCAGAAGGACTGCAGTGACCACTCTCCCGGTCCCTTTTGCTGTGTGCATTGTGAGGAGGAGGAAGAGGATAATGTGCGCTTGGGTGGGCCGATGGGAGAGCGTCGGGGGCAGCAGGCATTGGGGATGCGGGCGGGCGCGTCAACATAATGGCTTAGGACACGCTGTAATCCGTGCGGGGGCGTGGCGCCGCTTTAGCCGCCGCGGGCGCGTCGCGTGTGCGAGCTCGCTAGGCTGAGCTCCACCGCTGCGTGGGCGGTAAGAACTACTTGCCATGTGGTGACACAAATCGGTGGCCGTCCCCACAACTCAATCGTATATCACAGATCGCCACTTACATCAATGTTAAAATATACACTTTCAAATTGCTCAAGCTCATGCCCTACATTATTAAATTTCTTTTGAGTTACACTGTTGGTTGAAGTAAGGAGTGTGGGTTTCTTAAAAGTGTTCACAAAACATGCAAAGCTACTGAAAGAAGCATCAGCAATGAGAAAGATTTCTTAAATATTGGTCAAATATTGTTACTTCAAAGTGAAAAGATTTACTACATAATTAGAATGAAAAGGAACAAAACCTTAAGATAAACACAATATAATGCTAATTCAATTATCAAAATATTATCTGGATTTAAAATATTATATCAATTTGGTTTATATATGGTCTCAATATGGTTTCCGGTTAGTAATTATAAACTCTACAAAGTTAAAGTTCTAGAAATTGTAATACAGCGTTGAAATCAAATACCTACTCTTTATGTTTTCCTCTGAAACACTAGGTGATGTTAACATTTTGTCTAAGTCATTTATCATGCTTATAGTCTGAAATTGCGTAACATATGCGTATATAACTTCGAAACTTTTTACTTTCTCGTATACGTAGGTACATACGGAGAACTATACGTATTATAGAGAAAGTTATGTAATGCTGCGCAAATAAACGGCAAATTTTCATCCGAAAACTTGAGGTGCTACAGAATGGCACAGACTTTCTCGTACCAAACTTTTCTAATTTTTTAGTGTGGAATGGCTTTAAGGTCTTCTTCCATTCTCCTCAGCTGCCATCTATCGTCATCGAAAGTACATTTTCTCGACATTTTCTCGACTTTTTGCTTTCCTAATAGTACAACCGAAATATTATTTCAAGAATATTATAGAAGACTAATACCTCGTCCTAAATAGAAATTTTCATTCAAAATTTCGTTTTTAGAATAGGGCGATTAGGCATTACTGTAAATGCGAAATTTGAAGCTCTTCTTCACATGAATCTATTGAGTTTTCGAAAAAATACATTTGAAGTCATTTGAAGCACTATCACTCACAAATGCAATGAAGTAAATAAATTGATGAAAATGAACATATTAAGGCCTGAGAGATATTTAAACAAAATTACATTGTGTGTATTAAAAAGAAAAATAATACACCAAAATAAACTTTACATAATATAAAACAATGTAATTTGCACTATCCATTGGCGCAATTTGAAGAAATATTTTGGAGCCATTTTTGAGAAAATGCCATTTGAGCGTTTCTGAAAATGCGGAATTTTGAGCTCATTTTTACAGAAAACTGTTGTGTTTTCGAGACCCCTAATTTGACATTATTTAAAGCACATGTACTCATAAATCTAATAATGTGAAGAATATGCCTCCAAGTAAATATTCGCGACGTAAGAGACATGTCAAAAAATTAAATTTTTGTAATAAAAAAAATTAGATCCATATGTCGTTTTTGTCATCGCATAGGGTTCGTTTGGCACTAACAATTTCTGTGGCATCTCTGGTTTAAAATTGCAAATATTGCACGCACTATTGCACAAAAAATACTAAAATTTCCAAAAAGAATCTGCATGACTTTTATGAAAAAACTGATTATGAGCAACAAATTTTATTTGAAGGAAAAATTTTTATTTTTATGTTTGTAGTTGTGGAAAGTTGCCGGGAATAATGCGATCTTTTGAAATTTTCGAAAATTCGGAGTTAACTGTAAAAATAGGACCGACGCTACTTCAGAGTTATCCGTTATATGTGACCTATGCCACCTTTATAAATGTAGTTTACTATATTCTTACAAAAAATTTAAAGAAAAAACTTGGAGCTGTTTTTGAGAAAATTTTGAAAATGTTCGGAGTGCTTCATGTAAAGTCCCTTCAAATTTTAAAGAATATTTTTGAAAATTTCAAAGGTTCAACGACAGTCGGATGGACTGAGCTTCAACTAGAGCCGGTGTTTCTTCAATTTTCAAAAATTCTACGTATGGTTTA